>CM034078.1:0-10000 GCA_019845555.1 Aristolochia fimbriata
ATAAATATTCCTTTTCAGGTGGTCCACGAGCTGCTGCTCAATCTATTAGTTATGAAATACCATTAACTCTCTTGTGTGTTATCAATATCTCTACGTGTGATTCGTTGGAACATCAACTTTAACTTATCCCTAGTTTTATTAAAAAAATGGAATGGACTGATTGACTAAATATCGTCAATTTTCTTTATTCATCACTTGGGTCGATGAGCTAAACCAGATAGTTATATGAGTGAAATAAAACTGCTTATGAATTTGCAGTAATAGATTCATTCTCATTCCCTATGTACGAGGGTAAAGTCGAAGTAAACATAAGCAGCGGAAACTGTTTACCCCAAGATTGGATGATTAGTCATCATGGCTTGAAGCGGGTACAAAAGATCAATTCTATGGAGTTTTTACAATTTTATCCATATTTTGGATCAATCAAAAAAAAAGGTGGGCGGTTAGAAACACTAAGATACGTAAAGGATTAGTAATGGAAATAATGTAAGGTATCCAAAAAGATATTTTTGCATGAAAGGAATCATAATGAGGGCTTTACGTTGGTAGAAATGATCAAGTAGTACTTCCTGATGATTCCGATCCAGAGTATACTCTTACCCACTGATTAAAGAAATGACTATCGGGAACGAAATAATCCTTTATTTTTTAGAATCCCCTTCTGATAAAGAAGAACAGGAACGAAAGAAATGGAATGCAAAAATGAAAATGATAAGAGATCTTTTTTATTCTTTCTTTCTCTGATCTACATTGATAGATAGAATGGAATTCTTATCAAGATTCATGAATTTGTGCGGGGTCTAATTATTTTTCGTAATCGCACACTATGGGTCGAAATTTTTACCGATACAGCAGATATTTTATTGAAGGATTCAGTTATTGCTGAACAAAGAAAAATTTTGGCATTATATAAAAAAATAAAAAAAAGGGATGAGATCAATTCGAAGCACTTTTACTTTTATTTGTTATTATAGCAGACAGAATTCCATTGGTTTAATTAGGGGCTCCCCGATGAATCTTTACTTTAGCTACTCCAAAAAAAAAAAAGCAAGCCGGGGTAATACCGAGTCAGTCCTTAAATTTATTTGTGGCCATTGAGGAGCCGTATGAAGCGGAGGTCTCATGTACGGTTCTGGAATAGCGATAGGAACAGTGATGTTATCATCGACTATAATTATCTAACAGTTCAAGTACGATTGATATAGTTGAGGCACAGTCTAAATATGGATTTTTGGGGTGGAATCTGTGGCGCCAACCCATAGGGTTTATAGTTTTCTAGTTTCTTCCCTAGCAGAATGTGAGAGATTACCCTTTGATTTACCAGAAGCGGAAGAGGAATTAGTAGCAGGTTATCAAACCGAATATTCGGGTATAAAATTTGGTTTATTTTACATTGCGTCTTACCTAAATCTACTGGTTTCTTCATTATTTGTAACAGTTCTGTACTTGGGGGGTGGAATTCCTCTATTCCGTACATATTAATTCCAAAGCTTTTTGGAATAAATAAACCAGGGGGTCTTTGAAACTACAATTGGTATCTTCATTACGTTAGCTAAAGCCTATTTGTTCCTGTTCATTCCTATCACAACAAGGTGGACTTTACCTAGGATGAGAATGGACCAACTATTAAATCTTGGGTGGAAATTTCTTTTTACCTGTTTCTCTAGGTAATCTATTATTGACAACTTCTTTCCAACTCCTTTTGCTGTAACAGAATATGAAATTCTAGGTTCATAACCTCTCTCAAGCAAGAGAAAGAAACATCAAATTATTCATGGATATCCACGATATGTTTCCTATGGTGACTGGGTTCATGAATTATGGTCAACAAACAGTACGAGCTGCAAGGTACATTGGTCAAAGTTTCATGATTACTTTATCCCACGTGAATCGTTTACCTGTAACTATTCAATATCCTTATGAAAAATCGATTACATCAGAGCGTTTCCGCGGTCGAATCCACTTTGAATTTGATAAATGTATTGCTTGTGAAGTATGTGTTCGTGTATGTCCCATAGATTTACCTGTTGTTGATTGGAGATTGGAAACAGATATTAGAAAGAAACGGCTGCTTAATTATAGTATTGATTTTGGAATCTGTATATTTTGTGGAAACTGCGTCGAGTATTGTCCAACAAATTGTTTATCAATGACTGAGGAATATGAACTTTCCACTTATGATCGTCACGAATTGAATTATAATCAAATTGCTTTGGGTCGTCTACCAGTGTCAATAATTGGGGATTACACAATTCAAACAAGCAATTATGAATTAAACTCAAATAAATAAAAATAGCCGCGGATAAACCCTTTTCCTTTTTCAATAATGATAATGATTACCAATACCAAAATGACCAAATTCCTAAGATTGTGTTTTGATGAAGGTTCTTTCATTTTGCATTTTGGTTCGGCATTAACCACAAATCATAACTATAACTACTGATTTGTGGGAATCATAACTTGATTTGAATTCAAAATAGAATTCATATATCTGTGGTGATTTCCCAATTCCGAACTACACTTTGACTTTCAAATACAGAAGTGGGATTGGGCCAATAACAGTATCCGCGTCAATCCACATCCCATTAAGATTTAATTCAATTAAAAATAAAAACGTATCATCATAGGCAAGAAAAAAAAATAGGGTAACCCCCTTTTCCTGGCCCGGTCAGTAAGGTCATGAAATATTTCTACTTAACTCTTATTTTACATATAATGGATTTACCTGGACCAATACATGATATTCTTTTAGTATTTCTGGGATCAGGTCTTATATTAGGAAGTCTCGGGTAGTATTACTTACGAATCCCATTTTTTTTCTGCCTTTTCTTTGGGATTGGTTCTTGTTTCTATATCCTTATTCTATATTCCATCTAACTCCTATTTTGTAGCTGCTGCACAGCTCCTGATTTACGTGGGGGCCGTAAATGTCTTAATCATATTTGCCGTGATGTTCATGAAAGGTTCAGAATATTCCAATGATTTTCTCTTTGGACCGTTGGGGATGGGATTACTTCACTGGTTTGTACAACTATTTTGTTTTCATTAATTACTACTATCTTAGATACGTCATGGTACGGGATTATTTGGACTACAAAATCAAGCCAGATTATAGAACAGGACCTGATAAGTAACGTTCAACAAATTGGGATTCATTTATCAACAGATTTTTATCTTCCATTTGAACTTGTTTCTATAATTCTTTTAGTTGCTTTGATAGGTGCAATTGCTATGGCTCGTCAGTAAAAAAAAATAGTTAGAATTATAAATCTAAAATCAAAGAAAAAATAAGGCCTTGTTTTGTTCTGCCTTATTGTTAGTACATCTACTTTCCTTCATTTTGTTGATATGGAATATAAAATAATAAAGAGTTTAGTTCTATCCATTACCAATGCTTTCGTTTGTTACGCACTTGTTATATTCGAGTCAATCAAATCGGTTAAAATTTGTCGTTCATATTGAAATGAATCGAGATTGATGAGGAGTTAGTCAATGATGCTCGAACATGGACTTGTTTTGAGTGCCTATTTATTTTCTATCGGTATTTATGGATTGATCACAAGCCGAAACATGGTTAGAGCACTTATGTGCCTTGAGCTTATACTGAATGCGGTTAATCTAAATCTCGTAACATTTTCTGATTTATTTGATAGTCGTCAATTAAAAAGGAGACATTTTATCGATCTTTGTTATAGCTATTGCCGCCGCTGAAGCAGCTATTGGACCGGCTATTGTTTCCTCGATCCATCGTAACAGAAAATCAACTCGTATCAATCAATCAAATTTGTTGAATAAATAGTCGTAGTCGTAATGATATAGAATAGATATAAATAAACATGGATATCCTTCTATATATATATGGATCGAATATGAATAGATAGATATAATTTATCTAATTCTAAAATTCTAAAATTAGAATTAATATGCCTAACTCGTTGATGTTTGCCGAAACATAAGAAATCAAAGTATCTTGGCCCTTTCTCATGAACAGATCCGGAAATCTATTGATTATAAAAAAACCAATTCAGGTAACCCACTGATTCGTCTGGTGTCTAGAATACATGATTTATTTACTACTTATTTTATTTATTTTTTACCAGATCGAAATTAAATTAATAATAGTCAAAATTTTTATAGATCCAATGTCACATTCAGTAAAGATTTATGATACCTGTATAGGATGTACTCAATGTGTACGAGCGTGTCCTACAGATGTATTGGAAATGATACCTTGGGACGGATGTAAAGCTAAGCAAATAGCTTCCGCTCCAAGAACAGAGGACTGCGTGGGTTGTAAAAGATGTGAATCCGCTTGTCCAACGGATTTCTTGAGCGTACGGGTTTATTTATGGCATGAGACAACTCGCAGTATGGGTCTAGCTTATTGATACGTTCTAGAAAACTCCATTGGAATACATTTGATTCTTCTTTACCGACAAAGACCCGTACTCGGCAAAGGAAAATAGAATATATTATTTTATTTTATTCCGGGGGCGGGTCTTTCTGGTCAAAGTCTATCTTGTCTTTACCACGAGCTATTTTCCTTGGTTAACAATAATTGTTGTTTTGCCAATATCCGCGGGTTTGTTAATTTTATTTCTCCCTCATAGGGGGAATAAGGGAGTTAGGTGGTATACTATATGTATATGCTTGTTGGAGCTGCTTCTAACAACCTATGCATTCTGTTATTATTTCCAATTCGACGACCCATTAATCCAATTGGAGGAAGATTATAAATGGATAAATATTTTTGATTTTCACTGGAGACTGGGAATCGATGGACTTTCCATAGGACCCATTTTACTAACGGGATTTATTACTACTTTAGCTACCTTAGCGGCTTGGCCAGTTACTCGGGATTCTCGATTGTTCTATTTCCTTATGTTAGCAATGTACAGTGGTCAAATAGGATTATTTTCCTCCCGAGACCTTTTACTTTTTTTCGTCATGTGGGAGTTAGAATTAATTCCTGTTTACCTACTTCTATCTATGTGGGGGGGTAAGAAACGTTTGTACTCAGCTACAAAGTTTATTTTGTACACTGCGGGGGGTTCCATTTTTCTTTTAATAGGGGTTCTAGGTATGGGTTTATACGGGTCGAATGGCCCAACATTAAATTTTGAAACATCAGCTAATCAATCATATTCCGCAGCATTGGAAATAATATTCTATTTTGGCTTCCTTATTGCTTATGCTGTCAAATCACCGATTATACCCCTACATACATGGTTACCAGATACCCATGGGGAAGCACATTACAGTACATGTATGCTTCTAGCCGGAATCTTATTAAAAATGGGAGCATATGGATTGATTCGGATCAATATGGAATTATTACCCCATGCTCATTCTATATTTTCTCCATGGTTGATGATAGTAGGAGCAATTCAAATAATCTATGCAGCTTCAACTTCTCCAGGTCAAGGCAATTTAAAAAAGAGAATAGCCTATTCTTCCGTATCTCATATGGGTTTCATAATTATAGGAATTGGTTCCATAACCGATACGGGACTCAACGGAGCTATTTTACAAATAATCTCTCATGGATTTATTGGTGCTGCACTTTTTTTTTCTTGGCGGGAACGAGTTATGATCGAATACGCCTTGTTTATCTCGACGAAATGGGCGGAATTGCGATCCCAATGCCAAAAATATTTACCATGTTCAGTAGTTTTCGATGGCTTCTCTTGCATTGCCGGGAATGAGTGGTTTTGCTGCGGAGTTATTAGCCTTTTTTTTTTTGGAATAATTACTAGCTCTAAATATTTTTTAATTCCCAAAATACTAATTACTTTTGTAATGGCTATTGGAATTATATTAACTCCTATTTATTCATTATCTATGTTACGTCAGATGTTCTATGGATACAAGCTTTTCAACATTACAAACTCTTATTTTTTTTGGATTCTGGACCACGAGAATTATTTATTTCGACCTGTATCTTTTTACCTGTAATAGGTATTGGTCTTTATCCCGATTTAGTTCTCTCGTTATCAGTTGACAAGGTTGAAGCTATTCTAGCTAAATTTTTATAAAAAATTAGAATTAGATAGAATAAGACATAAAGTAAAAAACTCCTTTGATTTTTAAAATCATTTTCTATTTCTATAACTATAAATAATATAATGAAAAAATCAAAAAAAAAAAAAAAGCGAAGTGGTTTGGAATTGTAATCAGATACATCCGGGTTTTTGAGAACCATTACACATTACATTGGTTCTCAAAAACTCAAAAAAACTTTCGCTATCTGAGGAGACCACTATGGATTCTTCGAACTTTTTCTTCAATTAGATGTTAATGTGAATGAACCATAACTATGTAGTCCTACCCCTAATATATTGACTCGAAATAACATATCCAAATTATCAGAAATCCCGCCGAAGCCACCATTGCAGAATTCACACCTTGCAAACTTTGAGCCGTTCTAGTATGTAAATAAATCGCGAATATGGTCCAAGTAATAAATGCCCAAGTTTCCTTAGGGTCCCAATTCCAATAAGATCCCCATGCTTCATTAGCCCATACTGCTCCCGAAAGAATACCTATGGTTAAAAAAGTAAATCCTAGACTAATAACACGATAACTCCAACGATCCAATTGTTGAGTAAATTGATACTTGTGATAATTTCTAAATGAAAGAAAGTAGGTGCTTTGTAAAACACTTCCTTTTTCATTTAAGTATTGTATCTCATCAAAAGAAAATGACCCAATTAAAAAATTTTTACTTTTACTAAGAATATCTATGTTTTTTCTAAATGTAATGACTAAAAGAGCTACTGATAATAACGATCCGCATAAAAAGAGCTCCGTAGCTCAATAACATCATACTCACGTGCATCATTAACCACTGGGATTGTAAAGCAGGCACTAATATTGCGGATGGATGCATTTCAGTTAAAAGCCCCGAAGTGGCAAAGCCTTGAGTAAAAAAATAGCACTTGGAGCTGTTATTGCGCTTAAATGATTTTTTTATGGTTCCGTATTTTAGAAACCATATGAAAAACAGAAAAACTCCACGAAAGGAACATTAATGATCCATATAAATCATTTAATGGGAAATGTCTCGAATAAATCCAACGAGTAACTAATAATCCTGTTATACATAAAAAAGTAACTATCATACCTTTTTCTGACGAATCACATAGTCCTACGATTTCATGAACTAGCAATTTCATTAAATTAATCGTAATGACAATTGAAATAATCGAAAAACAGATGTGAGTTAATATATGTTCTAAAGTTTCAAATATCATAAAAAAACAATTTTAATTTTAAAAACGGGGTTTCCATTCTAATTAATTATATTATAGAAATCCAGAATGGAATTCAGTATCAGTGTGGGATCTATTGTGCCCCTTTAGATAGAGGATAGGATGCCGCCACTCGGATTCGAACCGAGATGCTCTGGCACTGCTTCCTAAGAGCAGCGTGTCTACCAATTTCACCATGGCGGCTTGATGGAAATCATAATAGCCCATATTAGATTCATTCGTCGATGCAATCAATGTTATTTATTTTCCATTTATTTTCCGAAACATTAGAAAGTAATGGTTCAATAAAAATTTGTTCAAATATTTATTTGAACGTTCAATAATAGTTAACTTAGTATCATGATATGTTATCGGTTTTAACAATGGGATTTCATCTGGATAATTCATTTCCGATTTATCTGATTTCATGGATGCGAAAAAAGTAAAAAAGATCTTTTTTCATTACATCCGACATTACATCCGAAGAATTTTTTCAAAAAAAAAAAAAAAAAAAAAAAAAAACAAGCGAAGTGATGGGGAAAATGACAATCCCCATCTCCTGAACTCCTGAATTATAAAAAAAAAAAGGTGAAATCCTTATCTTGTATGTAACTGCTTTTGTTTGAAAAAAAAAAAAAAGACAAATAGTCCCGTTTTTAGACCCCCGTTAGACCGTTAGACAGAAAAATGGAATTTGTTTTCTACATGCGACAATATCGGGTTCTATCTCATATGGATGAGTTCAAAACATTAGTTAATGTAAATTATTCATCTTCTATTGTATATTGGAAACCCTCTAATTCATCGAGTCATATTGATTTAGAGTATTCCAAGGCTTTACTTTATTATTGTCGCACAAAAAAACTTTTTGAATGTCCAGTAGAAATAGATTTAGCTAAGGATAAAGCCTTTTCCGCGGCCCAATAACCTCTTTTTTTCCAAATATTTCTACGAATACGCTTCTTTGACATAGAAGTACGTTTCTTTGGAACTGCCATCTTAAAAAGTGACTCATTTAGATAGTTGGATGTGAAAGACATGTATTACTCAAAAAGGATCGTTCTTTCTATTCATTATCTATATTTATTCCATAACGAAGACTTTCTTGATTACATTACATCAAAAATATGGATACACACACGTTGATATAGTATCACTCGGAATAAAAAGAAAAGAAATAGAATAAAAAAAGAAAAGAAGAATGATGTCATTCTTATCATTCTTATTCTTAAAGTTCTTAAAGGAAGTTATTTTTCACGTCTTTTACAATAATGTTAAAAGATAATTTGTACTAATCGGTGACGTGATATTCTTATTCAAATCCATATATATCAGATGCCATAGAAATCGAATCGTTTGCTCGCTATTCTTAATCTTTTTTAATCTTCTTAATCTTTTTTTAATCTTAATAATATAATAAAAAAAAAAAAAGCTTTCAATTAATATCTCAGTCTATTTATATATTGTTATTGTTGTGATTTTAACTAAATTGAAAAGAAAAGTTTAAGATAAGAACAGAACCTTTACATCTAATTTAAGAAAACAATAATGTAACATTTTCGATTAATTAATCAATTGAATCAATCTTGAAAGTAGAGTACCTATAATTATTAAAATTAAATAAAGACTAATAAAAATTTATTGAAAAATAAAAATAATTTTTTTTTTTAGTAATCTTTTATTTCAGTTCTATGCAAAATAATGAGTATTATAGGATTTATAATAAACATAAGTTTATTTGATTGGAATAAAAGCTAATCAATCAGTTCCGCAATTAATCAGTTACTAACTAGTAATAAACTATAAACTAACTAAAATAACTAGATCTTCATTAGTTGGAGTTATTGGCAAATCCTATATTCCAGAATCTAGTATTGTTTTTTTTTGATAGAATTTCTATATGGATATAAATCGCCATAGTATTAGAATGGTTGAAAATCTCATACTCCATTCTATATGTTAATAAATATCTTATTAATTACTAGGTAGTAATAGTTAAATAGTAATTTGGTTATTTGAGGAAATGCAACTTCTCAATTGGAGTAATTGGAATATTTAAAATATCTGGTAAAGAATCAAAATAATTAATGATTTCAAATCATATTTGAGTTCTCTTAATGAAATAAGAGCTGGTGAATCGGAAACAATTAAAAAAAAAAAAAAAGGTTTTATTTTATGTTTATGGAACATACATATCAATATGCATGGATCATACCTTTCATTCCACTTCCAATTACTATGTTAATTGGATTGGGACTTCTGCTTGTTCCGACCGCAACAAAAGTATTCGCCGGGTGTTGGCTTTTTCCTAGTGTTGCATTGCTAAACATAGCGCTGGGTTTTCGGTCGATCTAGCTATTAAACAAATAAATGGGGTTCCACTTATCAATATCTAGGGTCTTGGACCGTCAATAATGACTTTTCCTTAGAGTTTGGCTACTTGATCGATTCACTTACTTCTATTATGTCAATACTAATCACTACTGTTGGAATAATGGTTCTTATTTATAGTGACAATTATATGTCTCACGATCAAGGATATTTGAGATTTTTTTGCTTATATGAGTTTTTTCAATGCTTCCATGTTGGGATTAGTTACTAGCTCCAATTTGATACAAATTTATATTTTTTGGGAACTCGTAGGAATGTGCTCCTATCTATTAATAGGATTTTGGTTCACACGCCCGATTGCGGCGAATGCTTGTCAAAAGCATTTGTAACTAATCGTGTAGGGGATTTTGGTTTATTAT
>CM034078.1:27500-52500 GCA_019845555.1 Aristolochia fimbriata
CATTACATAGTCCGTTTTAGGGATTGGTGACTTCCCCATTCAGTGACATTGGCACTGGACGTTGCTTAAATGGGTACTATCGGGTCGGGTGAATTAGATAATAGACGTCTGTTGGCATTCCAGCCTTCCTTCTCCTTTCAGGGCCTATCCGAAAGAGAATCCAGTACCTCTTGGTCGTGAATATCTGAATAGGACGAACCGGCCCCCCGCGGATATCTTTGCTTCGGAACAAAACAATTAGAATTTAGGCTCGGTCACCTGGAACGTGTATTCTCCATATAGGAGATCTTCCAATTGAGAAGATCCATCGACCTGAGACGAAGAGAAAGGTCTATCTATTTTATTTAGTTATTCAGTTAAACCAATGATTCGTTATTGGAGCAGATAGCAACAACCATTTCATTTCATCGGACATGCGTCTTTTTTTTTTTTTTCCAATGGATTTACATCTTTCATTAATGGAAATTGTTTGATGTAGTGAGTAATAAAATAAATAGGCTCTGGTTGTTCGCCGTTCAAAATTCTTGTTTAGGCAGTTCATACCATCCATACATAGTGTTTTGATCTAAGATTTCAATTCTTCCATGTTTCGGCAGTAGCATATTGTTCCATGGAGCTAAGGTCCAAAATATGGAAGAAAAAAGAAACAAGTGTTTCCACGACTCTACCGCCCGGTCAATTCTGTTCCACTTAATCCCTCTTTCATGGCCACATATCTTTCCGGCTAAGGAATGGGAAATCTTTCTCCTGTTACATGAATCAAATGTTTCATTTCATCCGGGAAAAGCCATCTCTTTTTCTCAACAATGCCTTTGTCATTTGATCCAATAGTGTTCCGTTAGATAGGAACAGATTTGATAAATACTGATAACTCTCGGATAGAGTATTAGAACGGAAAGATCCATTAGATAATGAACTATTGGTTCTAAGCCATCTCTGGTGATGAATCAACAATTCGAAGTGCTTTTCTTGCGTATTCTTGATGAACCAGCCTTTATACATAGATGTAGGAGGCTCTTGGGAAGTAATAAGCCCCTTTGACATCTCTTCATCTGCAAAAGAATTCTCGACGTGAAAACACAGAGACAAAGGGCGGATCTTTGAATAGGAAAAGAATGGATCTGCAGGGTCCAAAATGGATTGGCTTATTCGAAAAAAAGCCTTGTTCTTTGGAAGATCTATCTCGTGTCTGGTACTGCATGGTTCCACTCTGCAAGAACTCCGAATCATTCTCTTGAAGCGCATCCTCTTTATGATAAATGATCCACTTGCCCCGAAATGACCTGGCCCACCAATGGGAAATCCCAATTCATTGGGCCTTTCAATACAATCAAATATATTTCCACAAGGGCGCCATATTCTAGGAGCCCAAACTATGTGATTGAATAAACCCGCCTCTATCTGTTGTGGGTCGAGGGCTCCTTCTTCTTCCTCTTCTTCAAACTCCGATTCGTATTTTTTCATATAGAAATCTCTGATCAACGATAGAACAAGATCCATTTTGCATCATATCTAACTGATTCCTCGGTTCGGACCGAAGAAGCAATGTCACTCGATCATTATCAAACTGACTGCAATCTTTTTTCTGTCCGTGAGGATCCCACCAGAGCGCCTTCTACTTCTAATAGGCCATGAACTAGATCAGAATCATTCTCAACGAATCCATAGAAGTGATCAATTTTTTTCATCGGGTCCAGGTGCAGACCAAAGATCTTGAGCGACCGATCCGGCAGAACAACTCAAAAGATAAAAAGTATCGTTAATTTCTTTATGCTCGTTCCAAGTTCGAAGTACCATTTGTACAAATAAGAACCCCCTTCCTTACATGATTTCCTCTTCATATAGATAGATATAGGATCTATGGGGCAATTACTTAGAAGTACATTTTTTGTGCAACAGCCCTTCCTATCTGATAGAAAAGGATCCCATGATCCTGAACCGATCTTACCTGGGATCGCAAATCCCAAGTTTGTCTATGAAGAGCTGATCTAATTGTATTAGTGTCTAGAATGGATTTCTTCTGTGTAATACTAATCAATGGGGCCTCATTGGTAAGTGCTACAAGATCTCGTGCATTGGAACCCATGGTTATGGACCCGAATCCGTTAGTATGGAACATTTTTCTTTTCCAAGTGAAATCCCCTAGTATATGAAAGAATGAAAAAGTGCTTTCGTTGTTGTGGAATAAGAAGCCTTCGTATCTTAATGCATGTACTTAATTTATTCAGACTATTAGAGCGGGATCCACTTTTTTTGGGGAATATGAGTCGAAGCAAAAACAAGAATATTTCTAGTGGGACATCTTTTCACAATCTCTGGAGAGATAGTTCACTAATAGACCGAGGGATAAGTAATTCGACTCATTCACATACAGATCATGAATGTTTGGAATCCACATTATGCAAGGGGACATTGCTTTTTTTTGCTAATTCTAATTGAAGGGTGATATCAAATTGGTCCATTTCCTTTTTTTTGGCGTCATATACATAGTTAGCGCATTCGTCATAGTTAGCAGCTCCGTATCAAGGTCATCATCAATATCGTCACTATCATCAATATCGATAGCGTCACGATCATCAATATCGATATCATCAATAAGATAACCTTTAGGCTTGTTATTCAGGAACTTATTCGGAAATACCGTAATGAAAGGAACATAGGAGTTTGTCGTTGGGTATTTGACCAAATATGATCGTCCAGTTCCTATAGAACCTATCACTAAAATACCCTAGAAGGGGATAGAGCTAAGCGGGCGAAAAGGGTTTTCCATGAGATGGGAAATGAAAACTATTAGCCCCACACGAGGTTTGTGTGAAAGTGATTGTCTGATAATGAGCAAGGAATATCCGTCTTTCTGCTAAACAGGATCTATTGAACTCATAATTCATTAGACACTTTTTTATGAATGTCAACTAAGTATCGTAAGTAAATTGATCCCGGTTCTTCAATCATTTCATAACCAGAGTCATTCTTTGATAAATGATCACTATGAGTCAGACTCAATAGAATTTGATCAATCTTTTTTTTTCTGTCGTTAAGGTGGAGAACTGAACCAAGAATTCTCTTTCTTCCTCATCAATCGAATCACTGTTCGCGACCCAGGATTCTATTTTATCATCAATCAATCACCTTTCACGTTTTTTTTCTTTTTCTTATCAATGAATAGATCTCTTTACTTGTACGACTTAGATGTCTCGTATTTCTCGAAAAAAGTGATTCGATTGATGGGATTTGGTATGATACTTATGAGATCGATGATATCAATGAGATTAATATTCAAATATTTCTTCTTAGAACGTATTGATTTGACCCCATAAACGGGACCCCCACCCAATAGCATGTTGCCGCCAGAAGCAGAACCCCATATTTCTACCAGAGAATCTCTAATTGTTCCAGAGCAACTAGAAAGAGATTCTTTAACCAGAAAAAATTCAGTTCAGATGTAGGATACCTATCAGAAGTTTTCGCAACTCAATCGTGTATGATGGAATCATCAAAGATTTGATCTTTTCTAACTCTGTCTGTAACTCACTAGAGGCTCGGGAAACAAAGAAAGATGTGTACGAACGAGATATCCAGCAACAAGAAGAAGGAAAAGGATTGAGTAGAGGAACTCCCGAGCATTTGGTGATCTCAGATGTCTCCATATCAATAGAACGGGTGACTCATTATTTCGATGAATCATTTCTTCGGACAGAAGAAGATTCTGTAAGCACTTACTCGGCATCTCACTTATCAGATTCCATTGTGGAAGAATCGCCAACCATTTTTTTCTGAGGAATTGGCCATGATATATCTGATCCATGCATAATATCAGATACAAATTTTTGACTGCTACTTAGTATCGACAATGGGTCTGAAAAAAAGTATCTAAAAGGGTGAAATTTA
This sequence comes from Aristolochia fimbriata, assembly GCA_019845555.1. Classification (NCBI taxonomy): domain Eukaryota; kingdom Viridiplantae; phylum Streptophyta; class Magnoliopsida; order Piperales; family Aristolochiaceae; genus Aristolochia; species Aristolochia fimbriata. The sequence goes on from CM034078.1 coordinate 31,389, forward strand.
GATATTTGCACCCTGTCGAAGTAAGGAACCATGGCATATAGGTTTGGAACAGATTCCATTTTGAGAGATTTGAAAAAGCACTATCTCGTTGAAAGGTTCTATACATCTGCCGTTTCTCAACGCATTTCTTTAGACAAAGACTCCGTTTTTCCTCTTTCCGGGTGGTAAATATTTCTCAGAACATGGGTGTGAATCAAACCCATGCTTGAATTGAAACTGAGATACTGATGAAAGTTCTTCCCTTCTGAATCAGATAGATTCATATCTGAAAGAGGCTGACAATAAGTTCTTTCAAAATTGACTATTTGTTCCTCTGTTAGAGGTGTTCCAGAAATGTCTGCGATCGAGTAAATAGCTCTACGAACGAATGGATCGGATCAATTGGAAAATGGAAAGATTTGTACAAGTTATACGTTTCGTCCCCACTTTGTGGAAAATCGTTAGGTATGAATATGTCAGATACCTGTGACTCGATTGGTGAAATAGTATCTCTCTCAAAAAAAAAACATGTTTTTTTTGACTGACACGAAAAGAAAATATTTTGTTGCGAATGAACAAGATATTGAGGAATTGTCCATATGTAAGATCATAATTATTGGTACGGGTCTTTTCCACATCAAAAGGGAATCTTTTGTTACAATAGAACCAGAAGTGATGTGGATTATTCAAGAATCGAAGTCGATTTGCTTTATAAAAAAGAAGATATCAATGAACTTCTATGAAATGGTTTCACGGGATTCAGCCAATTGTCTCGATCGTGGGATATCATTGAAATAGGAATCCGTGTTATCAAAGGATTTCCTGCGATTCTTTCTAGTATGGAATGAGTCAATCATCCACTTTGGTATCTTATTGAACAAAAAGGGTGATATTGTTCCTCCATTGATCAAAATTTCGATCTTTGGGAAGTATCATGATCATCCAATAAGAAGGGTTTCAATTTATTCAAATGAACGATTTGAACACCTATTGATTCTAACAACTGATTGCAGAGTTGATCATTCGGACCTTTCAATTCATAGATGTGGATCTCGGACCTATGAATGGGGTATTCCCGATACTCACAAAGAAAAGGGAAGTGACTTAGACAAAAAGAAGTGACTTGGACAAAGGAGAAGTAACTTGGACAAAAGAAACGAAGTGACTTAGACAAATCTTGTTTGTCGATAACCTCAGACCAATCAATCGAATATTGATTAATACGTAATCGATCGAACACTACTTGAAAACGGTGTTTCTGTTCAGAAAAGAAATGGTCCAAATGTTCCTGGAAATTCTTGCTCCCATTGGACCATTTGTATCTATATGCATTAGGATCCCAATTCATGGATCTCTCGGTTCGAGAAATAAGAGGATCGAACCATTTCTTCTGACTCTTTTTCAAATTCGATAAATGTTGGTTGATCGTATATTTTATTATAGTTAGATGATTCAGAGGATCATTTCCTATTTGATCCCTTTGAATTCCATATTCGAAGTTGCGATCGGATCGATTCATTAAAAGAATCGATTCGATACATTTCTTATGTACCCATAGGTGCTATATTGGATTTGAATCCGATTTAGGATCAATCTATATTGATTGACCGCCTCCATTATGTTGTTGCTAGCAAATACCACTATTTTTTGGTTTTGGATCATCTTCCAAATCATTCCCGCAGGAGATCCGGACCGATTTTTTCTGATCCTTCGATAAAAGATTCATTCTCTTCATAAAAAAATAGGAGGTAGAACCACTAAAGATTTCCTTTTCGACTCATCCCTGGGTTGAATACCTCATTCAAAATTTTTTTTTGATCCAATCCGTAGGAATCAATAGAAAAGGCAAATCCCTTATGATACACCAGATCCGGCTCGGTTATTGATAGAGTGAATAGATCTGCCATTTCTTGAAATCTCTCTTCTGATTCAAAATCGTGGTGTAACGTGTATCCCCTTTGTTCCGGTCATGGAATAGATGAAATAAATCAAAAAATGGATTTTTTGTTCAAGAATGAAATCTTATTGGAACTGTCCATATCCGGTTCATCCCTCGGAACCATATTACATCCCGGATCTGATGAAATAGGATGAATTGAGACGGTATTTTGTAAATACGTAATTATCTTGAATATATCAACCATTTCTTTATTTTCCGATCGCCTGGAAGGGACAAAGAAAGATCTTGTTGTTTCTTCAACAATTTCTGATCTCTAGTGGACCTCTCCGTAGGATTCGAACCCAGATGAAGTTCTGACCATCTGTCAGAGAAAAAAAAAGAACAATTGATCTTGAAGGATCCCAAAGAATCGATCTTTCTTTTAGTTGTGGAATCTCTGTTTGATTGATCAATGTGTGATATTCCGAATCCTCATTCCTAATGGAATCGAAATGATCTCTGGATTGATCAGAAGATCCTTTCCATTGGCTAGAATCCGTTACTTGAACGAAAATAGATCTTGTGGAATCATATTGAATATTTGACGATACATTCCGTACCTTGCTAAAAAACCGATCCTTGTTTACCAACCACGCATTGTCTAACCAAATCCAATTTTCTCTCGATACGTTCCTCAAAAAATCCGATTCGTGCTGATTCTTCCCCCAACTAACGAAGAGATCTTGGCGGAATTGCCACAAATGATATTGAGCACAATTTTGCAAAGAAATACCCACTTGTTTCTCGAGAAGAGATGGGAAAGATGCTCAATATCATTTGATTGAATAGTTGCCTCAGCTCCTTGTTGTTTGAAGAAACCCTCCACTTCAATTGGTCTTTTTTCACGAAAAGCAGACATGAGATAACAAATCAAGTGTTTCACTAAGATTTCGAAGAGCTGTCCCGAATTCAAGTTGATTATGTTTCGCTTCTTCCTCGGAGAAAGACGATCAAAGAATTCCCAATCAGGGTCCTTGCGGATCGGATCATCCGTATAGGATACAAAAATAAACTCCAGATATTTGATATCTTTCTCTTTGAATGAGATCTCAATTCCAGCTATGGTTTCATTAGCTATCTTACAACTAGAATCCCTCTTTTTTTCCGATCCGGTTCCTCCACCACCGCGAACCCCAGTTAGATTCAGGCATGATACTTTTTTTTTAGTTATTGGGAGAACCCAAGTACTCTCTTTCGAATCCATGAAACAACTCTCAGGGATCTTTTTTCCCTTTTGGAAGATACAGGAGCGAAACAATCAACCTATTGATATTGGAAGACCAAAAGATTCTTCCAACGTATCATTTCTGGGTCCAATGGAATTCATAGGTATAGGAAGAAGCCTCATCAAATAGAGATTTTTTTCTTTCGACCATATTTTGATTGTTAATACAATATATAAGGACCGCTACTACAAGCAGTACTACACCTTTGATCGTGAAATATCGATTGCTTGTTGAACCCTGTGAATCACGCGAAAGTGAAAGTAGGATACTCCAAATTCGGGGTCAAAGAGTTTCATAAAACGTTCTTGGTGGAAAAAAATGGGAGTGAAAGATCCCGCTGAATCAATTGGGTCCATGAATCTAAGAAATAGTGGGAATTCTTGATCTCTCTCAATATCTCTCTCAATTCGAAGATCCAGAATTTGAATTGATGTCCTTTCATTGATTCCTCTAAAGATTTCATTTCAATTGGAATTTGGTTATTCACGATGTACGATGATCTCTGTTAAGCATCCATGGCTGAATGGTTAAAGCGCCCAACTCATAATTGGCAAATTCGTAGGTTCAATTCCTGCTGGATGCACGCCAATGGGAACGTCAATAAGTCTAATAAGTCTATTGGAATTGGCTCGGTATCAATGGAATTTCATCATCCATACATAACAATTGGTATGGTATATTCATACCATAACATATGAAGAGTAAAAACTCGAATTCTTATCGATACTGGAACTCATAGGGAAGAAAATGGATTTATGGATGGAATAAAATATGCAGTCTTTACAGAAAAAAGTATTCGGTTATTGGGGAACAATCAATATACTTCTAATGTCGAATCAGGATCAACTAGGACCGAAATAAAGCATTGGGTCGAACTCTTCTTTGGTGTCAAGGTAATAGCTATGAATAGTCATCGACTCCCGGGAAAGGGTAGAAGAATGGGACCTATTATGGGACATACAATGCATTACAGACGTATGATCATTACGCTTCAACCGGGTTATTCTATTCCACCTCTTATAGCGAAAAGAACTTAAATCAAAATACTTAATAACACGGCGATACATTTATACAAAACTTCTACCCCGAGCACACGCAATGGAGCCGTAGACAGTCAAGTGAAATCAATCCACGAAATAATTTGATCTATGGACAGCATCGTTGTGGTAAAGGTCGTAATGCCCGAGGCATCATTACCACAGGGCATAGGGGGGGTCATAAGCGTCTATACCGTAAAATTGATTTTCGACGGAATGAAAAAAGACATATCTGGTAGAATCGTAACCATAGAATACGACCCTAATAGAAATGCATGCATTTGTCTCATACACTATGGGGATGGTGAGAAGAGATATATTTTACATCCCAGAGGGGCTATAATTGGAGATACCATTGTTTCTGGTACAGAAGTTCCTATATCGATGGGAAATGCCCTACCTTTGAGTGCGGTTTGAACTATTGATTTACGTAAGTGGAAGTAACCAATTGGGTTTACGACGAAACCTAGAAATCGATCACTTTTGAGTACCTCTATGGGATAGACCTCAACAGAAAACTGAAGAGTAACGGCAGCAAGTGATTGAGTTCAGTAGTTCCTCATATAAAATTATTGACTCTCGAGATATGGTAATATGGGAAGACAAAATTGTTTGAAGCACGGACAGAACCGAAAGCGCCCCTTGTTTCAAAAGAGGGGAGACGGTTTATTCACATTTCATTTGATGGTCAGAGGCGAATTGAAAGCTAAGCAGTGGTAATTCTAAGGATCTCCCGGGGGAAAAATAGAGATGTCTCCTACGTTACCCGTAATATGTGGAAGTATCGACGTAATTTCATAGAGTCATTCGGTCTGAATGCTACATGAAGAACATAAAGCCAGATGACGGAACAGGGAGACCTAGGATGTATAAGATCTAACATGAGCGATTCGGCAGATTTGAATTCCCTATATATCCACTCATGTCGTACTTCATCTTACGATTCATATAAGATCCATCTGTCTAGATATCATCATATACATCAGAAAGCCGTATGCTTTGGAAGAAGCTTGTACGGTTTGGGAAGGGGTTTTGATCAAAAGAAGAATCTACTTCAACCGATATGCCCTTAGGCACGGCCATACATAACATAGAAATAACACTTGGAAAGGGTGGAAAATTAGCTAGAGCTGCAGGTGCTGTAGCAGAAACTGATTACAAAAAAAAGAGGGTAAATCGGCCACATTAAGATTACCATCTGGGGGAGGTCCGTTTGATATCAAAAACTGCTCAGCAACAGTCGGACAAGTGGGTAATGTTGGTGTGAACCAGAAAAGTTTGGGTAAAAGCCGGATCTAAGTGTTGGCTAGGTAAGCGTCCTGTAGTAAGAGGAGTAGTTATGAACCCTGTAGACCATCCCCATGGGGGCGGGAAGGGAGGGGCTCCAATTGGTAGAAAAAAAACCCACAACCCCTTGGGGTTATCCTGCGCTTGGAAGAAGAACTAGGAAAAAAGAATAAATATAGTGATATTTTTTTATTCTTCGCCGCCGTAAATAAAATAGGAAGAAGAAAATGGGAGGGCGAACGACGGGAATTGAACCCGCGCATGGTGGATTCACAATCCCACTGCCTTGATCCACTTGGCTACATCCGCCCTGGACTTCTTTTTTAACTTTAAACTAAAAAATATAGATAAAATGCCTATTTATGCAACAAGAGTAAAACTCTAGTGAATTGATAGTGAATTGGTGGAACAATACCCACCTCTTGATAAGACCAAAAGGATTGGGTATTGCTCCTTCAACGACTCGTATACACTAATACCGATGTATTATCCATTTGTAGATGGAGCCTCAAGAGCAGCCAGGTCTAGAGGGAAGTTGTGAGCATTACGCTCATGCATAACTTCCATACCAAGGTTTGCACGGTTGATGATATCAGCCCAAGTGTTAATAACACGACCTTGACTGTCAACTACAGACTGGTTGAAATTGAATCCATTTAGGTTGAAAGCCATGGTGCTGATACCTAAAGCAGTGAACCAAATGCCTACTACTGGCCAAGCTGCCAAGAAGAAATGTAGGGAACGAGAATTGTTGAAACTAGCGTATTGGAAGATCAATCGGCCAAAATAACCATGAGCAGCGACGATATTATAAGTTTCTTCCTCTTGACCAAATCTAACCTTCGTTAGCAGACTCGTTTTCAGTGGTTTCCCTGATCAAACTAGAGGTTACCAAGGAACCATGCATAGCACTGAATAGGGGAGCCGCCGAATACACCAGCTACGCCTAACATGTGAAATGGATGCATAAGGATGTTGTGCTCAGCCTGGAATACAATCATGAAGTTGAAAGTACCAGATATTCCTAAAGGCATACCATACCATCAGAGCTTCCCTTGACCAATAGGGTAGATCAAGAAAACCGCAGTAGCGGCTGCAACAGGAGCTGAATATGCAACAGCAACCAAGGGCGCATACCCAGGCGGAAACTAAGTTCCCACTCACGACCCATGTAACAAGCTACACCAAGTAAGAAGTGTAGAACAATTAGCTCATAAGGGACCACCATTGTATAACCATTCATCAACGGATGCTGCTTCCCAGATCGGGTAAAAATGCAATCCGATAGCTGCAGAAGTAGGAATAATGGCACCGGAGATAATATTGTTTCCATAAAGTAGAGACCCAGAAACAGGCTCACGAATACCATCAATATCCACAGGAGGAGCAGCAATAAAGGGCGATAAAAACAGAAGTTGCGGTCAATAAAAGTAGGGATCATCAAACGCCGAACCATCCAATATAAAGACGGTTCTCAGTGCTGGTTATCCAGTTACAGAACGATTATAGGCTTGTGCTTTCGCGTCTCTCTAAAATTGCAGTCATGGTAAAATCTTGGTTTATTCAATTATCAGGACTCCCCAAGCACACATATTACCTATATTATCTATAAATGGATATTAGATAATATAAATTTTATTCAACAGTATAACATGACTTCCATATCTGTGTCAACCAACACAAAAAACAAATATGTAGCCAGATAGATATATCTGGATATTATGCACAAAACGCTTTGTGAATTTTGAAAATTAAGTTTTTCATACAGATGATTTACGAAATAGCAAGCAAATGGACCCAATTTCGGATCGATATGTCTAGGACTCGAACCCGGAAGGTCGGATGGGATAGATGATAATATCTTTCCTTACTGTAATAGGAGAAAGATCCCTCCTCAAACCAAATACATTCCTATGTATACATTTAAAAACTCAGTTCCTTAGAAAATCCCAAAGAAACTTGAATACTCAGTCGATTCAACCACTACTGTTAAACATTTCAGTTTAAAATGAAAAATTTTTTTTTTTTTTCTTTCTTCATGATTTAAGAATTGTTTTTTATTTTCTATTTATGTGGTCTCATTTGCAATCATTCATGATTGGCCAGGTCAGTACGGAATATCCAAATACCAAATGATTCCTTACAAACCTAATTGTTTTTTGAGGATCCACTTGGAATAAAATGAGAATTCCGAACCTTTTGCATAAAGGTGCAAAAAACTTTTGTGTTTGAGCAAAGTTCAAACAAATCGAATCAGACCAAGCCGGTTTTTAATGGGATGTCCTGATACATTACAAAATTTCTGCTTTCCAATAATATCAAAATCGGACAAAGAACTAATTAGAGAAAAATTACAAAATTTCGCTTGGTAGAGAAAAATAAAACTAGGGGTCTCGAATCTCTTAATAGAAGTATCTATTAGAAATGCATTTTCTAGCATTTGACTCCTTACCATCGAAGGGACCATTCGTAGACTTTGAGAGATAGCCCATAAAATAGAAGGAATGATTGTATAATCGGTTTATATGGATTCTGCCGGTTGAGACCAAAAAATTGAAAATGACACTGCCATAAATTGACAAGATGATATTTCCATTTCTTCATCATAAAATGAGTCCATTTGAAGCCAGAATTGATTTTCCCTCGGTATCTGACATAATGCGCAAAGGATCCTTAAGTAACCACAAGGTCTTCTGAAAATGATTACAAAGCACTACTAAAAAATGCTCCATTTTTTTCCATAGAAATATGTTCGCTCAAGAAAGGCTCAGGGATGTTGATCGTAAACGAGAGGCTTTGTTTACCGAGAAAAACGAATATGGATTGCATTCATATACATGAGGTATATAGGAACAAGAATAATCTTTGATTCTCTTTTCTTTGATTCTCTTTTGAAAAAAAAAAAATAGATTTCTTTGAATTAATGAAACTATTTGAATTACGATACTCATGGAAAAAATCTCAATAAATGCAAAGGGGAGCATCTTGTATCCAGGAGTGAAGGGTTTGAACCAAGATTTCCAGATGGACGGGGTGGGGTATTTGGGATATCTAACACATGATTTAAATGTGATAATTTGTCCTCGAAAAAAGGGAAATATTGAATGAATAGATCGTAAATTATGAGATTTTGCTATTTCTTTTCTTCCAGGCAAGATACTAATTGCGGGGGAGAGTGGAATTTCCATAATGACTGCAAAAGCCTCTGATATGGTTTGAGAATCCAAATTATTGCTTTTTCTAACGAATCTATTTTTGGTGAAAATTGGTAACCGAAATAAGAAAATGGTTCTGTTGATGCATTCGAATAATTAAACGTTTTCACAATTAGTGAACTGAATCTTTTGTCATAACCTAAATTTTCCATCCATTCGTAAACAATTGATCCATTTAAATCATGATTATGAGCAAGTACATAGATAGACTCGAAAAGAGAAGTGGATATAGGGAAGTGTTTTTGTGGAGATCTACCCATTTCTAAATATCCTTGTAATTCCTCCATTTACATTTTATTTGAAATTCTACTTGAACTGACTTGAACTGAAGGAATAGGGGATTTTTTGGTTTATCAAATGATACATAGTGCGATACAGTCAAAACAAGGTATATATTAAAAAAAAAAAAAAAAAAGAGATACCCTGGACAAAGGACCAATCAACAAATACTCTCTTTTTTCCATCCCATTTTTTATTTTCGTTAGAGTTGCACGTTATAGTTTAAAGGATGTCAAGAAATTCTTTTTTTTTTTGCAACCCGATCTCTCTTTTGACTTTGGAAAAAATGCGCTTTGTCAGTATACGATTTTTCTACACATTCGTCTTTACTCACTCCATAATAGAGTTAATAATTGGGATTCATAAAAAAAAGGGGAAATCTATCATCCACTCACTAGGAACCTTTTCCCGCCTCAGGTATTAATATATATATTTTTTAACGTCTAATTAAATCGGGAAATTCAAATTATTTGATTTCAATTCAAATTCATATGTAATATGAATTTAATAATAATATAAATATATATAATATAATATATCTAAAATTAAAATAATATATATATAATATATATATAAAATTATATAATAAAAAATAAAAAAATAAAATAATATTATATATATATATATATAATAAAAATTATAATTTTATTTTAAATTTAACTAAAATAAATAATAATAATAAAAGCTCGTTGCTTTTCTTTCCCTATAATTGGAGACATAGAGCTCTATCCATTTATTCACTTGACCCCTGGGTGAATTTTTTGAGTCCCGTTACAAGACAAGAAAAGAAGCAAAGACAAGATTTTTTTGCCAATCCGGTAAGGATGAAGTATTCTCTGAGTTCCCTATTGATACGACATGCTATTTTTTCCATTCATTCCCTTTCTGGATCAGTCATTGGTCTTACAAACTCTACCAATGGTATGGACGAATTCGTTGCTTCATCCAAATGTGTAAAAGATCATAGTCGCACTTAAAAGCCGAAAGTACTCTACCATTGAGTTAGCAACCCGGATAAGGGATAAGATTGTAGATAAGATCGAATAAAAAAAAAATTAAACTATTTTTTTTTTTTTTTAATTAATTAAAATATTTATATATATATAAAAAAATTCTATATTATATATATATATAATATATAGAATAATAATAATAATATAAATAAAATAATAATATAAATAAAATAAATAAATTAAAAATTAATATAATATAATAAAATATATTTAATATAATATAATAAAAATATATATATAATTAAAAATTAAAATATAATTAAAATAGAATATTAATATATAATATAAATTAAAATATAATATTAATATATAAATAAATATAGAATTCTAATAAAGATAAAATATTGCCGCCCATCAAAACATTAAACTAGTAAGAAATCAAAAGAACCATTTGACGATCTACTAGAAATATAAACATTAAAATGAAAAAAAAAAAAAAAAAACTTTTCTTCTTGTGCCGCAGTGAATTTTGTGAACCCATCATTTTAAATGATGTAAATAAAGAAACTTATGGACCGTGGAGAAATAAATCTATTTCTCCACGATCGAATTATATTTGTTCGACAACAACATTGTCAATATAAATTGAATGTTGAGAAAACAAAAAAATCTCAAATAGATCAAACCATCAAACCTAAATAATTAAGTAAAAGCACTTGCGTTGGATTGGAACTACATAAATAAGAGAAATGTAGTGTAAACGAGGGAATAAGTCAAGGAAGAAGTAGAAAAAAATATCGAATTTTTTTTGAATGGGGATACAGATACAATAAGCAGGATTGCCTTTGTTTGTTTTTGAGTCCATCAAAAAAAAAAAAGTGGAATAATTACATAAAGTCAGATACTAGGCACCTTTTTTGATTCCATTAATTGGACTTTGTTTGATTAATTCGAAGTTCCTTAAAGACCCTCCGCCTTCTTTGAAATATCATGAACAGTTCCTGTAGGTTGAGCACCCCTTTCGAGGAAATATAGAATAGCCGGAACATTTAAATAAGTTTGATTCTTTTTATCGGATCGTAAAACCGACTTTACGAAATCTCTTCCCTCTCTTCGGGATCGAACATCAATTGCAACGATTCGATAGATGACTCATTGGGATAGATGTAGATGGGAATCCCCCCCTAGAAACGTAGGAGGTTTTCTCCTCATACGGCTCAAGAAAGAATGATTCGAATTTATGTTTATGTTTATGTATATAGTGGCAAATGTATCCAAAAGTTTTTGAATTCGACGAAATTTGAGTCATTTTTGTTCTTCTCAGAGAAGAAATATATCATTCGTACTCATAACTCAAGTTATGTAATTATCAAAGGCCCCGAAAGGAGATTTTAAACATTTATTGAGCCGTCTCTAACCCATTTTATTTGTCTCGCCTAGAATTTTTTTTTCCGTATTCTAATTTAGTTCTAGTTGTTGAAACAGTTGAAAAATGGCGTTTTTTTTGTCCTGGTATCCGTTATCCTTGCTTTGAATCATTGGGTTTAGACATTACTTCGGCGATCCTTAATCGTTTCAAAATGGCAACAACATACCTTTTGTTATTTCTTTCTATTGAAAGAATCGTACGAATGATTGATTCCCCTACGATACAATTTGGATCAAATATTTTTACCAATTCCGAACTATTTGACTTTTTGGTTTGAACCCATTTTGAATTTAACCTTTCGATTTCTATATCGAAGATATATACGTTACGAAGTTTTCCAACCTATTGATACTAACCCTAGACTCTTCCCTAAATAAATACTTTATACTCGAGTTCCATCATGTACTATTTACAACAAAAAAAATGGATTTCCTAGTGGAACAGAACAAAACTATGTCGAGCAAAGCATCTTCACAGATATATAAAATGGTGGATTCCGCATCCACAACCGATGATGTCTTCAAGTCACACGTTGCTTTCTACCACATCGTTTCAAACGAAGTTTTACCATAACATTCCTCTAGTTTGGAACCGGTATGCGTATACCCGGTATGGAATTGATTCAATATGGAATCATGAATAATCATTGGCTTAATTGATACCTAGTAGTCCACACCTTCCTTATACTTCCTTATATATAGGAAGTATAGTATTTTTTTCTGGAGAAGTCTCAGCAAAGATTTAACATGATCTTATATCAGAGGAATGAAACTTTCATTTATCTTTCCATACTTTCTATATAAAAAATAAAATCGATTTTATTTTTATACATCACATGTCGTTGACACTCGATTTCGTTTGTCAAAATGTGAATTGATACGTTTGTGAGTGTGAAAGTGAATAAATAACAATACAATAAGAATATATAATTCATAAAACAATGATTAAAAATCTGAAAAAAAAAAAAAAAAAAAAAGTGGAATCACATTGTATCAATATTCCCCCCCTACTTTTAGGGGGGGGGATACTAAAAGTACCTTACCCTTCCTCTGATAGAATCAATCTGGGACGGAAGGATTCGAACCTCGAATAACGGGACCAAAACCCGGTGCCTTACCGCTTGGCCACGCCCCATTTAGATTTCTATTGTGCACTAATAAACACTAACATGGGTATTTGCTGTTCGTCAATTCCAGCCTAAATCAAATATCTATAGAATCGGCGTTGCTAAGATTCAGCATGTGTGTAGATGTGGAATCGAAATGAATTCATTGATCATTACATATAATTCAATTAAGATATTGTATGAAAGTATGATTTCTTCTATTCTGATATTCTGATTTAAGAATTGATTTTTGATTGGGGGAGTTCAAGAAGAAAAGAAAGATTTTTTGGCAAACCTTCTCTTCTTTCTTTTCTTTTTTTTTTTTTTTTTCCCTTATATAACTCGATAAAAATAAAATTCTCTCTAAAACGAAATGTTTGGTATGCTTAATATCTTAAGTTTAATCTGTATCTGTCTTAATTCGGCCCTTCATTCGAGTAGTTTTTTTATTCATAAATTGCCCGAGGTTTATGCCCTTTTAAATCAATCGTAGATGTTATGCCAGTCATACCCGTACTCTTTTTTTCTTAGCCCTTGTTTGGCAAGCTGCTGTAAGTTTTCGATGAGATCTTTAATACTGAGATGAGAAAAGATTCACGATTTCTTCAAAAAAAAAAAAAAAAAATTTCTAACAAAAATTTATAAAACAATTGATAAGATCAGATAAGTCATTATGAACTCCTAATTCAAACATAGAAATTCTTTAGGGGAGCTGTGATGAATCTGAATCACCTCATTTACATTTTGACCCTCAAAGATTCTTTGATTTTAATATAGTATGGTACCTTGCAATAGCCAGGTTGGGTATGATAAGCAAATTCAGAACTTGGTAACTAAGGGGTGAATCATAATCTTATTACAAATGATTTTTTTTTTTCGGCAAGAATTTTCTTTTCGGGAAAACAGATATGTGGTACAAAAAATAGACAAGATTTTTTCCCTTATTTTCAAAAAAAACCCCTTTGTCGAACAAAATTCGATCTTAAACAAGATAGCATTAGAATGGTGAAAATAGCGTCCTGGTATGGTACGGCGGGTGCTTGATAAAAAAGGAGAATCATGGGCGTGAAAATAAAAATTTATTTGTTCATTTAGATTGATGGAGTTGTTAATTGACAGTCCCGGATTGAAGAAGCTTTTGAAGTTGGAACATATAAAATGAGTTGAGTTGTGAAAGAACCAACCATAGCTCCACGAATTTTTGAAGCTACCCTTTACGTCGAATTTATTCAAAAAATTTGTGCATTCGGTTTAAGTGATTTTTCTAGTGAAAATCATAGTATTGGTTTTGTTTGTCGAAGTATTCAAATAAAGCTTTTTTATTGAAGAAAAAGGGATTATAATACAATCCAATATTTCTTTCTGTTTTTTTTTATTTTAGTCAAGTAAGTAACTTGAAAAAAAAAAGGAAAAGAAAGACTAATAAGATAAAAAAAAAACTCCTATCATAAAGAAACTTCTGATAGGAATTCAAATAGTCCTTGTTGTTATTGCTGTTTTCGTAACAGAAATTTTAGTTTATCAAATCAGACAAATCATTTCATTTAATCTATGATTCATTGGGACAAACCAGAACGGCCTGGCCGGGTAGTGGCCGGGCCGAGGGAATAAAAAAAGAATCCCTCACACTAAATCTAAATCACTAAATCTAAATCAAAAGGTACTTCTTCTTTCTATTGAAAATACCCGTTTCGTTTTAATTGAATTGGGAGAGATGGCTGAGTGGACTAAAGCGGCGGATTGTTAATCCGTTGTACGAGGTATTCGTACCGAGGGTTCGAATCTCTCTCCGTCCCCTATGATCACTTAAGATTTTTTTTTTCTATTTCTTTTCTTTCGAATTCGAAAAATCTTGAGTCCTTGTTCTATCCTACAGAGTTATTAACTCTATTCCATAGAGAAAAGATTAAAAAAAAATCAAAGAAAATTAAGAAATCAAGCAACGAAAAAAAAACAAAACCTTTGATTTTTTTTTTTTTTATTCTTCACGCCCAGGATTACGTCCTGGATCATTAGATAGGAATCCGAAGATGAAGAGAGAAACAAAGAATATCACTACTGTGTAAACGAAGAGTTTAAGAGTAAGCATTACACAATCTCCAAGATCAGTATTTTTGAAAATAAGGGAATAGATTCTCTATGTCTATTTTTGTACCACATATCTCGTTTCGAGAAAAGAAAAGAATTTCTAGGAATTCATTTGTAATAAGATTATGATTCACCCCTTAGTTACCAAGTTACCAAAATTTGCTTATCATACCCAACCTGGCTATTGCAAGGTACCATACTATAATAGGGTCAAAGACCCTTGGAGGGTCAAAATATGTAAATGAGGTGATTCAGATTCATCACAGCTCCCCGTAAAGAATTTCTATGTTTGAATTAGGAGTTCATAATGTAGGACTTATCTGATCTTATCAATTGTTTTTATAAATTTTGTTAGAAATTTTTTTTTTTTTTTTTTTGAAGAAATCGTGAATCTTTCTCATCTCAGTATTAAAGATCTCATCGAAAACTTACAGCAGCTTGCCAAACAAGGGCTAAGAGAAAAAAGAGTACGGGTATGACTGGCATAACATCTACGATTGGATTTAAAAAGGCATAAGCCTCGGGCAATTTGGCGAATAAAAAACTACTCGAATGAAGGGCCGAATTAAGACAGATACAGATTAAACTTAAGATATTAAGCATACCAAACATTTCGTTTTTAGAGAGAATTTTATTTTTATCGAGTTATTGATATAAGGAAAAAAAAAAAAAAATAAAGAAAAGAAAGAAGAGAAGGTTTGCCAAAAATCTTTCTTTTTCTTGGAACTCCCCCAATCAAAAATCCTTCAATTCTTAAATCAGAATATCAGAATAGAAGAAATCATACTTTCATACAATATCTTAATTGAATTATATGTAATGATCAATGAATTCATTTCGATTCCACATCTACACACATGCTGAATCTTAGCAACGCCGATTCTATAGATATTTGATTTAGGCTGGAATTGACGAACAGCAAATACCCATGTTAGTGTTTATTAGTGCACAATAGAAATCTAAATGGGGCGTGGCCAAGCGGTAAGGCACCGGGTTTTGGTCCCGTTATTCGGAGGTTCGAATCCTTCCGTCCCAGATTGATTCTATCAGAGGAAGGGTAAGGTACTTTTAGCCATCCCCCCCCCTAAAAGTAGGGGGGAATATTGGATACAATACAATGTGATTTTTTTTTTTTTTTTTTTTTTTTTTTTTTTTCAGATTTTAATCATTGTTTTATGAATTATATATTCCTTATTGTATTGTTATTTATTCACTTTCTCACACTCACAAACGTATCAATTCACATTTTGACAAACGAAATCGAGTGTCAACGACATGTGATGTATAAAAATAAAATCGATTTTATTTTTTATATAGAAAGTATGGAAAGATAAATGAAAGTTTCATTCCTCTGATATAAGATCATGTTAAATCTTTGCTGAGACTTCTCCCAGAAAATACCTATACTTCCTTATATATATAAGGAAGTATAAGGAAGGTGTGGACTACTAGGTATCAATTAAGCCAATGATTATTCATGATTCCATATTGAATCAATTCCATACCGGGTATACGCATACCGGTTCCAAACTAGAGGAATGTTATGGTAAAACTTCGTTTGAAACGATGTGGTAGAAAGCAACGTGTGACTTGAAGGACATCATCGGTTGTGGATGCGGGAATCCACCATTTTATATATCTGTGAAGATGCTCTTGGCTCGACATAGTTTGTTCTGTTCCACTAGGAAATCCATTTTTTTTGTTGTAAATAGTACATGATGGAACTCGAGTATAAAGTATTTATTTAGGGGAAGAGTCTAGGGTTAGTATCAATCAATAGGTTGGAAAACTTCGTAACGTAAGTATATCTTCGATATAGAAATCGAAAGGGTTAAATTCAAATGGGGTTCAAACCAAAAAAAGTCAAATAGTTCGGAATTGGTAAAAATATTTGATCCAAATTGTATCGTAGGGGAATCAATCATTCGTACGATTCTTTCAATAGAAAGAAATAACAAAAGGTATGTTGTTGCCATTTTGAAACGATTAAGGATCGCCGAAGTAATGTCTAAACCCAATGATTCAAAGCAAGGATAACGGATACCAGGACAAGTAAACGCCATTTTTCAACTGTTTCAACAACTAGAACTAAATTAGAATACGGAAAAAAAAAATTCTAGGCGAGACAAATAAAATGGGTTAGAGACGGCTCAATAAATGTTTAAGGTTAAGGATCTCCTTTCGGGGCTTTTGATAATTACATAACTTGAGTTATGAGTACGAATGATATATTTCTTTCTTCTGAGAAGAACAAAAATGACTCAAATTAGAGTCGAATTCAAAACTTTTGGATACATTTGCCACTATATACATAAACATAAACATAAATTGAATCATTCTTTTCTTGAGCCGTATGAGGAGAAAACCTCCTATACGTTTCTAGGGGGGGGGGATTCCTCATCTACATCTATCCCAATGAGTCATCTATCGAATCGTTGCAATTGATGTTCGATCCCGAAGAGAGGGAAGAGATCTTCGTAAAGTCGGTTTTTACGATCCGATAAAGAATCAAACTTATTTAAATGTTCCGGCTATTCTATATTTCCTCGAAAGGGGTGCTCAACCTACAGGAACTGTTCATGATATTTCAAAGAAGGCGGAGGTCTTTAAGGAACTTCGAATTAATCAAACAAAGTCCAATTAATGGAATCAAAAAGGGGTGCCTAGTATCTGACTTTATGTAATTATTTTCTCCACCAATTTTTTTTTTGGATGGACTCCAAAACAAACAAGGGGGCAATCCTGCTTATTGTATCTGTATCCCCATTCAAAAAAATTCGATATTTTTTCCTACTTCTTCCTTGACTTATTCCCTCGTTTACACTACATTTCTTATTTATGTAGTTCCAATCCAACGCAAGTGCTTTTACTTAATTATTTAGGTTTGATGGTTTGATCTATTTGAGATTTTTTTGTTTTTCAACATTCAATTTATATTGACAATGTTGTATCGAACAAATATAATTCGATCGTGGAGAAATAGATTTATTTCTCCACGGTCCATAAGTTTTTTTATTTACATCATTTAAAATGATGGGTTCACAAAATTCACTGCGGCACAAGAAGAAGTTTTTTTTTTTTTTTTTTCATTTTAATGTTTATATTTCTAGTAGATCGTCAAATGGTTCTTTTGATTTCTTACTAGTTTAATGTTTTGATGGCGGGCAATCTCTTTTATCTTTATTAGAATTTATATTTATTTATATATTAATATTATATTTTAATTTATATTATATATTAATATTCTATTTTAATTATATTTTAATTTTAATTATATATATATATTTTATTATATTATATTAAATATATTTTATTATATTATATTAATTTTAATTTATTTATTTTATTTATATTATTATTTTATTTATATTATTATTATTATTCTATATATTATATATATATATAATATAGAATTTTATTTATATATATATAAATATTTTAATTAATAAAAAAAAAAAAAAATAGTTTTTTTTTTATTCCGATCTTATCTACAATCTTATCCCTTATCCGGGTTGCTAACTCAATGGTAGAGTACTCGGCTTTTAAGTGCGACTATGATCTTTTACACATTTGGATGAAGCAACGAATTCGTCCATACCATTGGTAGAGTTTGTAAGACCAATGACTGATCCAGAAAGGGAATGAATGGAAAAAATAGCATGTCGTATCAATAGGGAACTCAGAGAATACTTCATCCTTACCGGATTGGCAAAAAAAATCTTGTCTTTGCTTTCTTTTCTTGTCTTGTAACGGGACTCAAAAAATTCACCCTTAGGTCAAGTGAATAAATGGATAGAGCTCTATGTCTCCAATTATAGGGAAAGAAAAAGCAACGAGCTTTTTATTATTATTATTTATTTTAGTTAAATTTAAAATAAAATTATAATTTTTATTATATATATATATATATAATATTATTTTTTTTTTTTATTTTTATATTATATAATTTTATATATTATATTATATATATATTATTTTAATTTTAGATATATTATATTATATATATTATATTATTATTAAATTCATATTACATATGAATTTGAATTCGAATCAAATAATTTGAATTTCCCGATTTAATTAGACGTTAAAAAATATATATATTAATACCTGAGGCGGGAAAAGGTTCCCCTGTGAGTGGATGATGATTTCCCTTTTTTTTTATGAATCCTAATTATTAACTCTATTATGGAGTGAGTAAAGACGAATGTGTAGAAGAAATCGTATACTGACAAAGCGCATTTTTTCCAAAGTCAAAAGAGCGATCGGGTTGCAAAAAATAAAGAATTTCTTGACATCCTTTTAAACTATAACGTGCAACTCTAACGAAAATAAAATGGGATGGAAAAAGAGAGTATTTGTTGATTGGTCTCCTTGTCTCCAGGGTATCTTTTTTTTTTTTTTTCTTACTATATACCTTGTTTTGACTGTATCGCACTATGTATCATTTGATAAACCAAAAAATCCCCCTATTCCTTCAGTTCAAGTCAGTTCAAGTAGAATTTCAAATAAAATGTAAATGGAGGAATTACAAGGATATTTAGAAATGGGTAGATCTCCACAAAAACACTTCCTATATCCACTTCTCTTTCAGGAGTCTATCTATGTACTTGCTCATAATCATGATTTAAATGGATCAATTGTTTACGAATGGATGGAAAATTTAGGTTATGACAAAAGATTCAGTTCACTAATTGTGAAACGTTTAATTATTCGAATGCATCAACAGAACCATTTTCTTATTTCGGTTACCAATTTTCACCAAAATAGATTCGTTAGGAAAAGCAATAATTTGGATTCTCAAACCATATCAGAGGCTTTTGCAGTCATTATGGAAATTCCACTCTCCCTGCAATTAGTATCTTGCCTGGAAGAAAAAGAAATAGCAAAAAATCTCATAATTTACGATCTATTCATTCAATATTTCCCTTTTTCGAGGACAAATTATCACATTTAAATCATGTGTTAGATATCCTAATACCCCACCCCGTCCATCTGGAAATCTTGGTTCAAACCCTTCACTCCTGGATACAAGATGCTCCCTCTTTGCATTTATTGAGATTTTTTCTCCATGAGTATCGTAATTCAAATAGTTTCATTAATTCAAAGAAATCTATTTTTTTTTTCTCAAAAGAGAATCAAAGAAAAGAGAATCAAAGATTATTCTTGTTCCTATATAATTCTCATGTATATGAATGCGAATCCATATTCGTTTTTCTCGGTAAACAAGCCTCTCGTTTACGATCAACATCCCCTGGAGCCTTTCTTGAGCGAACATATTTCTATGGAAAAATGGAGCATTTTTTAGTAGTGCTTTGTAATCATTTTCAGAAGACCTTGTGGTTACTTAAGGATCCTTTTGCGCATTATGTCAGATACCGAGGAAAATCAATTCTGGCTTCAAAGGGGACTCATTTTATGATGAAGAAATGGAAATATCATCTTGTCAATTTATGGCAGTGTCATTTTCACTTGTGGTCTCAACCGGGCAGAATCCATATAAACCGATTATACAATCATTCCTTCTATTTTATGGGCTATCTCTCAAGTCTACGAATGGTCCCTTCGATGGTAAGGAGTCAAATGCTAGAAAATGCATTTCTAATAGATACTTCTATTAAGAGATTCGAGACCCTAGTTCCAATTTTTTCTCTAATTAGTTCTTTGGCTAAAGCGAAATTTTGTAATGTATCAGGACATCCCATTAGTAAGCCGGCTTGGTCTGATTCGTCCGATTTTGATATTATTGATCGATTTGGCCGTATATGCAGAAATCTTTTCTCATTATTACAGTGGATCCTCAAAAAACAGAGTTTGTATCGAATCAAGTATATACTTCGACTTTCATGTGCTAGAACTTTGGCTCGTAAACACAAAAGTACGGTACGCACCTTTTGAAAAATTAGGTTCGGAATTTTACAGGAATTCCTTACGGAGGAAGAACAAGTTCTTTCTTTGATCTTCCCAAGAACCTCTTCTATTTCGCATAGGTTACATAAGGAATGTATTTGGTATTTGATATTATCCGTATCATTGACCTGGCCAATCATGAATGATTGGTGATGAGACCACATAAATAGAAAATAAATCGAAACAATTTTAAATCATGAAGAAAAAAAAAAAAAAATTCTTTTCATTTTTATTCTGAAATGTTTACACAGTAGTGGTTGAATCGACTGAGTATTCAAGTTTCTTAGAGTCCTTTCTAAGGAACTGAGTTTTAAATGTATACATAGGGAAAGCCGTGTGCAACGAAAAAAAATGCAAGCACGGTTTGAGGAGGGATCTTTTTCTCCTATTACAGTAAGGAAAGATATTATCTACTCCA
The DNA here is from genome assembly GCA_019845555.1 of Aristolochia fimbriata. NCBI lineage: Eukaryota > Viridiplantae > Streptophyta > Magnoliopsida > Piperales > Aristolochiaceae > Aristolochia > Aristolochia fimbriata. The sequence continues at coordinate 52,251 of CM034078.1, forward strand.
TCCGACTAGTTCCGGGTTCGAGTCCTGGCAACCCATATCGATCCGAAATAACAAATGGGTCCATTTGCTTTGCTATTTCGTAAATCTGTATGCTATATTTTTTTTTTAACTTACTTCATTCACAAAATTCACAAAGCGTTTTGTGCATAATATATTCAGAGATATATCTATCTGGCTACATATTTGTTTTGTGCTGGTTGACACAGATATGGAAGTCATGTTATACTGTTGAATAACAAGTTCTCCATTA
>CM034078.1:55000-62500 GCA_019845555.1 Aristolochia fimbriata
GCACTCAAAGGTAGGGCATTTCCCATCGATATAGGAACTTCTGTACCAGAAACAATGGTATCTCCAATTATAGCCCCTCTGGGATGTAAAATATATCTCTTCTCACCATCCCCATAGTGTATGAGACAAATGCATGCATTTCTATTAGGGTCGTATTCTATGGTTACGATTCTACCAGATATGTCTTTTTTCATTCCGTCGAAAATCAATTTTACGGTATAGACGCTTATGACCCCCTCTATGCCCTGTGGTAATGATGCCTCGGGCATTACGACCTTTACCACAACGATGCTGTCCATAGATCAAATTATTTCGTGGATTGATTTCACTTGACTGTCTACGGCTCCATTGCGTGTGCTCGGGGTAGAAGTTTTGTATAAATGTATCGCCGTGTTATTAAGTATTTTGATTTAAGTTCTTTTCGCTATAAGAGGTGGAATAGAATAACCCGGTTGAAGCGTAATGATCATACGTCTGTAATGCATTGTATGTCCCATAATAGGTCCCATTCTTCTACCCTTTCCCGGGAGTCGATGACTATTCATAGCTATTACCTTGACACCAAAGAAGAGTTCGACCCAATGCTTTATTTCGGTCCTAGTTGATCCTGATTCGACATTAGAAGTATATTGATTGTTCCCCAATAACCGAATACTTTTTTTTCTGTAAAGACTGCATATTTTATTCCATCCATAAATCCATTTTCTTCCCTATGAGTTCCAGTATCGATAAGAATTCGAGTTTTTACTCTTCATATGTTATGGTATGAATATACCATACCAATTCGTTATGTATGGATGATGAAATTCCATTGATACCGAGCCAATTCCAATAGACTTATTAGACTTATTGACGTTCCCATTGGCGTGCATCCAGCAGGAATTGAACCTACGAATTTGCCAATTATGAGTTGGGCGCTTTAACCATTCAGCCATGGATGCTTAACAGAGATCATCGTACATCGTGAATAACCAAATTCCAATTGAAATGAAATCTTTAGGAGGAATCAATGAAAGGACATCAATTCAAATTCTGGATCTTCGAATTGAGAGAGATATTGAGAGAGATCAAGAATTCCCACTATTTCTTAGATTCATGGACCCAATTCGATTCAGCGGGATCTTTCACTCCCATTTTTTTCCACCAAGAACGTTTTATGAAACTCTTTGACCCCCGAATTTGGAGTATCCTACTTTCACTTTCGCGTGATTCACAGGGTTCAACAAGCAATCGATATTTCACGATCAAAGGTGTAGTACTGCTTGTAGTAGCGGTCCTTATATATTGTATTAACAATCAAAATATGGTCGAAAGAAAAAATCTCTATTTGATGAGGCTTCTTCCTATACCTATGAATTCCATTGGACCCAGAAATGATACGTTGGAAGAATCTTTTGGTCTTCCAATATCAATAGGTTGATTGTTTCTGCTCCTGTATCTTCCAAAAGGAAAAAAGATCCCTGAGAGTTGTTTCATGGATTCGAAAGAGAGTACTTGGGTTCTCCCAATAAAAAAAAAAAAAGTGTATCATGCCTGAATCTAACTGGGGTTCGCGGTGGTGGAGGAACCGGATCGGAAAAAAGAGGGATTCTAGTTGTAAGATAGCTAATGAAACCATAGCTGGAATTGAGATCTCATTCAAAGAGAAAGATATCAAATATCTGAGTTTATTTTTGTATCCTATACGGATGATCCGATCCGCAAGGACCCTGATTGGGAATTTTTTGATCGTCTTTCTCCGAGGAAGAAGCGAAACATAATCAACTTGAATTCGGGACAGCTCTTCGAAATCTTAGTGAAACACTTGATTTGTTATCTCATGTCTGCTTTTCGAAAAAAAAAAAGACCAATTGAAGTGGAGGGTTTCTTCAAACAACAAGGAGCTGAGGCAACTATTCAATCAAATGATATTGAGCATCTTTCCCATCTCTTCTCGAGAAACAAGTGGGGTATTTTTTGCAAAATTGTGCTCAATATCATTTGTGGCAATTCCGCCAAGATCTCTTCGTTAGTTGGGGAAGAATCAGCACGAATCGGATTTTTTGAGGAACGTATCGAGAGAAAATTGGATTTGGTTAGACAATGCGTGGTTGGTAAACAAGGATCGTTTTTTAGCAAGGTACGGAATGTATCGTCAAATATTCAATATGATTCCACAAGATCTATTTTCGTTCAAGTAACGGATTCTAGCCAATGGAAAGGATCTTCTGATCAATCCAGAGATCATTTCGATTCCATTAGGAATGAGGATTCGGAATATCACACATTGATCAATCAAACAGAGATTCCACAACCAAAAAGAAAGATCGATTCTTTGGGATCCTTCAAGATCAATTCGTTTTTTTTTCTCTGACAGATGGTCAGAACTTCATCTGGGTTCGAATCCTACGGAGAGGTCCACTAGAGATCAGAAATTGTTGAAGAAACAACAAGATCTTTCTTTTGTCCCTTCCAGGCGATCGGAAAATAAAGAAATGGTTGATATATTCAAGATAATTACGTATTTACAAAATACCGTCTCAATTCATCCTATTTCATCAGATCCGGGATGTAATATGGTTCCGAGGGATGAACCGGATATGGACAGTTCCAATAAGATTTCATTCTTGAACAAAAATCCATTTTTTGATTTATTTCATCTATTCCATGACCGGAACAAAGGGGATACACGTTACACCACGATTTTGAATCAGAAGAGAGATTTCAAGAAATGGCAGATCTATTCACTCTATCAATAACCGAGCCGGATCTGGTGTATCATAAGGGATTTGCCTTTTCTATTGATTCCTACGGATTGGAAAAAAAAAAAAAAATTTTGAATGAGGTATTCAACCCAGGGATGAGTCGAAAAGGAAATCTTTAGTGGTTCTACCTCCTATTTTTATGAAGAGAATGAATCTTTTATCGAAGGATCAGAAAAAATCGGTCCGATCTCCTGCGGGAATGATTTGGAAGATGATCCAAAACCAAAAATAGTGGTATTTGCTAGCAACAACATAATGGAGGCGGTCAATCAATATAGATTGATCCTAAATCGGATTCAAATCCAATATAGCACCTATGGGGGTACATAAGAAATGTATCGAATCGATTCTTTTAATGAATCGATCCGATCGCAACTTCGAATATGGAATTCAAAGGGATCAAATAGGAAATGATCCTCTGAATCATCTAACTATAATAAAATATACGATCAACCAACATTTATCGAATTTGAAAAAGAGTCAGAAGAAATGGTTCGATCCTCTTATTTCTCGAACCGAGAGATCCATGAATTGGGATCCTAATGCATATAGATACAAATGGTCCAATGGGAGCAAGAATTTCCAGGAACATTTGGGACCATTTTTTTCTGAACAGAAACACCGTTTTCAAGTAGTGTTCGATCGATTACGTATTAATCAATATTCGATTGATTGGTCCGAGGTTATCGACAAACAAGATTTGTCTAAGTCACTTCTGTTTTTTTTTGTCCAAGTTACTTCTCCTTTGTCCAAGTCACTTCTTTTTGTCTAAGTCACTTCCTTTTTTTCTTTGTGAGTATCGGGAATACCCCCATTCATAGGTCCGAGATCCACATCTATGAATTGAAAGGTCCGAATGATCAACTCTGCAATCAGTTGTTAGAATCAATAGGTGTTCAAATCGTTCATTTGAATAAATTGAAACCCTTCTTATTGGATGATCATGATACTTCCCAAAGATCGAAATTTTGATCAATGGAGGAACAATATCACCCTTTTGTTCAATAAGATACCAAAGTGGATGATTGACTCATTCCATACTAGAAAGAATCGCAGGAAATCCTTTGATAACACGGATTCCTATTTTCAATGATATCCCACGATCGAGACAATTGGCTGAATCCCGTGAAACCATTTCATAGAAGTTCATTGATATCTTCTTTTTATAAAGCAAATCGACTTCGATTCTTGAATAATCCACATCACTTCTGGTTCTATTGTAACAAAAGATTCCCTTTGATGTGGAAAAGACCCGTACCAATAATTATGATCTTACATATGGACAATTCCTCAATATCTTGTTCATTCGCAACAAAATATTTTCTTTCGTGCGTCAGTAAAAAAAAAAAAACATGTTTTTTTTTTGGAGAGAGATACTATTTCACCAATCGAGTCACAGGTATCTGACATATTCATACCTAACGATTTTCCACAAAGTGGGGACGAAACGTATAACTTGTACAAATCTTTCCATTTTCCAATTCGATCCGATCCATTCGTTCGTAGAGCTATTTACTCGATCGCAGACATTTCTGGAACACCTCTAACAGAGGAACAAATAGTCAATTTTGAAAGAACTTATTGTCAGCCTCCTTTCAGATATGAATCTATCTGATTCAGAAGGGAAGAACTTTCATCAGTATCTCAGTTTCAATTCAAGCATGGGTTTGATTCACACTCCATGTTCTGAGAAATATTTACCACCCGGAAAGAGGAAAAACGGAGTCTTTGTCTAAAGAAATGCGTTGAGAAACGGCAGATGTATAGAACCTTTCAACGAGATAGTGCTTTTTCAAATCTCTCAAAATGGAATCTGTTCCAAACCTATATGCCATGGTTCCTTACTTCGACAGGGTGCAAATATCTAAATTTCACCCTTTTAGATACTTTTTCAGACCCATTGTCGATACTAAGTAGCAGTCAAAAAAAATTTGTATCTGATATTATGCATGGATCAGATATATCATGGCCAATTCCTCAGAAAAAAATGGTTGGCGATTCTTCCACAATGGAATCTGATAAGTGAGATGCCGAGTAAGTGCTTACAGAATCTTCTTCTGTCCGAAGAAATGATTCATCGAAATAATGAGTCACCCGTTCTATTGATATGGAGACATCTGAGATCACCAAATGCTCGGGAGTTCCTCTACTCAATCCTTTTCCTTCTTCTTGTTGCTGGATATCTCGTTCGTACACATCTTCTTTGTTTCCCGAGCCTCTAGTGAGTTACAGACAGAGTTAGAAAAGATCAAATCTTTGATGATTCCATCATACACGATTGAGTTGCGAAAACTTCTGGATAGGTATCCTACATCTGAACTGAATTTTTTCTGGTTAAAGAATCTCTTTCTAGTTGCTCTGGAACAATTAGGAGATTCTCTGGTAGAAATATGGGGTTCTGCTTCTGGCGGCAACATGCTATTGGGTGGGGGTCCCGTTTATGGGGTCAAATCAATACGTTCTAAGAAGAAATATTTGAATATTAATCTCATTGATATCATCGATCTCATAAGTATCATACCAAATCCCATCAATCGAATCACTTTTTTCGAGAAATACGAGACATCTAAGTCGTACAAGTAAAGAGATCTATTCATTGATAAAAAAAAAGAAAAACGTGAAAGGTGATTGATTGATGATAAAATAGAATCCTGGGTCGCGAACAGTGATTCGATTGATGAGGAAGAAAGAGAATTCTTGGTTCAGTTCTCCACCTTAACGACAGAAAAAAGGATTGATCAAATTCTATTGAGTCTGACTCATAGTGATCATTTATCAAAGAATGACTCTGGTTATGAAATGATTGAAGAACCGGGATCAATTTATTTACGATACTTAGTTGACATTCATAAAAAGTGTCTAATGAATTATGAGTTCAATAGATCCTGTTTAGCAGAAAGACGGATATTCCTTGCTCATTATCAGACAATCACTTATTCACAAACCTCGTGTGGGCTAATAGTTTTCATTTCCCATCTCATGGAAAACCCTTTTCGCTCCGCTTAGCTCTATCCCCTTCTAGGGTATTTTAGTGATAGGTTCTATAGGAACTGGACGATCATATTTGGTCAAATACCTAACGACAAACTCCTATGTTCCTTTCATTACGGTATTTCCGAATAAGTTCCTGAATAACAAGCCTAAAGGTTATCTTATTGATGATATCGATATTGATGATCGTGACGCTATCGATATTGATGATAGTGACGATATTGATGATGACCTTGATACGGAGCTGCTAACTATGACGAATGCGCTAACTATGTATATGACGCCAAAAAAAGGAAATGGACCAATTTGATATCACCCTTCAATTAGAATTAGCAAAAGCAATGTCCCCTTGCATAATGTGGATTCCAAACATTCATGATCTGTATGTGAATGAGTCGAATTACTTATCCCTCGGTCTATTAGTGAACTATCTCTCCAGAGATTGTGAAAGATGTCCCACTAGAAATATTCTTGTTTTTGCTTCGACTCATATTCCCAAAAAAGTGGATCCCGCTCTAATAGCTCCGAATAAATTAAGTACATGCATTAAGATACGAAGGCTTCTTATTCCACAACAACGAAAGCACTTTTTCATTCTTTCATATACTAGGGGATTTCACTTGGAAAAAAGAAAATGTTCCATACTAACGGATTCGGGTCCATAACCATGGGTTCCAATGCACGAGATCTTGTAGCACTTACCAATGAGGCCCTATTGATTAGTATTACACAGAAGAAATCCATTCTAGACACTAATACAATTAGATCAGCTCTTCATAGACAAACTTGGGATTTGCGATCCCAGGTAAGATCGGTTCAGGATCATGGGATCCTTTTCTATCAGATAGGAAGGGCTGTTGCACAAAATGTACTTCTAAGTAATTGCCCTATAGATCCTATATCTATCTATATGAAGAGGAAATCATGTAAGGAAGGGGGTTCTTATTTGTACAAATGGTACTTCGAACTTGGAACGAGCATAAAGAAATTAACGATACTTCTTTATCTTTTGAGTTGTTCTGCCGGATCGGTCGCTCAAGATCTTTGGTCTGCACCTGGACCCGATGAAAAAAAAAAATTGATCACTTCTTATGGATTCGTTGTTGAGAATGATTCTGATCTAGTTCATGGCCTATTAGAAGTAGAAGGCGCTCTGGTGGGATCCTCACGGACAGAAAAAGATTGCAGTCAGTTTGATAATGATCGAGTGACATTGCTTCTTCGGTCCGAACCGAGGAATCAGTTAGATATGATGCAAAATGGATCTTGTTCTATCGTTGATCAGAGATTTCTATATGAAAAATACGAATCGGAGTTTGAAGAAGAGGAAGAAGAAGGAGCCCTCGACCCACAACAGATAGAGGCGGGTTTATTCAATCACATAGTTTGGGCTCCTAGAATATGGCGCCCTTGTGGAAATATATTTGATTGTATTGAAAGGCCCAATGAATTGGGATTTCCTATTGGTGGGCCAGGTCATTTCGGGGCAAGTGGATCATTTATCATAAAGAGGATGCGCTTCAAGAGAATGATTCGGAGTTCTTGCAGAGTGGAACCATGCAGTACCAGACACGAGATAGATCTTCCAAAGAACAAGGCTTTTTTCGAATAAGCCAATCCATTTTGGACCCTGCAGATCCATTCTTTTTCCTATTCAAAGATCCGCCCTTTGTCTCTGTGTTTTCACGTCGAGAATTCTTTTGCAGATGAAGAGATGTCAAAGGGGCTTATTACTTCCCAAGAGCCTCCTACATCTATGTATAAA
>CM034078.1:80000-87500 GCA_019845555.1 Aristolochia fimbriata
CAAGAGGGATCCATCCAAGAAGACTTCCCCCGTTATTCGGAAGAGGAAGAAAAGGAGGATTCAGAGAAACTAGATGAAAGTAAAGAGATCCAATTGAATGAAAAAAAAATACTTAAAAATGAGGAAGAGGAAGATAAGGACCTCCTTTGGTTTGAAAAATCTCTTGTAACTCTCCTTTTCGACTATAAACGATGGAATCGTCCATTACGATATATAAAAAACGATCGATTTGAAAATGCTGTAAGAAATGAAATGTCACAATATTTTTTTCACACATGTGCAAGTGATGGAAAACCCAATTTTTTTTTTACATATCCACCTAGCTTATCTGCTTTTGGGGAAATAATAAAAAGAAAGATGTCTTTATGCACGACAGAAACAGAAAAGAGGTCCCCGGATGATCTGTATCATGATTGGACTTCTACCAATGATCAAAAAAGATACAACTTGAGCAATGAATTCATAAATAGAATAGAAGCTCTAGACAAAGGGTCCTTTCTATGGATGTACTCGAAAAAGGATCCGATTGTGCAATGATGAGAACGAACAAGAATGCTTGCCTAAACTGTATGATCCGTTTTTCAGCGGCCCATATCGCGGAACTATTAAAAGGCTTATTCACGTTCAATCATGAATGATTCAATAACTTTGACTGAGGATTCCATAGGAATGATTTGGATAACTAAAATCTATGGTATGCTCCCAAAAAACTCAAAATACCCGAGAATTTAAACATGAAACGGATTCATTTAATGTCGAATTATTATCGACATACATTAATAATTTTTTTACCTCAATTAATGATTTTCCTGAGGAATCAACACCTAGTTCAAATTGGGAGCGATTTGTTTTATTAGTTGAAGAACAATGGCGTGGGTCACAAGATGAAATGAAATGTTTTAAATTTCTATTTGATGCAGTTACAACTGATTTAACCGATCAAACACTATATAAAACCCCATTGGGGTACAGAAAGTCACTAAAAAAGTGCCTCGATGGTCATATAAATTGACCGACGAGTTTGAAGAAGAAGAGCAAGAAGAGGAAAATGAGGAAGAAACGACAGAGGATCCTGAGATTCGTTCAAGAAAAGCCAAACGTGTGGTAATTTTTAATGATAACAGTGAAAATTCCGATACTGATACTAGTACCAGTACCAGTGACAATAGTAATCAAGCGGAAGAGGTGGCTTTGATACGCTATTCACAACAACCGGATTTTCGCCGGGATCTAATCAAAGGATCTATGCGTGCTCAAAGGCGTAAAACAACTATTTGCGAAATGTTTCAAGGAAACGTGCATTCCCTACTTTTTTTGAACAGACTAAACAAAACATTTTTTTTTTTTTGATTTTGATATCTCCAAAAATTTTCGAAATTATGAACCCAATCTTTATAAGTCTGACGGGAAAAGCCTAGAATTAAAAAAACTTCAGATTATGAAGATTCTGAGCAGGAGGGCAAAAAAGAAAAAAGGAAGGAGACAGAGAATAAAAAGGAGAATGACCGGATAGCAATAGCAGAAACTTGGGATAGTATTATATTTGCTCAAGCAATAAGGGGTTCGATGTTAGTAACCCAATCAATTATTAGAAAATACATTGTACTGCCCTCATTAATAATAGCTAAAAAATTCGCCCGTATGCTCTTTTATTTCAATCCCCGAGTGGTACGAAGATTTTAAAGATTGGGATAGAGAAATGCACGTTAAATGCACCTATAATGGTGTTCAATTATCAGAAACAGAATTTCCACAAAAACTGGTTAACAGATGGTATTCAGATAAAATACTATTTCCTTTCTGTCTGAAACCTTGGCGCAATAAGGTAAGACCCCCTTGAAGTCCAATAAAAAAGAAAGGAAAAAGAAAAATTTTTGTTTTTAACAATCTGGGGAATGGAAGTTGAACTACCCTTTGTCTCCCTGAAAACGACCCTTTTTTTAAACCCATTTGTAAAGAATTCGAAAAAAAAAATGACAAAGTTGGAAAAGAAATGTTTTAGTTAAAAAAGTTTTAAAAAAAACAAAAAAAAGGTTTATAAAATTTGCAAAAGAAAAAAAAGCAAGGGTTATCAAAAAAATTCTCTTTATTAAAAAGAATAATAAAAGAACTTGAAAAGTAAACCCAATTTTTATTCGGATTTAGGAAAATAAAAGTATATGAACCAAATGAAAATACAAAGGATTCTATAATCAGTAATAAAATTACTGATGAATCAATCATTCAAATTAGATCCATGGATTGGACAAATTATTCAATCACAGAAAAAAAAAAAAAATCAAAGATATCTGATAGTACAATCACAATCAGAGATCAAATTGAAAAGAATCAAGGAAGGACAAGAAAAAAAAAAAAATTAGAACTCCAGATAAAAATAAAAATCTTATTTCTAATAAGACGAGTTGTGATAATAAAAGGTGGGAATTTTGGAAAGATATTTTGTGGATATCAAAAAATAAGTGCGCGATTAATACGCAAATGGCACTACTTTATGAAATCTTTCATTCAAAGAATATACATCGGTATCCGAAAACATTAACATTCCCAGAAGAAATGCAAACAACTTTTACTTGAATTAACAAAGTCCCTCAATAAATACAATTACAATGATGAAAACAAATCAAGAAGTAATTGATGAAACGAACTAAAAAATGCAATTCAGTTTATTTCCGGACTGTAAAAAGAATCACTTTCTAATATTAGTAATAATAATTCAAAGACTTATTAGACTTTATCTTCCTTTGTCTCAAGGATATGTATTTTACAAATTATCACAAACCAAAGCCATTATTTTAATAAGGATCCCTTAGGATTTGGCGTTCAATATGACGGAGCATATACCTTTTGGCGATAGAATAAAGGTGATACGAGAAGCATCTGGATTCCAAAAACAAGGCATAAAACTTCCGAATTTGGAATCAATGAATGGAAAGACTGGTTAAGAGGTCAATCAATACAATTTATCTCAGACTAGGGATGGTCTTTAGATTAGTACCCAAAAATGAAATAGAGTCAATCAACGCCATATGATTCAAAAATAAAGACTTAAAATTTTTGGATTCATATGAAAAAAACCAATACGAACTCCATTGCGAAAATTCTTATGAAGATAATTCATTGTCAAGTAAAATAAAAACAGTACAGATATGTTTCTCGAACATAAGTATACACCCGAGGATAGAAAGAACCCATATATTTATGAAGTTACATGTAAATGGGATTGATACAGTTCAAAATCTGGATCGAAAATATTTTGAGTGTGGAATTCTAAAGTTTTGTCTTAAAAAAAATCGAAATCTTGATATTGAAACCAGGGCTAACATGGGTGCGAAGACTAACATTCGCAAAGACAAAGATACTAAGAAAAGGACTAAAAATTTTAAAATAATTAAAAAAAAAGGTCTTTTTTATCTCAATCTCATGATTGATCAAAAAATTCACCCACCCAATCAAAAAAAAAACTTTTTTGATTGGATGGGAATGAATAAAGAAATGGTATATGGTCCCATATCGAATCTGGAATCTTGGTTCTTGCAAGAATTTATACTGCCTTATCGTGCATATAAGATTAAACCCCGGATTATACCAATCAAATTACTTTTTTTTAATTTTAATGGAAATGAAAATATTAGTAAAAATCTCAATCAAAATAAAAAGAGGGTCTTCGTATATCATCCAATCAAAACGAAGAATATATTGAATTAAAGAATCGAAATCAAGAAGAAAAAAAAGAACAGCGGGGCCAAGATTCTTTTGGATCTGATCCAGAAAACAAAAAGAATCTTGGATCAGATGCACGAAACCCCAAAAAGAAGAAATTGTCCATCCTGTTTTAGAGACAGACGAACCGGTTCGATAATGAATATTCCCTTTGTTATTCCATCTCAATTGAAAAAAGAAAATACTTTTTCAGGAGCAAATCAAGTTCTGCCTCCTTCTTGCTTTTAGATTGCTTTTTTTCTTTTTACGTTTTTTATTTTTTAATGTCTGATTCGGTTTCCATGGAATCTTTTTTTCCAAATCTTTTTGGGGTTTCGTGCATCTGATCCAAGATTCTTTTGTTTTCTGGATCAGATCCAAAAGAATCTTGGCCCCGCTGTTCTTTTTTTCTTCTTGATTTCGATTCTTTAATTCAATATATTCTTCGTTTTGATTGGATGATATACGAAGACCCTCTTTTTTATTTTGATTGAGATTTTTACTAATATTTTCATTTCCATTAAAATTAAAAAAAAGTAATTTGATTGGTATAATCCGGGGTTTAATCTTATATGCACGATAAGGCAGTATAAATTCTTGCAAGAACCAAGATTCCAGATTCGATATGGGACCATATACCATTTTTCTTTATTCATTCCCATCCAATCAAAAAAGTTTTTTTTTTGATTGGGTGGGTGAATTTTTTGATCAATCATGAGATTGAGATAAAAAAGACCTTTTTTTTTAATTATTTTAAAATTTTTAGTCCTTTTCTTAGTATCTTTGTCTTTGCGAATGTTAGTCTTCGCACCCATGTTAGCCCTGGTTTCAATATCAAGATTTCGATTTTTTTTTAAGACAAAACTTTAGAATTCCACACTCAAAATATTTTCGATCCAGATTTTGAACTGTATCAATAATACACTCTTTTCCTAAATAATCACTACGAGGAGTACTCCCAAATACATAAAATGATTCGAGTTTAGGTCTGTGGTAATTATATGAAATCTTTCGTCCCCATTTACATGTAACGGGAACTCATAAATATATGGGTTCTTTCTATCCTCATGATTAATATACTTATGTGCTAAAAAGAGCATATCTGTACTGTTTTTATTTTTACTTGACAATGAATTATCTTCATAAGAATTTTCATTTTTGTAATGAATGAATTGGTATTGTTTTTTTTCATATGAATCAAAAAATTTTAAGTCTTTATTTTGAATCATATGGCGTTGATTGACTCTATTTCGCCATTTTGCGGTACTAATCTAGACCATCTAGTCTGAGATAAATTGTATTGATGATGACCTCTTAACCAGTCTTTCCATTCATTGATTCCAGAATTCGGAAGTTTTTTATGCCTTGTTTTGGAATCAGATACTTCTCGTATCACCTTTATTCTATCCTTGAAAAAGGTATATGCTCCGTCATATTGAAGCGCCGATCCTAAGGGATCCTTGTTAATATTAATAACTTGAATTTGTGATAATTTGTAAAATACATATCCTTGAGACAAGGAAGATAAGTCACAATAAGTCTTTGAATTATTATTACTAATATTAGAAAGTGATTCTTTTACAGTCGAAATAAACTGAATTGCATTTTGGTTCGTTTCATCAATTACTTCTTGATTTGTTTCATCATTGTAATTGTATTTATTGAGAGTTTTTTTTGTTAATTCAAGTAAAAGTTGTGCATTTCTTCTGGGAATGTTAATAGTAGATAGACGGATACCGATGTATATTCTTTGAATGAAAGATTTCATAAAGTAGTGCCATTTGCGTATTAATCGCGCACTTATTTTTTTTGATATCCACAAAATATCTTTCCAAAATTCCCACCTTTTATTATCACAACTCGTCTTATTAGAAATAAGATTTTTATTTTTATCTGGAGTTCTAATTTTTTTTTTCTTGTCCTTCATGATTCTTTCAATTTGATCTCTGATTGTGATTGTACTATCAGCCATATCTTTGATTTTTTTTTCTGTGATTGAATAATTTGTCCAATCCATGGATCTAATTTGAATGATTGATTCATCGGTAATTTTATTACTGATTATAGAATCCTTTGTATTTTCATTTGGTTCATATACTTTTATTTTCCTAAATCCGAATAAAAAAATTGGGTTTACTTTTTCAAGTTCTTTTATTATTCTTTTAATAAAAGAGATTTTTTTTTGATAACCCTGCTTGTTTTTTTCTTTTGCAAATTTTATAAACCTTTTTATTTGTTTTTTTAAAACTTTTTTAACTAGGAAACATTTCTTTTCCAACTTTGTCATTTTTTTTTCGAATTCTTTACAAATGGGTTTAAAAAAAGAAGGTCGTTTTCGGGGAGAACCAAAGGGTAGTTCAACTTCCATTCCCCAGATTGTTAAAAACAAAAATTGTTTTTTTTCCTTTCTTTTTTATTGGACTTCAGGGGGGTCTTACCTTATTGCGCCAAGGTTTCAGACAGAAAGGAAATAGTATTTTTATCTGAATACCATCTGTTAACCAGTTTTGTGGAAATTCTGTTTCTGATAATTGAACACCATTATAGGTGCATTTAACGTGCATTTCTCTATCCCAATCTTTAAAATCTTCGTACCACTCGGGGGATTGAAATAAGAGCATACGGGCGAGATTTTTAGCTATTATTAATGAGGGCAGTACAATGTATTTTCTAATAATTGATTGGGTTACTAACATCGAACCCCTTATTGCTTGAGCAAATATAATACTATCCCAAGTTTCTGCTATTGCTATCCGGTCATTCTCCTTTTTATTCTCTGTCTCCTTCCTTTTTTCTTTTGCCCACTCCTGCTCAGAATCTTCATAATCTGAAGTTTTTAATTCTAGGCTTTTCCCCGTCAGACTTATAAAGATTGGGTTCATAATTTCGAAAATTTTGGAGATATCAAAATCAAAAGAAAAAAAAAATGTTTTGTTTAGTCTGTTCAAAAAAAGTAGGGAATGCACGTTTCCTTGAAACATTTCGCAAATAGTTGTTTTACGCCTTTGAGCACGCATAGATCCTTTGATTAGATCCCGGCGAAAATCCGGTTGTTGTGAATAGCGTATCAAAGCCACCTCTTCCGCTTGATTACTATTGTCACTGGTACTGGTACTAGTATCAGTATCGGAATTTTCACTGTTATCATTAAAAATTACCACACGTTTGGCTTTTCTTGAACGAATCTCAGGATCCTCTGTCGTTTCTTCCTCATTTTCCTCTTCTTGCTCTTCTTCTTCAAACTCGTCGGTCAATTTATATGACCATCGAGGCACTTTTTTAGTGACTTTCTGTACCCCAATGGGGTTTTTTATAATTGTTTGATCGGTTAAATCAGTTGTAACTGCATCAAATAGAAATTTAAAGCATTTCATTTCATCTTGTGACCCACGCCATTGTTCTTCAACTAATAAAGCAAATCGCTCCCAATTTGAACTAGGTGTTGATTCCTCAGGAAAATCATTAATTGAGGTAAAAAATTATTAATGTATGTCGATAATAATTCGACATTAAATGAATCCGTTTCATGTTTAAATTCTCGGGTATTTTGAGTTTTTGGGAGCATACCATAGATTTTAGTTATCCAAATCATTCCTATGGAATCCTCAGTCAAAGTTATTGAATCATTCATGATTGAACGTGAATAAGCCTTTTTAATAGTTCCGCGATATGGGCCGCTGAAAAACGGATCATACAGTTTAGGCAAGCATTCTTGTTCGTTCTCATCATTGCACAATCGGATCCTTTTTTCGAGTACATCCATAGAGAAGGACCCTTTGTCTAGAGCTTCTATTCTATTTA
>CM034078.1:105000-112500 GCA_019845555.1 Aristolochia fimbriata
TCTTTCCGGCTAAGGAATGGGAAATCTTTCTCCTGTTACATGAATCAAATGTTTCATTTCATCCGGGAAAAGCCATCTCTTTCTCAACAATGCCTTTGTCATTTGATCCAATAGTGTTCCGTTAGATAGGAACAGATTTGATAAATACTGATAACTCTCGGATAGAGTATTAGAACGGAAAGATCCATTAGATAATGAACTATTGGTTCTAAGCCATCTCTGGTGATGAATCAACAATTCGAAGTGCTTTTCTTGCGTATTCTTGATGAACCAGCCTTTATACATAGTAGGTAGGAGGCTCTTGGGAAGTAATAAGCCCCTTTGACATCTCTTCATCTGCAAAAGAATTCTCGACGTGAAAACACAGAGACAAAGGGCGGATCTTTGAATAGGAAAAAGAATGGATCTGCAGGGTCCAAAATGGATTGGCTTATTCGAAAAAAGCCTTGTTCTTTGGAAGATCTATCTCGTGTCTGGTACTGCATGGTTCCACTCTGCAAGAACTCGAATCATTCTCTTGAAGCGCATCCTCTTTATGATAAATGATCCACTTGCCCCCGAAATGACCTGGCCCACCAATAGGGAAATCCCAATTCATTGGGCCTTTCAATACAATCAAATATATTTCCACAAGGGCGCCATATTCTAGGAGCCCAAACTATGTGATTGAATAAACCCGCCTCTATCTGTTGTGGGTCGAGGGCTCCTTCTTCTTCCTCTTCTTCAAACTCCGATTCGTATTTTTCATATAGAAATCTCTGATCAACGATAGAACAAGATCCATTTTGCATCATATCTAACTGATTCCTCGGTTCGGACCGAAGAAGCAATGTCACTCGATCATTATCAAACTGACTGCAATCTTTTTCTGTCCGTGAGGATCCCACCAGAGCGCCTTCTACTTCTAATAGGCCATGAACTAGATCAGAATCATTCTCAACGAATCCATAAGAAGTGATCAATTTTTTTTCATCGGGTCCAGGTGCAGACCAAAGATCTTGAGCGACCGATCCGGCAGAACAACTCAAAAGATAAAAAGTATCGTTAATTTCTTTATGCTCGTTCCAAGTTCGAAGTACCATTTGTACAAATAAGAACCCCCTTCCTTACATGATTTCCTCTTCATATAGATAGATATAGGATCTATGGGGCAATTACTTAGAAGTACATTTTTGTGCAACAGCCCTTCCTATCTGATAGAAAAGGATCCCATGATCCTGAACCGATCTTACCTGGGATCGCAAATCCCAAGTTTGTCTATGAAGAGCTGATCTAATTGTATTAGTGTCTAGAATGGATTTCTTCTGTGTAATACTAATCAATAGGGCCTCATTGGTAAGTGCTACAAGATCTCGTGCATTGGAACCCATGGTTATGGACCCGAATCCGTTAGTATGGAACATTTTCTTTTCCAAGTGAAATCCCCTAGTATATGAAAGAATGAAAAAGTGCTTTCGTTGTTGTGGAATAAGAAGCCTTCGTATCTTAATGCATGTACTTAATTTATTCGGAGCTATTAGAGCGGGATCCACTTTTTGGGGAATATGAGTCGAAGCAAAAACAAGAATATTTCTAGTGGGACATCTTTCACAATCTCTGGAGAGATAGTTCACTAATAGACCGAGGGATAAGTAATTCGACTCATTCACATACAGATCATGAATGTTTGGAATCCACATTATGCAAGGGGACATTGCTTTTGCTAATTCTAATTGAAGGGTGATATCAAATTGGTCCATTTCCTTTTTTGGCGTCATATACATAGTTAGCGCATTCGTCATAGTTAGCAGCTCCGTATCAAGGTCATCATCAATATCGTCACTATCATCAATATCGATAGCGTCACGATCATCAATATCGATATCATCAATAAGATAACCTTTAGGCTTGTTATTCAGGAACTTATTCGGAAATACCGTAATGAAAGGAACATAGGAGTTTGTCGTTAGGTATTTGACCAAATATGATCGTCCAGTTCCTATAGAACCTATCACTAAAATACCCTAGAAGGGGATAGAGCTAAGCGGGCGAAAAGGGTTTTCCATGAGATGGGAAATGAAAACTATTAGCCCCACACGAGGTTTGTGAATAAGTGATTGTCTGATAATGAGCAAGGAATATCCGTCTTTCTGCTAAACAGGATCTATTGAACTCATAATTCATTAGACACTTTTTTATGAATGTCAACTAAGTATCGTAAGTAAATTGATCCCGGTTCTTCAATCATTTCATAACCAGAGTCATTCTTTGATAAATGATCACTATGAGTCAGACTCAATAGAATTTGATCAATCCTTTTTTCTGTCGTTAAGGTGGAGAACTGAACCAAGAATTCTCTTTCTTCCTCATCAATCGAATCACTGTTCGCGACCCAGGATTCTATTTTATCATCAATCAATCACCTTTCACGTTTTTCTTTTTTCTTATCAATGAATAGATCTCTTTACTTGTACGACTTAGATGTCTCGTATTTCTCGAAAAAAGTGATTCGATTGATGGGATTTGGTATGATACTTATGAGATCGATGATATCAATGAGATTAATATTCAAATATTTCTTCTTAGAACGTATTGATTTGACCCCATAAACGGGACCCCACCCAATAGCATGTTGCCGCCAGAAGCAGAACCCCATATTTCTACCAGAGAATCTCTAATTGTTCCAGAGCAACTAGAAAGAGATTCTTTAACCAGAAAAAATTCAGTTCAGATGTAGGATACCTATCCAGAAGTTTTCGCAACTCAATCGTGTATGATGGAATCATCAAAGATTTGATCTTTTCTAACTCTGTCTGTAACTCACTAGAGGCTCGGGAAACAAAAGAAGATGTGTACGAACGAGATATCCAGCAACAAGAAGAAGGAAAAGGATTGAGTAGAGGAACTCCCGAGCATTTGGTGATCTCAGATGTCTCCATATCAATAGAACGGGTGACTCATTATTTCGATGAATCATTTCTTCGGACAGAAGAAGATTCTGTAAGCACTTACTCGGCATCTCACTTATCAGATTCCATTGTGGAAGAATCGCCAACCATTTTTTTCTGAGGAATTGGCCATGATATATCTGATCCATGCATAATATCAGATTTCTCAACGCATTTCTTTAGACAAAGACTCCGTTTTTTTCTTTATGCTTGAATTGAAACTGATACTGATGAAAGTTCTTCCCTTCGAATCAGATAGGTATCTGAAAGGCTGACAATAAGTTCTTTCAAAATTGACTATTTGTTGTTCCTCTGTTAGAGGTGTTCGAAATGTCTGGTCAGTAAATAAGATGGATCGGATCGAATTGGAAAATGGAAAAACAAGTTATACGTTTCGTCCCCACTTTGTGGAAAATCGTTAGGTTATGAATATGTCGATACCTGTGAATTGGTGAAATATCTTTGTTTTTTTGACGAAAGAAAATATTTTTGTTGAATGAACAAGATATTGAGGAATTGTCCATATGTAGATCATAATTATTGGTACGGGTCTTTTCCCATCAAAGGGAATCTTTTGTTACAATAGAACCAGAAGTGATGTGGATTATTCAAGAATCGAAGTCGATTTGCTTTACTCTTTCAGATTTGAAATCTATCTGATTTCAGAAGGGGAGTTGCAAATATCCAGTTTTCAATTCAAGCATGGGATGATTCGGACTCCATGTTCTGGGGAAATATTACCACCGGAAGGAGGAAAAAAGCGAGTCTTTGTCTAAAGAAATGCTTGGACAATATTCAGATGTATAGATCGAGATCAGTGCTTTCAAAATCCTCAAAATGGGAGATATTGATTCCAAACGTAATCTCGAACACTAAAATGGTTGGCAGGGGTTGCAAATATTTTCTTTTGAACTTTTGGAATTGTCGATACTAAGTAGCAGTCAAAATTTGTATCTGATATTTATGCAGCAGGATCTTCATGCCAATTCTTTAAAAAAATGGATTCTTTCCACAATGGAATCTGATTTTGAGATGCCTATTTGATCCTTTGAATTGGGGATTCTTCTTCTGTCGATTCATTAAAGAATCGATTGATTCATCGAAATAATAGGTGCTATGTTCTATTGAATATGGAGGACATCTGAGATCACCAAATGCTCCATTATGTTCCTCTAGCAAATCCTTTTTTTGGATATCTGGATATCTCGTTCATCCCACATCTTCTTTTTTTTTTCTGATCCTCTAGTGAGTTACAGACAGGTTGAAAAAATCAAATCTTTGATGATTCCATCATACACGATTGAGGTTGCACTCATTCTGGATGAATATCCTACATCTGAATTTTGAATTCTTTCTGGTTAAAGAATCTCTTTCCTTTGCTCTGGAACAATTGGGGAGATTCTCTGGTAAAATATATGGGGGTTCTACTTCTGGCGGCAACATGCTGTGGGTGGATTCCCGTTTATGGGGTCAAAATCAATACGTTCTGAAGAAGAAATATTTGAATATTAATCTCATTGATATCATCGATCTCACTTAAATATCATACCAAAATCCAATCGAATCAATTTTTTCGGAAATACGGGAACATCTAAGTCATTACAAGTAAAGAATCTATTCATTGATAAGAAAAAGAAAAAAAACGTGAAATTGTTGGATTGATGATGAAAATAGAATCCTGGGTCGCGAACGGTGATTCGATTGATGAGGAAGAAAGAATTCTTGGTTCAGTTCTCCACCTTAACGACAGAAAGGATTGATCAATTCTATTGAGTCTGACTCATAGTGATCATTTATCAAAGAATGACGGAAATGGTTGTAAAATGATTGAAGAACCGGGATCAATTTTACTTACGATACTTGGTTGACATTCATAAAAGTGTCTAATGAATTATGGGTTCAATAGATCCTGTTTAGCAGAAAGACGGATATTCCTTGCTCATTTATCAGACAATCCTTATTCACCAAACCTCGTGTGGGGCTAATAGTTTTTCATTTCCCATCTCACTTGGAAAACCCTTTTTCGCTCCCGCTTAGCTCTATCCCCTTCTAGGGGTATTTTAGTGATAGGTTCTATAGGAACTGGACGATCATATTTGGTCAAATACCTAACGACAAACTCTATGTTCCTTTCATTACGGTATTTCCGAATGGTTCTGAATAACAAAGCCTAAAGTTTATCTTATTGATGATATCGATATTGATGATCGTGACGCTATCGTATTGATGATAGTGACGATATTGATGATGACCTTGATACGGGCTGCTAAACTATGACGAATGCGCTAACTATAGACGACCCAAGGAAATGGACCAATTTGATATCACCCTTCAATTAAATTAGCAAAACAATGTCCCCTTGCATAATGTGGTTCAAACATTCATGATCTGTATGTGAATGGGTCGAATTACTTATCCCCTCGGTCTATTAGTGAACTATCTCCAGAGATTGTGAAAATGTCCCCACTAAAGTATTCTTGTTTTGCTTCGACTCATATTCAAAAAGTGGATCCAGCTCTAATAGCTCAGATAAATTAAGTACATGCATTAAGATACGAAGGCTTCTTATTCCACAACAACGAAAAGCACTTTTCATTCTTTCATATGCTAGGGGATTTCACTTGGGAAAATGAAAAACGGATTCGGGTCCATAACCATGGGTTCCAATGCACGAGATCTTGTAGCACTTACCAATGAGGCCCTATTGATTAGTATTACACAGAAGAAAAATCCATTCTAGACACTAATACAATTAGATCAGCTCTTCATAACAAACTTGGGATTTGCGATCCCAGGTAAGATCAGTTCAGGATCATGGGATCCTTTTCTATCAGATAGGAAGGGGCTGTTGCACAAAAAACTTCTAAGTAATTGCCCTATAGATCTATATCTATCTATATGAAGAGGAAATCATGTAAGGAAGGGGGGTTCTTATTTGGTACAAATGGTACTTCGAACTTGGAACGAGCATAAAGAAATTAACGATACTTCTTTATCTTTTTGAGTTGTTCTGCCGGATCGGTCGCTCAAGATCTCAAGGGTCTTGCACCTGGGATTAAAAAAAATTGGATCACTTCTTTATGTTCGTTGAGAATGATTCTGATCAGTTCATGGCCTATTAGAAGTGAGCGCTCTGGTGGGATCCTCACGGACAGAAAAAAGATTGCAGTCAGTTTGATAATGATCGAGGTGACATTACTTCTTCGGTCCGAACCGAGGGAATCAGTTAGATATGATGCAAAATGGATCTTGTTCTATCGTTGATGGAATTTCTATATGAAAATACGAATCGGAGTTTGAAGAAGAGGAAGAAGAAGAGCCCTCGACCCACAACAGATAGAGGCGGGTTTATTCAATCCCACATAGTTTGGGCTCCCTAGAATATGGCGCCCTTGTGGAAATATATTTGATTGTATTGAAAGGCCAATGAATTGGGATTTCCACTATTGGGCTACAGGTCATTTCGGGGCAAGTGGATCATTTATCATAAAGAGGATGCGCTTCAAGAGAATGATTCGAGTTCTTGCAGAGTGGAACCATGCAGTACCAGACACGAGATAGATCTTCCAAGAACAAGGTTTTTCGAATAAGCCAATCCATTTTGGACCCTGCAGATCCATTCTTTTCCTGTCTAAAGATCCGCCCTTTGTCTCCCATTTTCACGTCGAGAATTCTTTGCAGATGAAGAGATGTCAAAGGGGTTATCACTTCCCAAGAGCCTCCTACATCTATGTATAAAGGCTGGTTCATCAAGAATACGCAAGAAAAGCACTGAATTGTTGATTCATCACCAGAGATGGCTAAGAACCAATAGTTCATTTATCTAATGGATCTTTCCGTTCTAATACTCTATCGAGTTATCAGCATTTTATCAAATCTGTCCCTATCTAACGGAACACTATTGGATCAAATGACAAAAATTGTTGAAAAGAGGCTTATTTCGGATGAAATGAAACATTTGATTCATGTAACAGGAAAGATTTCCCATTCCTTAGCCGGAAAGATATGTGGGCCAGGAAAGAGGGATTAAGTGGAACAGAATTGACCAAGCGGTAGAGTCGTGGAAACATTTTTGTTTTTTTTTCCATATTTTGGACCCTAGCTCCATGGAACAATATGCTACTGCCGAAACATGGAAGAATTAAAATCTTAGATCAAAAACACCATGTATGGATGGTATGAACTGCCTAAACAAGAATTCTTGAACGGCGAACAACCAGAGCCTATTTATTTTATTACTCACTAAGTCAAACAATTCCATTAATGAAAGATGTAAATCCATTGAAAAATAAAAAACGCATGTCCGATGAAATGAAATGGTTTGTTGCTATCTGCCCCGTCAACGAATCATTGGTTTAACTGAATAACTAAATAAAATAGATAGACCTTTCTTCGTCTCAGGTCGATGGATCTTCTCAATTGGAAGATCTCTATATGGAGAATACACACGTTCCAGGTGACCGAGTTCAAATTCTAAATTGTTTTGTTCCGGAAGCAAAGATATCAAAGTGGGGGGGCCGGTTCGTTCTATTCAGATATTCACGACCAAGGTACTGGATTTTCTTTCGGATAG
>CM034078.1:125000-142500 GCA_019845555.1 Aristolochia fimbriata
ACATTTATTATTCGATCTAAAAAAATTCTCTTAGTACTCCATTTTGACAAATGAATTAATTAAGTCCAAGCTCTGAAAAGATGAATAAACGGAACCATATAAAAGGTACGCTATAAATATTCCAAAAAAGAGCTATACTGACTGATAAAATTGCATTTGTTAAAAATTCATACCAATCCACGGAATAGGTAGGATTCTTATGTAAAAGGTTTATGGATGGAGTTAACCATTTCGATAATATATCAAAATGCATTCCTCCTTGATGTAAAGGAATTCCTATGAATCCAACAAATAAAGTAAATAAGACCAATACAAGCATTGGTAGTAACATAGTATTGTCGGATTCATGAGGAAAGTGGAAGTGTCCTTATTTCCAAAATAAGGACTAGTACTAAAGGAACGCACCAGATTTCGCGCACTTTCTCCGATTTGATATCTCTTTTGTAAAAAAAAGGAAATACTTTCGTTACTATTTCTGGTTGATAAAAGCAAATTATGGTTAACCCCTTCGGCTTTGGCTGGGGGGGGTTCTTTTTTCCCCATATGGATATTGAATAGAACGAACTACTTTTAGCGCCCTTGTAATTTTGACAATGAAGGCGTAAATATCCTTCAAAAGTAAGTAAATAGACCCGAAACATATAAAATGCAGTTAATCCTGCTGTGAAACAAGCTATTATCGCAAAAATGGGTGAATATAACCAACTATCATTAAGAATCTCATCTTTGGACCAAAACAAGCAAGAGGTGGAATACCACAAAGAGAAAGTGTACCTAATAAAAAAAGTCATTTTTGTAATTGGCACATATTTTCTTAAACCACCCATAAGAACCATGTTCTGACTTTTTTTCTGGAGAATATCCAACAAGGGGTTCCATTGAATGGATAATTGATCCGATCCTAAAAAATAATAATGCTTTTGAATATGCATGGGTGATCAAATGGAATAAGGCAGCTCGATAAGAACCTATCCCTGAAGCTAACATAATATAACCCAATTGAGACATTGTTGAATAGGCTAAACTTCTCTTAATGTCTCTTTGAGCAAGAGCCAAAGTAGCCCCTAAAAAAATACCGTTATTACACCTATGAAAGAAATGAGATTCATTATGTAAGGTATGACTGTGAAAAGAGGAAAAAGTCTAGCGACAAGAAAATTCCCGCCGCTACCATGGTAGCCGCATGTATAAGAGCCGAAATAGGGTAGGTCCCTCCATTGCATCAGGTAACCATACATGAAGGGGAATTGCGCAGATTTAGCAACTGAACCGAGAAATAATAGAGAGGCACACAGAGTCGCAAATAATAAACTGACCCCATCATTATGGATCAAGTTATTGAAAATTTCGAACAAATCCCGAAATTCGAAACTGCCCGTTATCCAATAAAGACCTAAGATTCCTAATAATAAACCAAAATCCCCTACACGATTAGTTACAAATGCTTTTTGACAAGCATTCGCCGCAATCGGGCGTGTGAACCAAAATCCTATTAATAGATAGGAGCACATTCCTACGAGTTCCCAAAAATATAAATTTGTATCAAATTGAGCTAGTAACTAATCCCAACATGGAAGCATTGAAAAACTCATATAAAAAAAAAAAAAAATCTCAAATATCCTTGATCGTGAGACATATAATTGTCACTATAAATAAGAACCATTATTCCAACAGTAGTGATTAGTATTGACATAATAGAAGTAAGTGAATCGATCAAGTAGCCAAACTCTAAGGAAAAGTCATTATTGACGGTCCAAGACCCTAGATATTGATAAGTGGAACCCCATTTATTTGTTTAATAGCTAGATCGACCGAAAACCCAGCGCTATGTTTAGCAATGCAACACTAGGAAAAGCCAACACCCGGCGAATACTTTTTTTGTTGCGGTCGGAACAAGCAGAAGTCCCAATCCAATTAACATAGTAATTGGAAGTGGAATGAAAGGTATGATCCATGCATATTGATATGTATGTTCCATAAACATAAAATAAAAACTTTTTTTTTTTTTTTAATTGTTTCCGATTCACCAGCTCTTATTTCATTAAGAGAACTCAAATATGATTTGAAATCATTAATTATTTTGATTCTTTACCAGATATTTTAAATATTCCAATTACTCCAATTGAGAAGTTGCATTTCCTCAAATAACCAAATTACTATTTAACTATTACTACCTAGTAATTAATAAGATATTTATTAACATATAGAATGGAGTATGAGATTTTCAACCATTCTAATACTATGGCGATTTATATCCATATAGAAATTCAAAAAAAAAAAAACAATACTAGATTCTGAATATAGGATTTGCCAATAACTCCAACTAATGAAGATCTAGTTATTTTAGTTAGTTTATAGTTTATTACTAGTTAGTAACTGATTAATTGCGGAACTGATTGATTAGCTTTTATTCCAATCAAATAAACTTATGTTTATTATAAATCCTATAATACTCATTATTTTGCATAGAACTGAAATAAAAGATTACTAAAAAAAAAAAAAATTATTTTTTATTTTTCAATAAATTTTTATTAGTCTTTATTTAATTTTAATAATTATAGGTACTCTACTTTCAAGATTGATTCAATTGATTAATTAATCGAAAATGTTACATTATTGTTTTCTTTAAATTAGATGTAAAGGTTCTGTTCTTATCTTAAACTTTTCTTTTCAATTTAGTTAAAATCACAACAATAACAATATATAAATAGACTGAGATATTAATTGAAGCTTTTTTTTTATTATATTATTAAGATTAAAAAGATTAAGAAGATTAAAAAAGATTAAGAATAGCGAGCAAACGATTCGATTTCTATGGCATCTGATATATATGGATTTGAATAAGAATATCACGTCACCGATTAGTACAAATTATCTTTTAACATTATTGTAAAAGACGTGAAAAAACTTCCTTTAAGAACTTTAAGAATAAGAATGATAAGAATGACATCATTCATTTTTTTTTTTTTTTATTCTATTTCTTTTTTTTTTTTTATTCCGAGTGATACTATATCAACGTGTGTGTATCCATATTTTTGATGTAATGTAATCAAGAAAGTCTTCGTTATGGAATAAATATAGATAATGAATAGAAAGAACGATCCTTTTGAGTAATACATGTCTTTCACATCCAACTATCTAAATGAGTCACTTTTAAGATGGCAGTTCCAAAGAAACGTACTTCTATGTCAAAGAAGCGTATTCGTAGAAATATTTGGAAAAAAAGAGGTTATTGGGCCGCGGAAAAGGCTTTATCCTTAGCTAAATCTATTTCTACTGGACATTCAAAAAAGTTTTTTTTTTGTGCGACAATAATAAAGTAAAGCCTTGGAATACTCTAAATCAATATGACTCGATGAATTAGAGGGTTTCCAATATACAATAGAAGATGAATAATTTACATTAACTAATGTTTTGAACTCATCCATATGAGATAGAACCCGATATTGTCGCATGTAGAAAACAAATTCCATTTTTCTGTCTAACGGTCTAACGGGGGTCTAAAAACGGGACTTTTTGTTTTTTTTTTTTTTTCAAACAAAAGCAGTTACATACAAGATAAGGATTTCACTTTTTTTTTTTTTTATAATTCAGGAGTTCAGGAGATGGGGATTGTCATTTTCCCCATCACTTGTTTTTTTTTTTTTTTTTTTTTTTTGAAAAATTCTTCGGATGTAATGTCGGATGTAATGAAAAAAGAATCTTTTTTTTTTTTTCGCATCCATGAAATCAGATAAATCGGAAATGAATTATCCAGATGAAATCCCATTGTTAAAACCGATAACATATCATGATACTAAGTTAACTATTATTGAACGTTCAAATAAATATTTGAACAAATTTTTATTGAACCATTACTTTCTAATGTTTCGGAAAATAAATGGAAAATAAATAACATTGATTGCATCGACGAATGAATCTAATATGGGCTATTATGATTTCCATCAAGCCGCCATGGTGAAATTGGTAGACACGCTGCTCTTAGGAAGCAGTGCCAGAGCATCTCGGTTCGAACTGAGTGGCGGCATCCTATCCTCTATCTAAAGGGGCACAATAGATCCCACACTGATACTGAATTCCATTCTGGATTTCTATAATATAATTAATTAGAATGGAAACCCCGTTTTTAAAATTAAAATTGTTTTTTATGATATTTGAAACTTTAGAACATATATTAACTCACATCTGTTTTTCGATTATTTCAATTGTCATTACGATTAATTTAATGAAATTGCTAGTTCATGAAATCGTAGGACTATGTGATTCGTCAGAAAAAGGTATGATAGTTACTTTTTTATGTATAACAGGATTATTAGTTACTCGTTGGATTTATTCGAGACATTTCCCATTAAATGATTTATATGGATCATTAATGTTCCTTTCGTGGAGTTTTTCTGTTTTTCATATGGTTTCTAAAATACGGAACCATAAAAATCATTTAAGCGCAATAACAGCTCCAAGTGCTATTTTTACTCAAGGCTTTGCCACTTCGGGGCTTTTAACTGAAATGCATCCATCCGCAATATTAGTGCCTGCTTTACAATCCCAGTGGTTAATGATGCACGTGAGTATGATGTTATTGAGCTACGGAGCTCTTTTATGCGGATCGTTATTATCAGTAGCTCTTTTAGTCATTACATTTAGAAAAAAACATAGATATTCTTAGTAAAAGTAAAAAATTTTTAATTGGGTCATTTTCTTTTGATGAGATACAATACTTAAATGAAAAAGGAAGTGTTTTACAAAGCACCTACTTTCTTTCATTTAGAAATTATCACAAGTATCAATTTACTCAACAATTGATCGTTGGAGTTATCGTGTTATTAGTCTAGGATTTACTTTTTTAACCATAGGTATTCTTTCGGGAGCAGTATGGGCTAATGAAGCATGGGGATCTTATTGGAATTGGGACCCTAAGGAAACTTGGGCATTTATTACTTGGACCATATTCGCGATTTATTTACATACTAGAACGGCTCAAAGTTTGCAAGGTGTGAATTCTGCAATGGTGGCTTCGGCGGGATTTCTGATAATTTGATATGTTATTTCGGAGTCAATATATTAGGGTAGGACTACATAGTTATGGTTCATTCACATTAACATCTAATTGAAGAAAAAGTTCGAAGAATCCATAGTGGTCTCCCCTCAGATAGCGAAAGTTTTTTTTTGAGTTTTTGAGAACCAATGTAATGTGTAATGGTTCTCAAAAACTCCGGATGTATCTGATTACAATTCCAAACCACTTCGCTTTTTTTTTCTTTTGATTTTTTTTTCATTATATTATTTATAGTTATAGAAATAGAAAATGATTTTAAAAAATCAAAGGAGTTTTTTTTACTTTATGTCTTATTCTATCTAATTCTAATTTTTTATAAAAAAATTTAGCTAGAATAGCTTCAACCTTGTCAACTGATAACGAGAGAACTAAATCGGGATAAAGACCAATACCTATTACAGGTAAAAAAGATACAGGTCGAAATAAATAATTCTCGTGGTCCAGAATCCAAAAAAATAAGAGTTTGTAATGTTGAAAAGCTTGTATCCATAGAACATCTGACGTAACATAGATAATGAATAAATAGGAGTTAATATAATTCCAATAGCCATTACAAAAGTAATTAGTATTTTGGGAATTAAAAAATATTTAGAGCTAGTAATTATTCCAAAAAAAAAAAACTAATAACTCCGCAGCAAAACCACTCATTCCCGGCAATGCAAGAGAAGCCATCGAAAACTACTGAACATGGTAAATATTTTTGGCATTGGGATCGCAATTCCGCCCATTTCGTCGAGATAAACAAGGCGTATTCGATCATAACTCGTTCCCGCCAAAAAAAAAGTGCAGCACCAATAAATCCATGAGAGATTATTTGTAAAATAGTCCGTTGAGTCCCGTATCGGTTATGGAACCAATTCCTATAATTATGAAACCCATATGAGATACGGAAGAATAGGCTATTCTCTTTTTTAAATTGCCTTGACCTGGAGAAGTTGAAGCTGCATAGATTATTTGAATTGCTCCTACTATCATCAACCATGGAGAAAATATAGAATGAGCATGGGGTAATAATTCCATATTGATCCGAATCAATCCATATGCTCCCATTTTTAATAAGATTCCGGCTAGAAGCATACATGTACTGTAATGTGCTTCCCCATGGGTATCTGGTAACCATGTATGTAGGGGTATAATCGGTGATTTGACAGCATAAGCAATAAGGAAGCCAAAATAGAATATTATTTCCAATGCTGCGGAATATGATTGATTAGCTGATGTTTCAAAATTTAATGTTGGGCCATTCGACCCGTATAAACCCATACCTAGAACCCCTATTAAAAAAAAAAATGGAACCCCCTGCAGTGTACAAAATAAACTTTGTAGCTGAGTACAAACGTTTTTTACCCCCCCACATAGATAGAAGTAGGTAAACAGGAATTAATTCTAACTCCCACATGAAAAAAAAAAAGTAAAAGGTCTCGGGAGGAAAATAATCCTATTTGACCACTGTACATTGCTAACATAAGGAAATAGAACAATCGAGAATCCTGAGTAACTGGCCAAGCCGCTAAGGTAGCTAAAGTAGTAATAAATCCCGTTAGTAAAATGGGTCCTATGGAAAGTCCATCGATTCCCAGTCTCCAGTGAAAATCAAAAATATTTATCCATTTATAATCTTCCTCCAATTGGATTAATGGGTCGTCGAATTGGAAATAATAACAGAATGCATAGGTTGTTAGAAGCAGCTCCAACAAGCATATACATATAGTATACCACCTAACTCCCCTTATTCCCCTATGAGGGAGAAATAAAATTAACAAACCCGCGGATATTGGCAAAAAACAACAATTATTGTTAACCAAGGAAAATAGCTCGTGGTAAAGACAAGATAGACTTTGACCAGAAAGACCCGCCCCCGGAATAAAATAAAATAATATATTCTATTTTCCTTTGCCGAGTACGGGTCTTTGTCGGTAAAGAAGAATCAAATGTATTCCAATGGAGTTTTCTAGAACGTATCAATAAGCTAGACCCATACTGCGAGTTGTCTCATGCCATAAATAAACCTGTACGCTCAAGAAATCCGTTGGACAAGCGGATTCACATCTTTTACAACCCACGCAGTCCTCTGTTCTTGAGCGGAAGCTATTTGCTTAGCTTTACATCCGTCCCAAGGTATCATTTCCAATACATCTGTAGGACACGCTCGTACACATTGAGTACATCCTATACAGGTATCATAAATCTTTACTGAATGTGACATTGATCTATAAAAATTTTGACTATTATTAATTTAATTTCGATCTGGTAAAAAAATAAATAAAATAAGTAGTAAATAAATCATGTATTCTAGACACCAGACGAATCAGTGGGTTACCTGAATTGGTTTTTTTTATAATCAATAGATTTCCGGATCTGTTCATGAGAAAGGGCCAAGATACTTTGATTTCTTATGTTTCGGCAAACATCAACGAGTTAGGCATATTAATTCTAATTTTAGAATTTTAGAATTAGATAAATTATATCTATCTATTCATATTCGATCCATATATATATAGAAGGATATCCATGTTTATTTATATCTATTCTATATCATTACGACTACGACTATTTATTCAACAAATTTGATTGATTGATACGAGTTGATTTTCTGTTACGATGGATCGAGGAAACAATAGCCGGTCCAATAGCTGCTTCAGCGGCGGCAATAGCTATAACAAAGATCGATAAAATGTCTCCCTTTAATTGACGACTATCAAATAAATCAGAAAATGTTACGAGATTTAGATTAACCGCATTCAGTATAAGCTCAAGGCACATAAGTGTTTCTAACCATGTTTCGGCTTGTGATCAATCCATAAATACCGATAGAAAATAAATAGGCACTCAAAACAAGTCCATGTTCGAGCATCATTGACTAACTCCTCATCAATCTCGATTCATTTCAATATGAACGACAAATTTTTAACCGATTTGATTGACTCGAATATAACAAGTGCGTAACAAACGAAAGCATTGGTAATGGATAGAACTAAACTCTTTTTATTATTTTATATTCCATATCAACAAAATGAAGGAAAGTAGATGTACTAACAATAAGGCAGAACAAAACAAGGCCTTATTTTTTCTTTTGATTTTAGATTTATAATTCTAACTTTTTTTACTGACGAGCCATAGCAATTGCACCTATCAAAGCAACTAAAAGAATTATAGAAACAAGTTCAAATGGAAGATAAAAATCTGTTGATAAATGAATCCCAATTTGTTGAACGTTACTTATCAGGTCCTGTTCTATAATCTGGCTTGATTTTGTAGTCCAAATAATCCCGTACCATGACGTATCTAAGATAGTAGTAATTAATGAAAACAAAATAGTTGTACAAACCAGTGAAGTAATCCCATCCCCAACGGTCCAAAGAGAGAAATCATTGGAATATTCTGAACCTTTCATGAACATCACGGCAAATATGATTAAGACATTTACGGCCCCCACGTAAATCAGGAGCCGTGCAGCAGCAGCTACAAAATAGGAGTTAGATGGAATATAGAATAAGGATATAGAAACAAGAACCAATCCCAAAGAAAAGGCAGAAAAATGGGATTCGTAAGTAATACTACCCGAGACTTCCTAATATAAGACCTGATCCCAGAA
This sequence comes from Aristolochia fimbriata, assembly GCA_019845555.1. Classification (NCBI taxonomy): domain Eukaryota; kingdom Viridiplantae; phylum Streptophyta; class Magnoliopsida; order Piperales; family Aristolochiaceae; genus Aristolochia; species Aristolochia fimbriata. The sequence goes on from CM034078.1 coordinate 133,652, forward strand.
ATACTAAAAGAATATCATGTATTGGTCCAGGTAAATCCATTATATGTAAAATAAGAGTTAAGTAGAAATATTTCATGACCTTACTGACCGGGCCAGGAAAAAGGGGGTTACCCTATTTTTTTTTCTTGCCTATGATGATACGTTTTTATTTTTAATTGAATTAAATCTTAATGGGATGTGGATTGACGCGGATACTGTTATTGGCCCAATCCCACTTCTGTATTTGAAAGTCAAAGTGTAGTTCGGAATTGGGAAATCACCACAGATATATGAATTCTATTTTGAATTCAAATCAAGCCATGATTCCCACAAATCAGTAGTTATAGTTATGATTTGTGGTTAATGCCGAACCAAAATGCAAAATGAAAGAACCTTCATCAAAAACACAATCTTAGGAATTTGGTCATTTTGGTATTGGTAATCATTATCATTATTGAAAAAGGAAAAGGGTTTATCCGCGGCTATTTTTATTTATTTGAGTTTAATTCATAATTGCTTGTTTGAATTGTGTAATCCCCAATTATTGACACTGGTAGACGACCCAAAGCAATTTGATTATAATTCAATTCGTGACGATCATAAGTGGAAAGTTCATATTCCTCAGTCATTGATAAACAATTTGTTGGACAATACTCGACGCAGTTTCCACAAAATATACAGATTCCAAAATCAATACTATAATTAAGCAGCCGTTTTTTCTAATATCTGTTTCCAATCTCCAATCAACAACAGGTAAATCTATGGGACATACACGAACACATACTTCACAAGCAATACATTTATCAAATTCAAAGTGGATTCGACCGCGGAAACGCTCTGATGTAATCGATTTTTCATAAGGATATTGAATAGTTACAGGTAAACGATTCACGTGGGATAAAGTAATCATGAAACTTTGACCAATGTACCTTGCAGCTCGTACTGTTTGTTGACCATAATTCATGAACCCAGTCACCATAGGAAACATATCGTGGATATCCATGAATAATTTGATGTTTCTTTTTCTCTTGCTTGAGAGAGGTTATGAACCTAGAATTTCATATTCTGTTACAGCAAAAGGAGTTGGAAAGAAGTTGTCAATAATAGATTACCTAGAGAAACAGGTAAAAGAAATTTCCACCCAAGATTTAATAGTTGGTCCATTCTCATCCTAGGTAAAGTCCACCTTGTTGTGATAGGAATGAACAGGAACAAATAGGTTTTAGCTAACGTAATGAAGATACCAATTGTAGTTTCAAAGACCCCCCCTGGTTTATTTATTCAAAAAAGCTTTGGAATTAATATGTACGGAATAGAGGAATTCCACCCCCAAGTACAGAACTGTTACAAATAATGAAGAAACCAGTAGATTTAGGTAAGACGCAATGTAAAATAAACCAAATTTTATACCCGAATATTCGGTTTGATAACCTGCTACTAATTCCTCTTCCGCTTCTGGTAAATCAAAGGGTAATCTCTCACATTCTGCTAGGGAAGAAACTAGAAAAACTATAAACCCTATGGGTTGGCGCCACAGATTCCACCCCAAAAAATCCATATTTAGACTGTGCCTCAACTATATCAATCGTACTTGAACTGTTAGATAATTATAGTCGATGATAACATCACTGTTCCTATCGCTATTCCAGAACCGTACATGAGACCTCCGCTTCATACGGCTCCTCAATGGCCACAAATAAATTTAAGGACTGACTCGGTATTACCCCGGCTTGCTTTTTTTTTTTGAGTAGCTAAAGTAAAGATTCATCGGGGAGCCCCTAATTAAACCAATGGAATTCTGTCTGCTATAATAACAAATAAAAGTAAAAGTGCTTCGGAATTGATCTCATCCTTTTTTTTTTATTTTTTATATAATGCCAAAATTTTTCTTTTGTTCAGCAATAACTGAATCCTTCAATAAAATATCTGCTGTATCGGTAAAAATTTCGACCCATAGTGTGCGATTACGAAAAATAATTAGACCCCGCACAAATTCATGAATCTTGATAAGAATTCCATTCTATCTATATCAATGTAGATCAGAGAAAGAAAAATAAAAAAGATCTCTTTATCATTTTCATTTTTGCATTCCATTTCTTTTCGTTCCTGTTCTTCTTTATCAGAAGGGGATTCTAAAAAATAAAGGATTATTTCTGTTCCCGATAGTCATTTCTTTAATCAGTGGGTAAGAGTATACTCTGGATCGGAATCATCAGGAAGTACTACTTGATCATTTCTACCAACGTAAAGCCCTCATTATGATTCCTTTCATGCAAAAATATCTTTTGGATACCTTACATTATTTCCATTACTAATCCTTTACGTATCTTAGTGTTTCTAACCGCCCACCTTTTTTTTTTGATTGATCCAAAATATGGATAAAATTGTAAAACTCCATAGAATTGATCTTTTGTACCCGCTTCAAGCCATGATGACTAATCATCCAATCTTGGGGTAAACAGTTTCCGCTGCTTATGTTTACTTTGACTTTACCCTCGTACATAGGGAATGAGAATGAATCTTATTACTGCAAATTCATAAGCAGTTTTATTTCACTCATATAACTATCTGGTTTAGCTCATCGACCCAAGTGATGAATAAAGAAAATTGACGATATTTAGTCAATCAGTCCATTCCATTTTTTTTTTAATAAAACTAGGGGATAAGTTAAAGTTGATGTTCCAACGAATCACACGTAGAGATATTGATAACACACAGAGAGTTAATGGTATTTCATAACTAATAGATTGAGCAGCAGCTCGTAGACCACCTGAAAAGGAATATTTATTATTTGATCCATATCCTGACATAAGAAGTCCAATAGGAGCAATACTGGAAATGGCGATCCAGAAAAAACACCTATACTGAGATCGGCCAGAATAAGGCGATAACCAAAAGGAATTACTGAATAACTTAAAAAAATGGATATGGCCGCTATAGACGGTCCGATACTGAATAAACGAATATCTCCCCTAGATGGAAGAAGATCCTCTTCAAAAGTAGCTTAGTCCCATCTGCTAGAGCTTGAAGAATTCCCAAAGGACCGGCGTATTCAAGCCCAATACGTTGTTGTAATGCTGCAGATATTTCTTTCTAACCACATAATCACCAGTACTCCCTATTGTGATTCCCAATACAGGAGTAAAAAATAGGGACAAGCGCCCATATGAGGCTATAAACCCTTCTAAAGACTCCGATCTGGAAAAAGAATTGATAGTTTGTACTTTTGTCGTATCAATTATCATTTCAACGATCAACCTCTCCCATAATGATATCTATACTACCTAGTATCGTCATAATATCAGCCAATTTCATTCTTTTAACTAACTGAGGGAGAATTTGCAAATTGATGAAACCTGGCGGACGAATTTTCCATCTCCAAGGAAAACACTATTATCTCCTATCAAAAAAAATTCCTAATTCTCCCTTTGGGGCTTCCACTCTTACATAAAGTTCTTGTTTCGACAATTCAAAAGCAGGCGAAGGTTTTTACTAATGAATCGATAGTCAAAATCATTCCATTCGGAATGCCGCCCCCATCAAAGCGTCGCACTTCTAAATTCTCATAGGCCCCCCGGAATTCCTTCTATAGCCTGTTGAATATTTTTACAGATTCCGTCATTTCACCAATTCTGCACTAAATAACGAGCTAATGAGTCTCCTTTTTTTTGCCATTGGACTTCCCAATCGAATTCATCGTAACACTCATAATGATCAACTTTACGAAGATCCCATTGATTCCGGAAGCTCGCAACATTGGTCCTGATAAACCCCAATTTATTGCTTTTTTCCATCAATAATGCCTACCTTCAACTCGCAAAAAAAAACGGGATTCCGCGTAATAAGTTTTTGATATTCCACTACCTCTAAAAAAAAATAATCGCAGAAATCCAAACATTTATCTATCCAGCCATAAGGTAGATCGACAGCTACCCTCCGATACGAAAGTAATTGTGCATCATTCGCATACCTGTGGCAGCTTCAAATAGATCATATAGCAATTCTTTCTCTGAAAATATAGAAGAAAGGAGTTTGTGCACCGATATCCGCCATAAAAGGTCCAAGCCATAACAAATGAGAAGCTATACGACTCAATTCCAGCATAATTACTCTGATATAGCTAGCCCTTTTAGGTATTTGAATATTTCCTAACTGTTCTGGTCCATTTACCGTTATTGCTTCTGTGAACATAGTTGCTAAATAATCCCAACGTGTTACATAAGGCAGATATTGTATAATTGTTCGGTTTTCCGCAATTTTTTCCATTCCTCTATGTAAATAACCTAATATGGGTTCACAGTCAATAACATCTTCACCATCCAGAGTAAGGATGAGTCGAAGAACACCATGCATTGATGGGTGGTGAGGGCCCATATTGACTATCATGAGGTCTTTTCTTGTAGCCGATACAGTCATATGTTTTCTTCCCCGATTCATTATTCCATAAATTACCGAAAACAAAACGAGGTTCATCAAAATTCAAGATATAATACTAATAAAAATAAACCAAATAATTAAAATGAATTCCCAATTCTCAAATTAACGCGATTTTGGCTCCCGAATATTCAGCTGACCAATTAATTCCTTATAACGTACTCTATTTTTTTTTTTTGACAAATAAGCCAGCAGCCGTTGACGTTTTCCCAAAATCTTCCGTAGACCCTCTGAGATAAATAGTCTTTTTTCTGTGCAATTCTAGATGTGAAGTAAGTCTACGTATCTTATTAGTAAAATTAAATACTTGAAATTCAACGGATCCCCTGTTTTTTTTTTTTTTCTTGCGGAATAACTGAGATGAATGAACTTTTTTTTTTTCATAAAAAATAATTTTCTTTTTTTTTTTTCTTTCTTTTAAATATAGGTTTTACCGGTCAGGAATAATAATGACAGTTATTTCAATCTGGTACACAGAGGAATCTAGATTTATTCATATAGTATTTTGTTTTTTTAGCAAATCTAAATTAATAAATCCAATTTCATTTGTAATTTGATTCGATACGAAAGCATGGTACAGTTTTGCACCCACGAAAGAGAAAAGGATTTTCCCCTAAGACGATTCCGCCGATTCAGTCCTAGATCCAATTAATACGTTATTGAATTAATATTACTATCATGTATCAGAATGGAATGTAAGACAGCGTGCATCTAAATATGTCTGTCCTAGTCTACCAGGTATAAGCGTGATATATAGAAAATAGAAAAAGAAAATATACAATCAAATAATTCTGTATCGTGGGTACATATGTATCCTTAACATACCGAAACGACTACTATTATTGGTATCAAACCAATAGCGATTCATACAAGCTAAATCTTCTAATCGATAATTCGGCCAAAGAAACAATTTTAATTGAATGCATTTATTTGTATCTATATCAAGATACTTATTTCATCTAAAAAATTGCACACAATTTTTTATGTTATTCCTGTTGCAAAGTACTGTATTTCTATCTACAACATTCCCATTTCCACAATTGAAATCCATTAGAATTCTCAACCCTCTACGACGTACAGGAGATAGAATATTTTCAGGAAGAAAAAGTAAATCATAATGATTTTCGTCTCTATTCCCAAGCGTTTTTCTATCTTGTGCAATAGATCCATCAAAATTTGATTTATCTCATCAACATATTTGCCTTTTCGAAATCTTGGATTAGTTTTTTGTGCTTACTCTTATGAGCCAATGAAATACTTAGGGTTTGATACATAAGAAATTGTCCATCCTGTTTTAGAGACAGACGAACCGGTTCGATAATGAATATTCCCTTTGTTATCAATTCTCTAACTGTTAGCTCCTTATCAATCAGCATTACATCCAGACATATTTCTCCCTTTCAATAGAGGATATAGCAATTTCATTTGGATTTATCAGTCTAAGCAGCAAACAATATACCTTAACATTATTGATTATTTTTTCATTCAGAGTTTCATTCCATCTCAATTGAAAAAGAAAATACTTTTTTTCAGGAGCAAATCAAGTTCTGCCTCCTTCTTGCTTTTAGATTTTTTTTTTTTTTTTTACGTTTTTTATTTTAATGTCTGATTCGGTTTCCGCGGAATCTTTTTTTCCAAATCTTTTTTTGTTTTCGTGCATCTGATCCAAGATTCTTTTGGTTTTCTGGATCAGATCCAAAAGAATCTTGGCCCCGCTGTTCTTTTTTCTTCTTGATTTCGATTCTTTAATTCAATATATTCTTTCTGTTTTGATTGGATGATATACGAAGACCCCTTTTTTTATTTTGATTGAGATTTTTACTAATATTTTCATTTCCATTAAAATTAAAAAAAAAGTAATTTGATTGGTATAATCCGGGGTTTAATCTTATATGCACGATAAGGCAGTATAAATTTTGCAAGAACCAAGATTCCAGATTCGATATGGGACCATATACCATTTCTTTTATTCATTCCCATCCAATCAAAAAAAAGTTTTTTTTTTGATTGGGTGGGTGAATTTTTTGATCAATCATGAGATTGAGATAAAAAAAGACTTTTTTTTTTTAATTATTTTAAAATTTTTAGTCCTTTTCTTAGTATCTTTGTCTTTGCGAATGTTAGTCTTCGCACCCATGTTAGCCCTGGTTTCAATATCAAGATTTCGATTTTTTTTAAGACAAAACTTTAGAATTCCACACTCAAAATATTTTCGATCCAGATTTTGAACTGTATCAATAATACACTCTTTTCCTAAATAATCACTACGAGGAGTACTCCCAAATACATAAAATGATTCGAGTTTAGGTCTGTGGTAATTATATGAAATCTTTCGTCCCCCATTTACACATGTAACGGGAACTCATAAATATATGGGTTCTTTCTATCCTCATGATTAATATACTTATGTGCTAAAAAAAGAGCATATCTGTACTGTTTTTTATTTTTACTTGACAATGAATTATCTTCATAAGAATTTTCATTTTTGTAATGAATGAATTGGTATTGGTTTTTTTTTCATATGAATCCAAAAAATTTTAAGTCTTTATTTTGAATCATATGGCGTTGATTGACTCTATTTCGCCATTTTTGCGGTACTAATCTAGACCATCTAGTCTGAGATAAATTGTATTGATGATGACCTCTTAACCAGTCTTTCCATTCATTGATTCCAGAATTCGGAAGTTTTTATGCCTTGTTTTGGAATCAGATACTTCTCGTATCACCTTTATTCTATCCTTGAAAAAGGTATATGCTCCGTCATATTGAAGCGCCGATCCTAAGGGATCCTTGTTAATATTAATAACTTGAATTTGTGATAATTTGTAAAATACATATCCTTGAGACAAGGAAGATAAGTCACAATAAGTCTTTGAATTATTATTACTAATATTAGAAAGTGATTCTTTTACAGTCGAAATAAACTGAATTGCATTTTGTTCGTTTCATCAATTACTTCTTGATTTGTTTCATCATTGTAATTGTATTTATTGAGAGTTTTTTTGTTAATTCAAGTAAAAGTTGTGCATTTCTTCTGGGAATGTTAATAGTAGATAGACGGATACCGATGTATATTCTTTGAATGAAAGATTTCATAAAGTAGTGCCATTTGCGTATTAATCGCGCACTTATTTTTTTTTGATATCCACAAAATATCTTTCCAAAATTCCCACCTTTTATTATCACAACTCGTCTTATTAGAAATAAGATTTTTATTTTTATCTGAGTTCTAATTTTTTTTTTTGTCCTTCATGATTCTTTTTCAATTTGATCTCTGATTGTGATTGTACTATCAGCCATATCTTTTTTTTTTTTTTTTCTGTGATTGAATAATTTGTCCAATCCATGGATCTAATTTGAATGATTGATTCATCGGTAATTTTATTACTGATTATAGAATCCTTTGTATTTTCATTTGGTTCATATACTTTTATTTTCCTAAACTGAATAAAAAAAATTGGGTTTACTTTTTTCAAGTTCTTTTATTATTCTTTTAATAAAGAGAATTTTTTTGATAACCCCGCTTTTTTTTTTTCTTTTGCAAATTTTATAAACCTTTTTTATTTTTTTTTTAAAACTTTTTTAACTAGGGAAACATTTCTTTTTCCAACTTTGTCATTTTTTTTTTTTTCGAATTTTTACAAATGGGTTAAAAAAAAAGAAGGTCGTTTTCGGGGAGAACCAAAGGGTAGTTCAACTTCCATTCCCCAGATTGTTAAAAAAACAAAAATTGTTTTTTTTTCCTTTTTTTTTTATTGACTCCAAGGGGGGGGGTCTTACCTTATTGCGCCAAGGTTTCAGACAGAAAGGAAATAGTATTTTTATCTGAATACCATCTGTTAACCAGTTTTGTGGAAATTTGTTTCTGATAATTGAACACCATTATAGGTGCATTTAACGTGCATTTTCTATCCCAATCTTTAAAATCTTCGTACCACTCGGGGATTGAAATAAGAGCATACGGGCGAGATTTTTAGCTATTATTAATGAGGGCAGTACAATGTATTTTCTAATAATTGATTGGGTTACTAACATCGAACCCCTTATTGCTTGAGCAAATATAATACTATCCCAAGTTTCTGCTATTGCTATCCGGTCATTCTCCTTTTATTCTCTGTCTCCTTCCTTTTTTCTTTTGCCCACTCCTGCTCAGAATCTTCATAATCTGAAGTTTTTAATTCTAGGCTTTTCCCCGTCAGACTTATAAAGATTGGGTTCATAATTTCGAAAATTTTGGAGATATCAAAATCAAAAGAAAAAAAAAATGTTTTGTTTAGTCTGTTCAAAAAAAGTAGGGAATGCACGTTTCCTTGAAACATTTCGCAAATAGTTGTTTTACGCCTTTGAGCACGCATAGATCCTTTGATTAGATCCCGGCGAAAATCCGGTTGTTGTGAATAGCGTATCAAAGCCACCCTTCCGCTTGATTACTATTG
>CM034078.1:172500-190000 GCA_019845555.1 Aristolochia fimbriata
ACGACAGAAACAGAAAAGAGGTCCCCGGATGATCTGTATCATGATTGACTTCTACCAATGATCAAAAAAGATACAACTTGAGCAATGAATTCATAAATAGAATAGAAGCTCTAGACAAAGGGTCCTTTCTATGGATGTACTCGAAAAAAAGGATCCGATTGTGCAATGATGAGAACGAACAAGAATGCTTGCCTAAACTGTATGATCCGTTTTTCAGCGGCCCATATCGCGGAACTATTAAAAAAAGGCTTATTCACGTTCAATCATGAATGATTCAATAACTTTGACTGAGGATTCCATAGGAATGATTTGGATAACTAAAATCTATGGTATGCTCCCAAAAACTCAAAAAATACCCGAGAATTTAAACATGAAACGGATTCATTTAATGTCGAATTATTATCGACATACATTAATAATTTTTTTTACCTCAATTAATGATTTTCCTGAGGAATCAACACCTAGTTCAAATTGGGAGCGATTTGTTTTATTAGTTGAAGAACAATGGCGTGGGTCACAAGATGAAATGAAATGTTTTAAATTTCTATTTGATGCAGTTACAACTGATTTAACCGATCAAACAATTATAAAACCCCATTGGGGTACAGAAAGTCACTAAAAAAGTGCCTCGATGGTCATATAAATTGACCGACGAGTTTGAAGAAGAAGAGCAAGAAGAGGAAAATGAGGAAGAAACGACAGAGGATCCTGAGATTCGTTCAAGAAAAGCCAAACGTGTGGTAATTTTAATGATAACAGTGAAAATTCCGATACTGATACTAGTACCAGTACCAGTGACAATAGTAATCAAGCGGAAGAGGTGGCTTTGATACGCTATTCACAACAACCGGATTTTCGCCGGGATCTAATCAAAGGATCTATGCGTGCTCAAAGGCGTAAAACAACTATTTGCGAAATGTTTCAAGGAAACGTGCATTCCCTACTTTTTTTTGAACAGACTAAAAAAAAATTTTTTTTTTTTTTCTTTTGATTTTGATATCTCCAAAATTTTCGAAATTATGAACCCAATCTTTATAAGTCTGACGGGGAAAAGCCTAGAATTAAAAACTTCAGATTATGAAGATTCTGAGCAGGAGGGCAAAAGAAAAAAAAAAAAGGAAGGAGACAGAGAATAAAAAGGAGAATGACCGGATAGCAATAGCAGAAACTTGGGATAGTATTATATTTGCTCAAGCAATAAGGGGTTCGATGTTAGTAACCCAATCAATTATTAGAAAATACATTGTACTGCCCTCATTAATAATAGCTAAAAATCTCGCCCGTATGCTCTTATTTCAATCCCCCGAGTGGTACGAAGATTTTAAAGATTGGGATAGAGAAATGCACGTTAAATGCACCTATAATGGTGTTCAATTATCAGAAACAGAATTTCCACAAAACTGGTTAACAGATGGTATTCAGATAAAAATACTATTTCCTTTCTGTCTGAAACCTTGGCGCAATAAGGTAAGACCCCCCCTTGGAAGTCCAATAAAAAAGAAAGGAAAAAGAAACAATTTTTGTTTTTAACAATCTGGGGAATGGAAGTTGAACTACCCTTTGGTTCCCCGAAAACGACCTTTTTTTTAAACCCATTTGTAAAGAATTCGAAAAAAAAAATGACAAAGTTGGAAAAGAAATGTTTCCTAGTTAAAAAAAGTTTTAAAAAAAAAAACAAATAAAAAGGTTTATAAAATTTGCAAAAAAAAAACAAGGGTTATCAAAAAAATTCTCTTTATTAAAAGAATAATAAAAGAACTTGAAAAAGTAAACCCAATTTTTTTATTCGGATTTAGGAAAATAAAAGTATATGAACCAAATGAAAATACAAAGGATTCTATAATCAGTAATAAAATTACCGATGAATCAATCATTCAAATTAGATCCATGGATTGGACAAATTATTCAATCACAGAAAAAAAAATCAAAGATATGGCTGATAGTACAATCACAATCAGAGATCAAATTGAAAGAATCATGAAGGACAAGAAAAAAAAAATTAGAACTCCAGATAAAAATAAAAATCTTATTTCTAATAAGACGAGTTGTGATAATAAAAGGTGGGAATTTTGGAAAGATATTTTGTGGATATCAAAAAAAATAAGTGCGCGATTAATACGCAAATGGCACTACTTTATGAAATCTTTCATTCAAAGAATATACATCGGTATCCGTCTATCTACTATTAACATTCCCAGAAGAAATGCACAACTTTTACTTGAATTAACAAAAAAAACTCTCAATAAATACAATTACAATGATGAAACAAATCAAGAAGTAATTGATGAAACGAACCAAAATGCAATTCAGTTTATTTCGACTGTAAAAGAATCACTTTCTAATATTAGTAATAATAATTCAAAGACTTATTGTGACTTATCTTCCTTGTCTCAAGGATATGTATTTTACAAATTATCACAAATTCAAGTTATTAATATTAACAAGGATCCCTTAGGATCGGCGCTTCAATATGACGGAGCATATACCTTTTTTCAAGGATAGAATAAAGGTGATACGAGAAGTATCTGATTCCAAAACAAGGCATAAAAAAACTTCCGAATTCTGGAATCAATGAATGGAAAGACTGGTTAAGAGGTCATCATCAATACAATTTATCTCAGACTAGATGGTCTAGATTAGTACCGCAAAAATGGCGAAATAGAGTCAATCAACGCCATATGATTCAAAATAAAGAGACTTAAAATTTTGGATTCATATGAAAAAAAAAACCAATACCAATTCATTCATTACAAAAAATGAAAATTTTATGAAGATAATTCATTGTCAAGTAAAAAAAAAAAAACAGTACAGATATGCTCTTTTAGCACATAAGTATATTAATCATGAGGATAGAAAGAACCCATATATTTATGAGTTCCCGTTACATGTAAATGGGGACGAAAGATTTCATATAATTACCACAGACCTAAACTCGAATCATTTTATGTATTTGGGAGTACTCCTCGTAGTGATTATTTAGGAAAAGAGTGTATTATTGATACAGTTCAAAATCTGGATCGAAAATATTTTGAGTGTGGAATTCTAAAGTTTTGTCTTAAAAAAAAAAAATCGAAATCTTGATATTGAAACCAGGGTTAACATGGGTGCGAAGACTAACATTCGCAAAGACAAAGATACTAAGAAAAGGACTAAAAATTTTAAAATAATTAAAAAAAAAGGTCTTTTTTTTTATCTCAATCTCATGATTGATCAAAAAATTCATTCCACCCAATCAAAAAAAAAAAAACTTTTTTGATTGGATGGGAATGAATAAAGAAATGGTATATGGTCCCATATCGAATCTGGAATCTTGGTTCTTGCAAGAATTTATTTATGCCTTATCGTGCATATAAGATTAAACCCCGGATTATACCAATCAAAAATTTTTTTTTTAATTTTAATGGAAATGAAAATATTAGTAAAAAAATCTCAATCAAAAAATAAAAAGAGGGTCTTCGTATATCATCCAATCAAAACGAAGAATATATTGAATTAAAGAATCGAAATCAAGAAGAAAAAGAACAGCGGGGCTAAGATTTTGGATCTGATCCAGAAAACCAAAAGAATCTTGGATCAGATGCACGAAACCCCAAAAAAAGATTTGGAAAAAGATTCCGCGGAAACCGAATCAGACATTAAAAAAAAAAAAACGTAAAAAAAAAAAAAAAGCAATCTAAAAGCAAGAAGGAGGCAGAACTTGATTTGCTCCTGAAAAAAGTATTTTTTTTTTCAATTGAGATGGAATGAAACTCTGAATGAAAAAAAATAATCAATAATGTTAAGGTATATTGTTTGCTGCTTAGACTGATAAATCCAAATGAAATTGCTATATCCTCTATTGAAAGAGGAGAAATATGTCTGGATGTAATGCTGATTGATAAGGAGCTAACAGTTAGAGAATTGATAACAAAGGGAATATTCATTATCGAACCGGTTCGTCTGTCTCTAAAACGGGATGGACAATTTCTTATGTATCAAACCCTAAGTATTTCATTGGCTCATAAGAGTAAGCACAAAACTAATCCAAGATTTCGAAAAGGCAAATATGTTGATGAGATAAATCCAAATTTTGATGGATCTATTGCACAAGATAGAAAAACGCTTGGGAATAGAGACGAAAATCATTATGATTTTTTTTTTCTTCCTGAAAATATTCTATCTCCTGTACGTCGTAGAGAATTGAGAATTCTAATGGATTTCAATTGTGGAAATGGGAATGTTGTAGATAGAAATACAGTACTTTGCAACGGAATAAACATAAAAAATTGTGTGCAATTTTTAGATGAGAATAAGTATCTTGATATAGATACAAACAAATAAATGCATTCAATTAAAATTGTTTCTTTGGCCGAATTATCGATTAGAAGATTTAGCTTGTATGAATCGCTATTGGTTTGATACCAATAATAGTAGTCGTTTCGGTATGTTAAGGATACATATGTACCCACGATACAGAATTATTTGATTGTATTTTTTTTTTCTATTTTCTATATATCACGCTTATACCTGGTAGACTAGGACAGACATATTTAGATGCACGCTGTCTTACATTCCATTCTGATACATGATAGTAATATTAATTCAATAACGTATTAATTGGATCTAGGACTGAATCGGCGGAATCGTCTTAGGGGAAAATCCTTTTTTCTTTCGTGGGTGCAAAACTGTACCATGCTTTCGTATCCGAATCAAATTACAAATGAAATTGGATTTATTAATTTAGATTTGCTAAAAACAAAGTACTATATGAATAAATCTAGATTCCTCTGTGTACCAGATTGAAATAACTGTCATTATTATTCCTGACCGGTAAAACCTATATTTAAAGAAAGAAAAAAAAAGAAAGAGAAGAATTATTTTTATGAAAAAAAAAAGTTCATTCATCTCAGTTATTCCGCAAGAAGAAAAAAGGAAAAACAGGGGATCCGTTGAATTTCAAGTATTTAATTTTACTAATAAGATACGTAGACTTACTTCACATCTAGAATTGCACAGAAAAGACTATTTATCTCAGAGAGGTCTACGGAAGATTTTGGGAAAACGTCAACGGCTGCTGGCTTATCAAAAAAAAAAAAAAAAAATAGAGTACGTTATAAGGAATTAATTGGTCAGCTGAATATTCGGGAGCCAAAATCGCGTTAATTTGAGAATTGGGAATTCATTTTAATTATTTGGTTTATTTTTATTAGTATTATATCTTGAATTTTGATGAACCTCGTTTTGTTTTCGGTAATTTATGGAATAATGAATCGGGGAAGAAAACATATGACTGTATCGGCTACAAGAAAAGACCTCATGATAGTCAATATGGGCCCTCACCACCCATCAATGCATGGTGTTCTTCGACTCATCCTTACTCTGGATGGTGAAGATGTTATTGACTGTGAACCCATATTAGGTTATTTACATAGAGGAATGGAAAAAATTGCGGAAAACCGAACAATTATACAATATCTGCCTTATGTAACACGTTGGGATTATTTAGCAACTATGTTCACAGAAGCAATAACGGTAAATGGACCAGAACAGTTAGGAAATATTCAAGTACCTAAAAGGGCTAGCTATATCAGAGTAATTATGCTGGAATTGAGTCGTATAGCTTCTCATTTGTTATGGCTTGACCTTTATGGCGGATATCGGTGCACAAACTCCTTTCTTCTATATTTTCAGAGAAAGAGAATTGCTATATGATCTATTTGAAGCTGCCACAGGTATGCGAATGATGCACAATTACTTTCGTATCGGAGGAGTAGCTGTCGATCTACCTTATGGCTGGATAGATAAATGTTTGGATTTCTGCGATTATTTTTAACAGAGGTAGTGGAATATCAAAACTTATTACGCGGAATCCCGTTTTTTTTGCAACGAGTTGAAGGAGTAGGCATTATTGATGGAGAAGAAGCAATAAATTGGGGTTTATCAGGACCAATGTTGCGAGCTTCCGGAATCCAATGGGATCTTCGTAAAGTTGATCATTATGAGTGTTACGATGAATTGATTGGGAAGTCCAATGGCAAAAAAAGAAGGAGACTCATTAGCTCGTTATTTAGTGCGAATTGGTGAAATGACGGAATCTGTAAAAAATTATTCAACAGGCTATAGAAGGAATTCGGGGGGGCCTATGAGAATTTAGAAGTGCGACGCTTTGGGGGGGGGGGGCGGCATTCCGAATGGAATGATTTTGACTATCGATTCATTAGTAAAAACCTTCGCCCTTTTTTTTTGAATTGTCGAAACAAGAACTTTATGTAAGAGTGGAAGCCCCCAAGGGAGAATTAGGAATTTTTTTGATAGGAGATAATAGTGTTTTTCCTTGAGATGGAAAATTGTCCGCCAGGTTTCATCAATTTGCAAATTCTCCCTCAGTTAGTTAAAAGAATGAAATTGGCTGATATTATGACGATACTAGGTAGTATAGATATCATTATGGGAGAGGTTGATCGTTGAAATGATAATTGATACGACAAAAGTACAAGCTATCAATTTTTTTCCAGATCGGAGTCTTTAGAAGAGGTTTATAGCCTCATATGGGCGCTTGTCCCTATTTTTACTCCTGTATTGGGAATCACAATAGAGTACTGGTGATTGTGTGGTTAGAAAGAGAAATATCTGCAGCATTACAACAACGTATTGGGCTTGAATACGCCGGTCCTTTGGGAATTCTTCAAGCTCTAGCAGATGGGACTAAGCTACTTTTGAAAGAGGATCTTCTTCCATCTAGGGGAGATATTCGTTTATTCAGTATCGGACCGTCTATAGCGGCCATATCCATTTTTTTAAGTTATTCAGTAATTCCTTTTGGTTATCGCCTTATTCTGGCCGATCTCAGTATAGGTGTTTTTTTTTCTGATCGCCATTTCCAGTATTGCTCCTATTGGACTTCTTATGTCAGGATATGGATCAAATAATAAATATTCCTTTTCAGGTGGTCTACGAGCTGCTGCTCAATCTATTAGTTATGAAATACCATTAACTCTCTGTGTGTTATCAATATCTCTACGTGTGATTCGTTGGAACATCAACTTTAACTTATCCCCTAGTTTTATTAAAAAAAATGGAATGGACTGATTGACTAAATATCGTCAATTTTCTTTATTCATCACTTGGGTCGATGAGCTAAACCAGATAGTTATATGAGTGAAATAAAACTGCTTATGAATTTGCAGTAATAAGATTCATTCTCATTCCCTATGTACGAGGGTAAAGTCGAAGTAAACATAAGCAGCGGAAACTGTTTACCCCAAGATTGGATGATTAGTCATCATGGCTTGAAGCGGGTACAAAAGATCAATTCTATGGAGTTTTTACAATTTTATCCATATTTTGGATCAATCAAAAAAAAAGGTGGGCGGTTAGAAACACTAAGATACGTAAAGGATTAGTAATGGAAATAATGTAAGGTATCCAAAAAGATATTTTTGCATGAAAGGAATCATAATGAGGGCTTTACGTTGGTAGAAATGATCAAGTAGTACTTCCTGATGATTCCGATCCAGAGTATACTCTTACCCACTGATTAAAGAAATGACTATCGGGAACGAAATAATCCTTTATTTTTTAGAATCCCCTTCTGATAAAGAAGAACAGGAACGAAAGAAATGGAATGCAAAAAATGAAAATGATAAGAGATCTTTTTTTTATTCTTTTCTTTCTCTGATCTACATTGATATAGATAGAATGGAATTTTATCAAGATTCATGAATTTGTGTGGGGGTCTAATTATTTTTCGTAATCGCACACTATGGGTCGAAATTTTTACCGATACAGCAGATATTTTATTGAAGGATTCAGTTATTGCTGAACAAAGAAAAAAAATTTTGGCATTATATAAAAAATAAAAAAGGGATGAGATCAATTCCGAAGCACTTTTACTTTTATTTGTTATTATAGCAGACAGAATTCCATTGGTTTAATTAGGGGCTCCCCTGATGAATCTTTACTTTAGCTACCAAAAAAAAAAAAGCAAGCCGGGGTAATACCGAGTCAGTCCTTAAATTTATTTGTGGCCATTGAGGAGCCGTATGAAGCGGAGGTCTCATGTACGGTTCTGGAATAGCGATAGGAACAGTGATGTTATCATCGACTATAATTATCTAACAGTTCAAGTACGATTGATATAGTTGAGGCACAGTCTAAATATGGATTTTGGGGTGGAATCTGTGGCGCCAACCCATAGGGTTTATAGTTTTTCTAGTTTCTTCCCTAGCAGAATGTGAGAGATTACCCCTTGATTTACCAGAAGCGGAAGAGGAATTAGTAGCAGGTTATCAAACCGAATATTCGGGTATAAAATTTGGTTTATTTTACATTGCGTCTTACCTAAATCTACTGGTTTCTCTTCATTATTTGTAACAGTTCTGTACTTGGGGGTGGAATTCCTCTATTCCGTACATATTAATTCCAAAGCTTTTTGGAATAAATAAACCAGGGGGGGTCTTTGAAACTACAATTGGTATCTTCATTACGTTAGCTAAAGCCTATTTGTTCCTGTTCATTCCTATCACAACAAGGTGGACTTTACCTAGGATGAGAATGGACCAACTATTAAATCTTGGGTGGAAATTTCTTTTACCTGTTTCTCTAGGTAATCTATTATTGACAACTTCTTTCCAACTCCTTTTGCTGTAACAGAATATGAAATTCTAGGTTCATAACCCTCTCAAGCAAGAGAAAGAAACATCAAATTATTCATGGATATCCACGATATGTTTCCTATGGTGACTGGGTTCATGAATTATGGTCAACAAACAGTACGAGCTGCAAGGTACATTGGTCAAAGTTTCATGATTACTTTATCCCACGTGAATCGTTTACCTGTAACTATTCAATATCCTTATGAAAAATCGATTACATCAGAGCGTTTCCGCGGTCGAATCCACTTTGAATTTGATAAATGTATTGCTTGTGAAGTATGTGTTCGTGTATGTCCCATAGATTTACCTGTTGTTGATTGGAGATTGGAAACAGATATTAGAAAGAAACGGCTGCTTAATTATAGTATTGATTTTGGAATCTGTATATTTTGTGGAAACTGCGTCGAGTATTGTCCAACAAATTGTTTATCAATGACTGAGGAATATGAACTTTCCACTTATGATCGTCACGAATTGAATTATAATCAAATTGCTTTGGGTCGTCTACCAGTGTCAATAATTGGGGATTACACAATTCAAACAAGCAATTATGAATTAAACTCAAATAAATAAAAATAGCCGCGGATAAACCCTTTTCCTTTTTTCAATAATGATAATGATTACCAATACCAAAATGACCAAATTCCTAAGATTGTGTTTTGATGAAGGTTCTTTCATTTTGCATTTTGTTCGGCATTAACCACAAATCATAACTATAACTACTGATTTGTGGGAATCATGGTTTGATTTGAATTCAAAATAGAATTCATATATCTGTGGTGATTTCCCAATTCCGAACTACACTTTGACTTTCAAATACAGAAGTGGGATTGGGCCAATAACAGTATCCGCGTCAATCCACATCCCATTAAGATTTAATTCAATTAAAAATAAAAACGTATCATCATAGGCAAAAAAAAATAGGGTACCCCCCTTTTCCTGGCCCGGTCAGTAAGGTCATGAAATATTTCTACTTAACTCTTATTTTACATATAATGGATTTACCTGGACCAATACATGATATTCTTTTTTTAGTATTTCTGGGATCAGGTCTTATATTAGGAAGTCTCGGAGTAGTATTACTTACGAATCCCATTTTTTCTGCCTTTTCTTTGGGATTGGTTCTTGTTTCTATATCCTTATTCTATATTCCATCTAACTCCTATTTTGTAGCTGCTGCACAGCTCCTGATTTACGTGGGGGGTAAATGTCTTAATCATATTTGCCGTGATGTTCATGAAAGGTTCAGAATATTCCAATGATTTTCTCTTTGGACCGTTGGGGATGGGATTACTTCACTGGTTTGTACAACTATTTTGTTTTCATTAATTACTACTATCTTAGATACGTCATGGTACGGGATTATTTGGACTACAAAATCAAGCCAGATTATAGAACAGGACCTGATAAGTAACGTTCAACAAATTGGGATTCATTTATCAACAGATTTTTATCTTCCATTTGAACTTGTTTCTATAATTTTTAGTTGCTTTGATAGGTGCAATTGCTATGGCTCGTCAGTAAAAAAATAGTTAGAATTATAAATCTAAAATCAAAGAAAAAATAAGGCCTTGTTTTGTTCTGCCTTATTGTTAGTACATCTACTTTCCTTCATTTTGTTGATATGGAATATAAAATAATAAAGAGTTTAGTTCTATCCATTACCAATGCTTTCGTTTGTTACGCACTTGTTATATTGGAGTCAATCAAATCGGTTAAAAATTTGTCGTTCATATTGAAATGAATCGAGATTGATGAGGAGTTAGTCAATGATGCTCGAACATGGACTTGTTTTGAGTGCCTATTTATTTTCTATCGGTATTTATGGATTGATCACAAGCCGAAACATGGTTAGAGCACTTATGTGCCTTGAGCTTATACTGAATGCGGTTAATCTAAATCTCGTAACATTTTCTGATTTATTTGATAGTCGTCAATTAAAAAGGAGACATTTTATCGATCTTTGTTATAGCTATTGCCGCCGCTGAAGCAGCTATTGGACCGGCTATTGTTTCCTCGATCCATCGTAACAGAAAATCAACTCGTATCAATCAATCAAATTTGTTGAATAAATAGTCGTAGTCGTAATGATATAGAATAGATATAAATAAACATGGATATCCTTCTATATATATATGGATCGAATATGAATAGATAGATATAATTTATCTAATTCTAAAATTCTAAAATTAGAATTAATATGCCTAACTCGTTGATGTTTGCCGAAACATAAGAAATCAAAGTATCTTGGCCCTTTCTCATGAACAGATCCGGAAATCTATTGATTATATAAAAAAAAACCAATTCAGGTAACCCACTGATTCGTCTGGTGTCTAGAATACATGATTTATTTACTACTTATTTTATTTATTTTTACCAGATCGAAATTAAATTAATAATAGTCAAAATTTTTATAGATCCAATGTCACATTCAGTAAAGATTTATGATACCTGTATAGGATGTACTCAATGTGTACGAGCGTGTCCTACAGATGTATTGGAAATGATACCTTGGGACGGATGTAAAGCTAAGCAAATAGCTTCCGCTCCAAGAACAGAGGACTGCGTGGGTTGTAAAGATGTGAATCCGCTTGTCCAACGGATTTCTTTGAGCGTACGGGTTTATTTATGGCATGAGACAACTCGCAGTATGGGTCTAGCTTATTGATACGTTCTAGAAAACTCCATTGGAATACATTTGATTTTTTTTCTTTTACCGACAAAGACCCGTACTCGGCAAAGGAAAATAGAATATATTATTTTATTTTATTCCGGGGCGGGTCTTTCTGGTCAAAGTCTATCTTGTCTTTACCACGAGCTATTTTCCTTGGTTAACAATAATTGTTGTTTTGCCAATATCCGCGGGTTTGTTAATTTTATTTCTCCCTCATAGGGGAATAAGGGAGTTAGGTGGTATACTATATGTATATGCTTGTTGGAGCTGCTTCTAACAACCTATGCATTCTGTTATTATTTCCAATTCGACGACCCATTAATCCAATTGGAGGAAGATTATAAATGGATAAATATTTTTGATTTTCACTGGAGACTGGGAATCGATGGACTTTCCATAGGACCCATTTTACTAACGGGATTTATTACTACTTTAGCTACCTTAGCGGCTTGGCCAGTTACTCGGGATTCTCGATTGTTCTATTTCCTTATGTTAGCAATGTACAGTGGTCAAATAGGATTATTTTCCTCCCGAGACTTTTTTTTTTTTTTTCGTCATGTGGGAGTTAGAATTAATTCCTGTTTACCTACTTCTATCTATGTGGGGGTAAGAAACGTTTGTACTCAGCTACAAAGTTTATTTTGTACACTGGGGGGGTTCCATTTTTTTTTTAATAGGGTTCTAGGTATGGGTTTATACGGGTCGAATGGCCCAACATTAAATTTTGAAACATCAGCTAATCAATCATATTCCGCAGCATTGGAAATAATATTCTATTTTGGCTTCCTTATTGCTTATGCTGTCAAATCACCGATTATACCCCTACATACATGGTTACCAGATACCCATGGGGAAGCACATTACAGTACATGTATGCTTCTAGCCGGAATCTTATTAAAAATGGGAGCATATGGATTGATTCGGATCAATATGGAATTATTACCCCATGCTCATTCTATATTTTCTCCATGGTTGATGATAGTAGGAGCAATTCAAATAATCTATGCAGCTTCAACTTCTCCAGGTCAAGGCAATTTAAAAAAGAGAATAGCCTATTCTTCCGTATCTCATATGGGTTTCATAATTATAGGAATTGGTTCCATAACCGATACGGGACTCAACGGAGCTATTTTACAAATAATCTCTCATGGATTTATTGGTGCACTTTTTTTTTCTTGGCGGGAACGAGTTATGATCGAATACGCCTTGTTTATCTCGACGAAATGGGCGGAATTGCGATCCCAATGCCAAAAAAAATATTTACCATGTTCAGTAGTTTTTCGATGGCTTCTCTTGCATTGCCGGGAATGAGTGGTTTTGCTGCGGAGTTATTAGTTTTTTTGGAATAATTACTAGCTCTAAATATTTTTTAATTCCCAAAATACTAATTACTTTTGTAATGGCTATTGGAATTATATTAACT
This sequence comes from Aristolochia fimbriata, assembly GCA_019845555.1. Classification (NCBI taxonomy): domain Eukaryota; kingdom Viridiplantae; phylum Streptophyta; class Magnoliopsida; order Piperales; family Aristolochiaceae; genus Aristolochia; species Aristolochia fimbriata. The sequence goes on from CM034078.1 coordinate 185,231, forward strand.
CCTATTTATTCATTATCTATGTTACGTCAGATGTTCTATGGATACAAGCTTTTCAACATTACAAACTCTTTTTTTTGGATTCTGGACCACGAGAATTATTTTCGACCTGTATCTTTTACCTGTAATAGGTATTGGTCTTTATCCCGATTTAGTTCTCTCGTTATCAGTTGACAAGGTTGAAGTTATTCTAGCTAAATTTTTTAAAAAAAATTAGAATTAGATAGAATAAGACATAAAAAAAAACTCCTTTGATTTTTAAAATCATTTTCTATTTCTATAACTATAAATAATATATGAAAAAAAATCAAAAAAAAAAAAAAGCGAAGTGGTTTGGAATTGTAATCAGATATATCCGGAGTTTTTGAGAACCATTACACATTACATTGGTTCTCAAAAACTCAAAAAACTTTCGCTATCTGAGGAGACCACTATGGATTCTTCGAACTTTTTCTTCAATTAGATGTTAATGTGAATGAACCATAACTATGTAGTCCTACCCCTAATATATTGACTCCGAAATAACATATCCAAATTATCAGAAATCCCGCCGAAGCCACCATTGCAGAATTCACACCTTGCAAACTTTGAGCCGTTCTAGTATGTAAATAAATCGCGAATATGGTCCAAGTAATAAATGCCCAAGTTTCCTTAGGGTCCCAATTCCAATAAGATCCCCATGCTTCATTAGCCCATACTGCTCCCGAAAGAATACCTATGGTTAAAAAAGTAAATCCTAGACTAATAACACGATAACTCCAACGATCCAATTGTTGAGTAAATTGATACTTGTGATAATTTCTAAATGAAAGAAAGTAGGTGCTTTGTAAAACACTTCCTTTTTCATTTAAGTATTGTATCTCATCAAAAGAAAATGACCCAATTAAAAAATTTTTACTTTTACTAAGAATATCTATGTTTTTTCTAAATGTAATGACTAAAAGAGCTACTGATAATAACGATCCGCATAAAAGAGCTCCGTAGCTCAATAACATCATACTCACGTGCATCATTAACCACTGGGATTGTAAAGCAGGCACTAATATTGCGGATGGATGCATTTCAGTTAAAAGCCCCGAAGTGGCAAAGCCTTGTAAAAAAATAGCACTTGAGCTGTTATTGCGCTTAAATGATTTTTATGGTTCCGTATTTTAGAAACCATATGAAAAACAGAAAAACTCCACGAAAGGAACATTAATGATCCATATAAATCATTTAATGGGAAATGTCTCGAATAAATCCAACGAGTAACTAATAATCCTGTTATACAAAAAAGTAACTATCATACTTTTTTTCTGACGAATCACATAGTCCTACGATTTCATGAACTAGCAATTTCATTAAATTAATCGTAATGACAATTGAAATAATCGAAAACAGATGTGAGTTAATATATGTTCTAAAGTTTCAAATATCATAAAAAAACAATTTTAATTTTAAAAACGGGGTTTCCATTCTAATTAATTATATTATAGAAATCCAGAATGGAATTCAGTATCAGTGTGGGATCTATTGTGCCCCCTTTAGATAGAGGATAGGATGCCGCCACTCGGATTCGAACCGAGATGCTCTGGCACTGCTTCCTAAGAGCAGCGTGTCTACCAATTTCACCATGGCGGCTTGATGGAAATCATAATAGCCCATATTAGATTCATTCGTCGATGCAATCAATGTTATTTATTTTCCATTTATTTTCCGAAACATTAGAAAGTAATGGTTCAATAAAAATTTGTTCAAATATTTATTTGAACGTTCAATAATAGTTAACTTAGTATCATGATATGTTATCGGTTTTAACAATGGGATTTCATCTGATAATTCATTTCCGATTTATCTGATTTCATGGATGCGAAAAAGTAAAAAAGATTTTTTTTTTTTCATTACATCCGACATTACATCCGAAGAATTTTCAAAAAAAAAAAAAAAAAAAAAAAACGAAGCGAAGTGATGGGGAAAATGACAATCCCCATCTCCTGAACTCCTGAATTATAAAAAAAAAAAAAAAAAAGGTGAAATCCTTATCTTGTATGTAACTGCTTTTGTTTGAAAAAAAAAAAAAAAGACAAATAGTCCTGTTTTTAGACCCCCCGTTAGACGTTAGACAGAAAAATGGAATTTGTTTTCTACATGCGACAATATCGGGTTCTATCTCATATGGATGAGTTCAAAACATTAGTTAATGTAAATTATTCATCTTCTATTGTATATTGGAAACCCTCTAATTCATCGAGTCATATTGATTTAGAGTATTCCAAGGTTTTTTTTACTTTATTATTGTCGCACAAAAAAAAACTTTTTGAATGTCCAGTAGAAATAGATTTAGCTAAGGATAAAGCCTTTTCCGCGGCCCAATAACCTTTTTTTTTCCAAATATTTCTACGAATACGCTTCTTTGACATAGAAGTACGTTTCTTTGAACTGCCATCTTAAAAAAGTGACTCATTTAGATAGTTGGATGTGAAAGACATGTATTACTCAAAAAGGATCGTTCTTTCTATTCATTATCTATATTTATTCCATAACGAAGACTTTCTTGATTACATTACAAAAAAAAATATGGATACACACACGTTGATATAGTATCACTCGGAATAAAAAGAAAAGAAATAGAATAAAAGAAAAGAAGAATGATGTCATTCTTATCATTCTTATTCTTAAAGTTCTTAAAGGAAGTTATTTTTCACGTCTTTTACAATAATGTTAAAAGATAATTTGTACTAATCGGTGACGTGATATTCTTATTCAAATCCATATATATCAGATGCCATAGAAATCGAATCGTTTGCTCGCTATTCTTAATCTTTTTAATCTTCTTAATCTTTTTAATCTTAATAATATAAAAAAAAAAGCTTTCAATTAATATCTCAGTCTATTTATATATTGTTATTGTTGTGATTTTAACTAAATTGAAAAGAAAAGTTTAAGATAAGAACAGAACCTTTACATCTAATTTAAGAAAACAATAATGTAACATTTTCGATTAATTAATCAATTGAATCAATCTTGAAAGTAGAGTACCTATAATTATTAAAATTAAATAAAGACTAATAAAAATTTATTGAAAAATAAAAAAATAATTTTTTTTAGTAATCTTTTATTTCAGTTCTATGCAAAATAATGAGTATTATAGGATTTATAATAAACATAAGTTTATTTGATTGGAATAAAAGCTAATCAATCAGTTCCGCAATTAATCAGTTACTAACTAGTAATAAACTATAAACCAACTAAAATAACTAGATCTTCATTAGTTGAGTTATTGGCAAATCCTATATTCCAGAATCTAGTATTGTTTTTTTTTTTGATAGAATTTCTATATGGATATAAATCGCCATAGTATTAGAATGGTTGAAAATCTCATACCCATTCTATATGTTAATAAATATCTTATTAATTACTAGGTAGTAATAGTTAAATAGTAATTTGGTTATTTGAGGAAATGCAACTTCTCAATTGGAGTAATTGGAATATTTAAAATATCTGGTAAAGAATCAAAATAATTAATGATTTCAAATCATATTTGAGTTCTCTTAATGAAATAAGAGCTGGTGAATCGGAAACAATTAAAAAAAAAAAAGGTTTTATTTTATGTTTATGGAACATACATATCAATATGCATGGATCATACCTTTCATTCCACTTCCAATTACTATGTTAATTGATTGGGACTTCTGCTTGTTCCGACCGCAACAAAAAAAGTATTCGCCGGGTGTTGGCTTTTCCTAGTGTTGCATTGCTAAACATAGCGCTGGGTTTTTCGGTCGATCTAGCTATTAAACAAATAAATGGGGGTTCCACTTATCAATATCTAGGGTCTTGGACCGTCAATAATGACTTTTCCTTAGAGTTTGGCTACTTGATCGATTCACTTACTTCTATTATGTCAATACTAATCACTACTGTTGGAATAATGGTTCTTATTTATAGTGACAATTATATGTCTCACGATCAAGGATATTTGAGATTTTTTGCTTATATGAGTTTTTTCAATGCTTCCATGTTGGGATTAGTTACTAGCTCCAATTTGATACAAATTTATATTTTTTGGGAACTCGTAGGAATGTGCTCCTATCTATTAATAGGATTTTGGTTCACACGCCCGATTGCGGCGAATGCTTGTCAAAAAGCATTTGTAACTAATCGTGTAGGGGATTTTGGTTTATTATTAGGAATCTTAGGTCTTTATTGGATAACGGGCAGTTTCGAATTTCGGGATTTGTTCGAAATTTTCAATAACTTGATCCATAATGATGGGGTCAGTTTATTATTTGCGACTCTGTGTGCCTCTCTATTATTTCTCGGTTCAGTTGCTAAATCTGCGCAATTCCCCCTTCATGTATGGTTACCTGATGCAATGGAGGGACCTACCCCTATTTCGGCTCTTATACATGCGGCTACCATGGTAGCGGCGGGAATTTTTCTTGTCGCTAGACTTTTTCCTCTTTTCACAGTCATACCTTACATAATGAATCTCATTTCTTTCATAGGTGTAATAACGGTATTTTTAGGGGCTACTTTGGCTCTTGCTCAAAGAGACATTAAGAGAAGTTTAGCCTATTCAACAATGTCTCAATTGGGTTATATTATGTTAGCTTCAGGGATAGGTTCTTATCGAGCTGCCTTATTCCATTTGATCACCCATGCATATTCGAAAGCATTATTATTTTTAGGATCCGGATCAATTATCCATTCAATGGAACCCCTTGTTGGATATTCTCCAGAAAAAAAAGTCAGAACATGGTTCTTATGGGTGGTTTAAGAAAATATGTGCCA
>CM034078.1:3197762-3565262 GCA_019845555.1 Aristolochia fimbriata
TCCGATCTGAGAACGTTATGCATAGGGTGGGCCCTTGTTGCGCTCGCACCATCGAAATCTGAGGTGGATTTCATTATCATGCCCACTTAAATATAGTTGGTCCCTTTGTCATCTCCTATAAGAGAGACAGAGAGAGAGGTGACTCACATGCTCACCCTTTTTTTTTTTTTATTCATGTTATTGTATTCGGTTTAGTTTGACTTAAAATAAATAGTAAAATTTTAAAAAATAAATAAATAAATAAATAAATAAAACCCAATATAATTGCTCAACAAAATTAAATTTAATTGGAAATTTTTAATTAATATTGTCAAATTACTAATGGATAATACTAAGGACTAATTAATATTGTGATCCAGTTGTACAGCATGGGGTGGTGGCGCAGTTGGCTAGCGCGTAGGTCTCATAGCTAAAGAGTGATCCTGAGGTCGAGAGTTCGAGCCTCTCTCACCCCAATTATTTTTCAAAATTTTTTCTTACATAGTTGGTTCAAACTAGAGAACAAGCTACACAAAATGACTGTACTATGTAGTCAATCTCTCGACAAAAAGCCCGAGCTTCGAAGTCACTTCTTAAAGAAAAGGAAAATCCGTTTTTATTTTTCAATTCCGTTTATTTATTGCAATCAACGCGTGCTCTGAAAACGAGACGCCAGCTTCGTAGCCGGGGACCCTTACTTCAGACTTTCCTGGTCCGACTGGCTACTCGCCACCAAGAAACTGCAAAAAATCTCAACGTTGTAAAAGGTCCCGAGGACCACAAGCTTCCTTAGTCCCAGCAAGATCCCTTCTCAGGGGAATTCCTTTCATCAAACACCACTCTCACCTCCTCTTCTCCCTCTCTCTTTCACAATTCTTGCTTTTTGTGCTCCCCGCTGGCCGCCTCCTCCACCGGAGACGGCTCCACCATAATATATATATATATATATATATCACATGTTCACTCTAATTATGAACAAAAAAAAAAAAAAAAAAGGAACTTTATGCCGTGGCTGTCTGCCAAAACAAGTTAGCTGTCATGGGGACCTCCAGCACGACACACATGGGGTCCACCTCATGCACCCAACATAAAAGCAACCTTACCCACTCCATCTCCGCGGTCCTTAATTATTGATCTAATGTTAATCCACCTTCCCCCCCTTAATTCTATCACTATTAATTACTACTAAACCACGCTTGGGATTCCTTTAATTAATTTGTTTCTTACCGTCCCTAGCTCTCCCGTTTTGTATTGAAACATCCTAGTTAATTAATTAGACCTCTTATCTAATATGCAAAATGTCTCAATGTATCTAGACAAACCCGGTTATTATTATCATTAAACTGGTGTTTAAGTATTGATAATTACATATATAGAATTCAGATCCCTTTGGCTTTATAAATAAAAGAGTACGTCCCTCGAAAACGACTTACATGACTCTTCACCCCCAACTTCGGAACAAGTAAACAAATGGGGAAGAGAATCAATCACCCCTTGAGTGGCTTCTCACTAAAATAAACCTTAAAACAAGGGAACTGTCTTTCATGTTCTGCATCGTTTGATTGATGCGGAGAAGCTCACAGATGACAGAACTACGAAGCACGAGTGAGGGACGACACAGGCATGCCTTAATCCGCTCACAGACATTTCAAGTAGCTAGGTAAACTTTGCACAATATATTAATCTATTAATATCATGTGATTAGCAATACGATATATAGCAACTAGCTAACAGATGCATAATATATCTTTTTGTTCTCATCATTAACTGGTACTCTCTTAAATATTATTGCTTTAAAATCTTATGCAAAGGGAAGCCCAAAATTCTCATTAAAAGAGAGGATTAAGGTTAACAGTGCAATTAATTATGAACAGATGCAATGAACTGGGAGGCGTCGGGTGTATACATGCAATGCAAATCGACCGAGTTGAGGCGAGGCTCATGAGCTGCTGCTTGCTTGGGACCTTCCTCCACTTAATTTGATGAGTCGCCGTCTATTTGTTTATTCTAATCGCCAGTACGTACTTGACGGCTTTACAAGTGGAAAGGGGAAGTGGGGGGCGTTCCCACATACTTTGTATTGGTACATATTTGGGTAATGATGTATTATGGTTTAAACAGCTTAATTAATATGAAACTTTCCCTGGTGGTCTCAACGAGATCTTGGATTTGTCATTTGATGATTATTATCCTCTCACACGCTTCATCTTTCATTTTACTTCCAGATCCTCTTTTGCCGGGTAAAGTACTTCACCTGTCCATATATACTCCTCATTTCCAAAACTTTCAGGGTTTCAAACTTCAGATATACCATATGTCATTTAAAATAAAAAATAAAATAAAATCACTTCATAATTAATATAGCTTAATTAGTAGCGTTAAACATGAATACAAATTGTAGATCATGGCGCGCTCTAACAAGAAAAAGCTTACCTAAAACCATAGTGGTTGGATTAATTAGTAGCTTTAGGATTCTTTCCCACTACTCTTAGGGATTTGTTTAGTTAGAAGATTCATAAAACAAACTCATATATTATACCTTAATTTAATATTATATCTTAATTTACGAAAGAAATAAGTACAAAATGTATATTTTTTTTGTGTATACCCAACTTTCAAGTTTTTAAAATATTTCTGCGAACAAGGAATTATATATATAAAAGTTTTCTATCCTCTAATATAGCAGAAATATTATAATTTTTTGTTAAATATAAAAAAGTTTTTACACTTATTGTTTTCTGATATTTTTCTATTAGCACTTAGCAGTCAACACAATCATACTCGAAATTAATCAGATCCCAATGGCATATTCTACAATATTCTTATCCTAATCGGCTTAGGTGAGTTGAATCTTGCTTGTACTTACTAAATTACCTCCAAATACTATTAAGTACTCGGAAGTGTAATATTACTCGTGTTGGACACAGGAGGCCCGGCCACACCCAAACCCTAGTTTTAAATTATGTGAAGTAACAACAAAGGGCCCACTTCGTGGACGGTGCCGATCTTATGCATGTTTTCTATATAGAGGCAGCTTACGTGGTATTCATGTGGCCACTGCATGAGCAAAAAGATTCGTGTGGCACGTGAATTCGTCGAAACACCATGTGACCAACGTAATTTAATTACTTCTCGTTCTTTATTAGTTTTATTTTTCTTTACATCGAAAACAAACAACAAAAAAAAAAAAAAAAAAAAGGTCGGTATCTTGTCCTCGAACACGTGTCACAGCTCCGGCCGCGGCCGCGGCGAATCAGCCCCTCTGGCACGAAAAACAGTCGGTCCGTCGCTGCTGAGTCTGGGGTTCCCCATGTCAATAAGGACACGTGGCGAGCTGCGCTGTCGAGGCGGCTTCCGCTTATTCTGTGCCACGTGTCGTGTCGAGGAGGTTTCATCGTGTTGCGGTCTGCAAAAAGTTCTAACGTCAGCGGTCAGTAGCCTAGAAGTTGGAACCAGGCGGCCTCGCGCACGTGCTTCATTTTGTTTGGAGACGGTGGGCCAACGTATCGACTGGCGGGGATCGCGTCCTGCGCGTGTCGCACGAGAGAAGGTCAATACACACTAATCACTAATGATCGCGGATTTGTTGGTTAAGAGTCGATTAGTGCTTAATAATATACTCAAAATCAGTGACGTCAGAGTATACGAAAGCACTTCCCGACTCCACTAATCGGTAATCACTATCAAGGCTCTTAACCTGCACTCTTGCAGCGCGCCTTCCTTAATTAGTTCAAATAAATTTTAGAAATAATATTTTTGAATATTTAATTTTTGCTTTTATCTAGGAAATAAATAGTGTAGTTATTTTAATGATTGGGGAGGCAAGGAATCCCCAATTTCCGTTCACAAACAGTATTAGGTTGGTGGAAAGCTTTCCACTATCCGATTGGAATTAGTTTTAAGAGGGAAAGGAGACAAGTTTCTAGAATAATTTGATCCAAAGTATTAAAGTAGGCCAAACGTCATTGTACTAGAGTGGCAAATATGCATTTGTAGGCCCTATTCGTCATAGTGACCACCATCACTCATCTAACGGGGTGAAGAAGCCCCCTAGCTCTCCCACATGCTTCAGTATCCCTTTCTTAAGGGATACGGACAATTAGTTTAGGTTTAGTATTGAATTTAATCGATTCATAAAGGAAGGTGGAAACCATGACAATTAGGACCACGTTTTTGTTTATTTTATGCATTTATATTTTATTTTTTAGTTATTATTTTTTTATGATGTCAAATGATATAGTCACTGGTTTAATTGAACCTAAAATAAACATAGAGGTGAAGAACTCTAGTCAACAATCTTTGCAAAAATATGATTTGAATAATAAAACATTTCATTTTAAAAATTCAAGAACATTTGATAGGTTGGAATAGTTTGTTTATTAAACAAGATTTTTAAGTCTAGTACATCTTTAGCTTTAACATTAAAAAATTAAAATTGAAAGATGTTTCATAAAAAATCCGCCGCTCTGCGAAGAGGCGTGACTGAGAGTGTAATTCGATTTATAACAAAATATTTTATGTTACAATGTGTTTCAATATCAAAAAATTGCGAGTACAATCTCCTCGATTTTCTCTGATTCGATCTCCGTGTGAATTTGGTGAAGTTGAAGCTTCTGGCGGGAACGTTGAATTTTGAGTTCTGGGAACCAGTGTGCACGAACTGTTGTGGTTTTGGTCGGTCGGATGGAGGTATTTGTACACTGCGTGTATCGACTTGTGACGTTGCTGGTGAACGTGTAGAGATGCTCCAGTTGAACTCTTCAGTTGCGACGGACTGCGAGTTGCAACAGAGTGTTTCTTGCTATTTGTAGCCGACTCTGTGCAGTGGTTGTAGATTTTTCCTGGGAAAGGGGATCACGATCCCCTTTCTGGTGCCTTAGTTGGGAGAGGAGGAAGACGAGGAGCTTCCTCGGTTAACGACCAAACTTGGTTGTCGTGGCTGGTGACTGTTGTTGACGTGATGGTTTCCTGCTGACGAGGGCGCCGACTGTACCGATGACACGACGACATGGATGGGCTACGCTGGAGGTCTTCGAATTTTGATAGAGTCTACCCACGATCATTGTTTGATGGATCGGTGGATTTCTGGACTCGTCAAAATTGGGACGTTCACATTTTGGTGCATACAAAAGACCATATCTTATACTAAATAAAAATTTATTCTTAATTTTTTAAAATTATTTTAAAATAATGATATTTTTCTCTTATATACAGGCTAATTGATCCTCGCATAAACTTTTATTGATACTCGGACACGCTTCGTATAAATACTCAGGATGAAAAATTGAATTCTATACATAGTTGTACAACAATTGCAAAAAGCAATATATTGGTATCATTGAGGTTGTAACTGGTTAGAACAATAATGACAATGATCTAGCAAATTTATTTTTTGTAAAATGGATAGTGACCCTCAAAGTTTACTATTTCTATTAAATTTATCTCTTTTGAATTGTCAATGAATTATATCTAAATTGACTTAAAAATGTAACTTTAATTGTGTGATAATTGGATGAATTAGAGTAGTTCAATTATATTTAGTTATGTAATCAATTGACAAAAAATTCATTTTAGTGGATAAGTTAGTAATAGGTAATATTATAAAACTATTAATCTCAATTAGATTCCAACAATATTGTGTGAGTTTACTCTAAAGACACATATTTTAACATGTCACCAAAGTTAAGTAAATAGCTAATACCCCCAATCCCCACTAAAATTTTTGGAGACTGCCTTACTTTACCCCTCACTTGGGCCCTTTCCAAATCATTAAAATGCAGGAGTGAGTGACTGAATCCAATCTTAGATTCAGGCTTTAGGGCTCAAGTTTGGTTTCGGAGTGTCAGGATCCGAAAAGAGCCTCAACGGAAGTCCGGTTACATGAAATCCGCAGAGGCGGCGCGATAACGGTCAGTAACTTACAAAGTCCGACACTTTTGAGGTACAAAAAAAAAAAAAAAAAGGGCGGGTGAGAGGGAAGGGAAGCATTTAAAAATGCCCCTTCTCTCGTAATCTTAAACCAATCTGTCTCCTTCCCGTCTTCTCCCTCGTCGATCCCATCTCCACCGGGAGATAGAGCGTCGCCGACCGCCGGAGTCTTCTCACAGACGGCGGTTACTCGCCGTTTCATGTACTCAACCAACAGAACCATTAAAAATTGAAGGAAAACTCAGTCGCGCAATTTTTTTTCCCTCCAATATTTTGACCTCCCAGCACATGGCGTCGTGAGGTTTTCTCTCTTTGTTTTTCCCCCACATCACATGGTCGTTGCCCTCTCCTTCCCTATCTCCTTCTCTCTCTCTCTCTCTCTCTCTCTCTCTCTCTCTCTCTCTCTCTCTCTCTCTCTCTCTCTCTCTCTCTCTCTCCTAGTCTTTCTTTTCGGGTTCGCTTTCACGCTCTATCTCCCACGTTTGCTCGTTTCAAGGCCGTTTTTTCTCGCACTGTAGAGATCGACGCCGGAGCAGTTCAGACGCCGAGCATTCGAGTGTTTCGTCTTTCCTTATCTTGAACCGGGAGCTTCCTGTTCCTGAAGATTGGGTAGGATCGGAGTTTCGCTTCAAATGCACGTTCGGATATTGACTTTCAGGTAATTCTGATCACCTGGTACAAAATTAAGCCGTGATTCGTTTAGTTTTCACCAATGCTGGGAAGCTGCGATACAGAAAGCGAGGGATTCTTACTCCTCGGCGGCGTTTCACGTTAGTTGCTTTCCGGTGGCGGTCCATTCACTATTAATTCGAACACTCTGATGGGATTCCGATTTGATTGCCGCGGCCACTTAATGCCGTCCACATGATCTGCATTTCTTAGTTCGATTAAACGAGCTCAGAGTGCTTTATGCTTGTGTTGAATGCCTGAATTTATCTGGTGTCGGGTTTCGGAAAGTGGCAGAGGTCAAGGAGCTAAATGATCTCCTTGAAAATTTCTTCTCCTGTATTCTTACTAATAATGTGCAGGATGCCTGAATACCTCTCTCTCACGCACAGGAATCCGTTGACTTGAAGAGTTTACTATCGGCCTCATTTATTACGTCCTGTCCATTACGATAGCAAGTATTAATATTTTGTTTTAGCATCTGTTTGCTTTCTTCTTGTTCGGTATTGGTATAACCAGCATCTCTCATACTGTTTTCCCCTTTTTTTTCAGGATATTCATTTTCGAGAAGTTTATTTTCCCCCCTCCCCTATCTAAGGGTGCGTAATGTCTGAATTCAGTTTGTTATACGTGCAGGTTTCTTCATCTGATTTTGAATCTTCCATTACGAATAAGACATCAGAGAAGCTACAAACACCTCCTCATGTTTTCTAGAGGACCAGTTCACTCATCGGACGAAACCGGCATGTGTTGATAAAGAACTGGAAAACGACCGGCAGGAATTTTTACATCGGCAGGACTCCACCATCTGATGTAATATTGGTCTTTCTCATGGTTTGCGAGATGGGAGAGGATTTACTAGAAGAAATGGAGATTGAAGTTCTACCGTCCATGTGGCCCGAGGACCTTGGAAAAGAAGCTGCGAAGCAATTCAATGTAGAAAAGCCTGGAGCAGACCAAGATATGTTGCAGGAGGTCAATATTGTTGAAGAACCTTCAATTGTAGATTTCAAAAGACTTCTGGAGCTTACCAATTACAGTGAGAAAGGTTCTTCCCAATTGGCCTTCCTTGTCAAACACTGGGAATATAAGCAGGCTAATGCTGTTCGCCTCCTTAAAGAAGAGTTAGACATTTTGAGTAAACAGAGGAAGGAAGTTGAGCTCAAAAAATTGGAAATTTTGGGGGCTCATGAGTTTGAGGAAGAGAAATATGTTGGTGATAAGAGATCAATATCCATTTTAGATGAGGTTTATGATATCTGGGAAGCTGTACCCAGGAGGAAAAGTGATGTGGTTTTTCAAAATAAAAAGGTAGAAGTAGATGCTGAATTTGATACAATTAAGTACTGGAAGCAGAAGGCCATGCAGCTTGACAAACTATTGGAGGCAAGTATGCAAAGGGAGCATATACTACAGGAGAAATTGCAGGAAAATATAAAGAACATGGAAAGACAGTCTTCACCTGTGGAAGAATTGTCACAGATTTTGAAAAGAGCAGACAACTTTTTGCATTTTGTCCTCCAGAATGCACCAGTTGTTATTGGGCATCAGGTAATTTTGATGCTTGCATTTTGATTAACCAGTAACAAGTAATTGAACTGTTGTCTAATGGTATTACTGAACAAAACATTGGCACTTCACCTTGTACAGTGGGTATGATAAGAAGCAATAATAAGTTCTTCACTGCCATGCATATCTGGAAGCCTAAAATTTGGCTGTTTGCATCAATTTGATTTTGGACTTGAATTTCAACTATGGAATTCTTCAGTAGTTTTATTTCATTTTCTTTTCACTTCACGCATCTTGATGAACATATATGCATTTCTATCAACTTCAAATACAGGATAATGTTTGATTCCAGAACCTTATGTAACTATAGTGTTATGTAAGTGCTTCATAACACCCTTTTGTAGCACCTTGGATATGCATAAAAGCCATCATCATCTTGAATATGCATTGTATATCTCAAGTAGTCCAAAAGCTTAGTTCTGGTACCGATGTTTCATATTGTAAAGATTTTCATCATTGTGTCATGTCTTTGATGTAATCTCTATTTTTGAGATCATTTTATAATTGAAAATATCAAAGAGAAGTCTAAGACTTCAACCTTAATCAGTTTAAGTAAGGTAAACGCTCATAGGCATCTAACAGTTTCCTCTGTCCAAAAATTTCTTAAACCAGTAAGACAAGCGAAGCTACTAGATGGAAATAAAGTTATCAACTTCTATGAAGTTTTGCAGAATGCAGGAGGTGGAATGTGCTACCAGTAAGAATAATTGTTCAATACCACGATATGAATGGATAGATCCTAAAATCTGAATACATATCAAAACACCTGCAAACAAGTCAATTGATTAAAAGACATGGTATCCTCATGTGATAATATATTCAAAATCAATTTTTATACTGTATTATTGAAAAAAAGTGACAAAGTGGAAGGACTTAAATGTCTTAATGTTCACACCTTTTTTCAGGATAAAGAGCTAAGGTACCGGTTCATCTATAATCATTTTCCAAGCTTGCAGGAAGAGGTAACTGCTTGCATATTTTTCTCATTAAGGCTTGTTGCCTGTAATTCTGTATTTTGTTGCATTTGTTGTTTCTGAACACATTATGTACCAGTAATAGCATTCTTCTTTATCAATGTCACATGGAATGGCTCGTTGCGAAAAAAGTGTTTTTATTCTTTGCTTTTATGGGCTTAAATAAGGTTTATTGACTTAAATTTCAGGATATCATAGGCAGAACTGACGTTGAGATATTCTCTGGAGCTGGTGTGAGAGAGTCACAAGATTTCAAGAAAGAGGTCATGGAGAGGGGTTTGCCAGCAAAGAGGGAAATTACGTTTGAAACAGAATTATTTGGTTCAAAGACGTTTTTGATATATGTTGAACCAGTCTTCAGCAAGATGGGAGACACCATAGGTGTGAACTATATGGGGATGGATATAACTGACCAGGTAACTCATCCTCCACTCTGGATTTAAGCTTATTTAGTCAAGTCTCTGGACACTCCATCACATACTGAATTAACATGGATATTCGGATCCTCTTTTTTTGACAATTACTAAGAAAATTATTAACACTTTTATATTATTACAGGTCATCAGAAGGGAGAAAATGGCAAAGCTCCGGGAGGAGATAGCTGTGCAAAGAGCCAAAGAAAAGGAGCTGAATAAAACAATTCACATAACTGGTAAATACAACAGCAGTCACTCCATTCTTTGGTTGAAGTCAATCTAGAAGTAAGTGAATAATCATCCACTTAGTTTTCTATATATTTCTTTGTTTGTTTCAGAGGAAACAATGCGGGCAAAACAAATGCTGGCTACTATGTCTCACGAGATAAGATCTCCACTTACTGGGGTTGTAAGCATGGCTGAAATTCTTTCCAACACAAAGTTGGACGGAGAGCAAAGGCAGCTATTGGATGTGATGCTATCTTCAGGAGATTTAGTTTTGCAGCTTATTAATGACATTCTTGATCTATCTAAGGTTGAGTCAGGTAGGACTGTTCCTCATTTTTCTGAGATCTGTTCTTAACTCTCAACTGAAGTATCTTGGGAATAGATATAGTATCATCAGATATCATTTTTAGTAAGAAACTCGATGATTTTGTGATATTGTCAAAGTAATTTTCTCTAATTTTAGAGCTTTTTTTTGTTTGAAAATGTGCATATAATGCCTTCAAGAGGGCTCAAAGAGCAAATATATCTTTGGAGCTGAAATATTTTCTCTATCATATGAAACTCGTGCCTTTTTCTAATTTTTTAGTGGAACATTGTATGAAACTTGACTGAGACCATTTCCCTGTCTGTTCAACAGTGCGTCTTGCCATTCATAACATTTCTATTTATCTGTCACTTGAAGCTTATTCTATACTCTGTACTTCTCAGGAGTTATGAAATTGGAAGCTGCAAAGTTCAGACCGAGAGAGGTAGTAAAACATGTGCTACAGACAGCTGCAGCATCATTGAAGAAAGAGCTAACCTTAGAAGGTCATGTAGCGAATGATGTACCACTGGAGGTAACGGTCACTAGCACATTATTCAGAAAAAAATATTTTAATATGAAATCTAATTTTCCTCTTGAATTACAGTATGCTTAGGTATATTAATTTTCTAGATGCTGATTTCTCTCCGCTTTTTATGTTAGGTTGTTGGTGATGTTTTAAGGATTCGTCAAATACTCACCAACTTAATAAGGTAAATGTTTTTATTTCTCAATTCTTACTTGATCTCCTAAGCCAAAATATACATGTTATTGTTGTTTGATTGTTACATCATATACTTCTCTTAGACTAGAACAGTCTATATCTAAATGATCTCTCTTCATGATAGACAAAACCAGGAAGTTCCCTTTGTTTCATTTCGTTTTTCGAAAGTAGGCCTGGGAATTTTGGATATTAATGACTATCGGAAACAGAGTGAGCATAAAAGACTGCTATGTTTGGAGAGATGTATTATTATTCTTCTAGCACTCAAAGAATAATTTTTCATTTAAATCGTAACAAACTTCGTACTGCCTTTCAGCAATGCAATAAAGTTCACACATAAAGGAAAGGTTGGCATCAATCTTCAAGTGGTTTCTGGAAAAAATTCAGGTTTTAGAGATGGGCATCTTCCTATAGGAAACAATGCAACAACATCTCAGAGCACCTCTCACCCAGCAGGGGAGGATGTTGATCAATTTGGAACTCATGATATGCAAAGAGCACCAGTTATAATGGCAGAAGATTCAGAGAAGCACCAGCATGACCAACAAGATGAAGTAGTGTGGCTTCGCTGCAATGTATATGACACAGGAATCGGAATTCCAGGTATAATACTACTATCGTCCTCCTCAAATCACCTGGTAGAAGCAAAATAATCCGATACACATAGCAATATCTAGAGCATATTCGCATGCATTCTTGAGGGATCAGGTGACATGCTCCTACTATATCAGATGATCTCCCTTGTCAATTGAATTGCATCCTTGAGTAGCATTTGATAAAGTTCCTTAGCATCCATCAATTTGAATGTTTTATAGTCTGTTCTTGAGTGCTGCATGGCTGGAACTATCTGAATATTTGTCAATGCACTCACTGGATATTTCTTCTTTCTTGGATCAGAAAAAGCTTTACCAACTTTGTTTAAAAAGTACATGCAAGTAAGTGCTGATCATGCACGAAAATATGGAGGAACAGGACTTGGTCTTGCAATATGCAAACAGCTGGTAAGTTGCTGATAGTCACCTCTTTCTCTTTTACTAAACTTGATTTCTTTAATCACCTTCAATCAGCTATCTGTTAAAAAGAGCGCCATGTTCATAGTTATGAACTATAATTGGAATAGAAAAAGAAAAGAATTGGAGAACTTTATGGAGCGAGGGAAGTTTTATGAACATGAGTTGTATTACAAGGCATTTGGCCCGCACAAGGTACATAAATAGTACACCAAACATTCTTCATTCTACTAAAGAAAGAGATTCTAAAAATACAAAAAATGACCTTTGAGGATTAGAAAGCTATTAAAATAAAATCCTGGAAGTTATTCTACTCTGGATCATATAACAGCGCACACACGAGGCATCTTTCGTTCATCTGAAACATTCAAAATAGTGAGCCAACTTGAAAGTTGAAGGTCAATAACCAAATAGAACCTATTGCAGGCAACTGTTGCTCTGGATGAAGGTGCAGGCCACAATGATATATTAATGTCATGGTCTTCTTCATAGTACATAGTTTTGTTGAAACTTTTACGTATCTATTTTAGTTTACATTTCTACATAACCAACTACTTAGTTGAAATTTTATCCAAAGATATTTATACTAAATTTCAAACTCCATTTTTGGGTAGGTTGAGCTGATGGGAGGCCATCTCAACGTAAACAGCGAAGAGAACTGTGGTTCAACATTTACTTTTGTATTGCCATGTAAGCTGTCGCCAAAACGAGAACCATCTGATGATGCCGATGAACTCTCAGAGATGGGCGATGAAGCTTCTTGCGATCCTGCCACCGATGATGCCACCAGTGGGCATTTCCTTTTTCAACCTAATGCAGTTGGGTCTCTATTCTCATCTGGTGGACCGATAGCAAGATCGAGTAAAGGATATGATCCTTTAAGCAAGCTGAATACTTCACCAGAGGATTCTTATTCCTTACCTTCAAGTAACTGCACATCAAGAGATTCATCTTTTCTGGAGGATGCTTGCTCTGTTGCTGATGCCACTGAAACATCTTCTGTTACTGAAAGCTGTCCAAGGCAGGAGAGACCCGCAGATACGGAAAGGCTAACTGGGAAAGGCAAGACACGGCGTATTAACCCCAATGGCCTGGTTATGAACAGATATAATGGTTATTCAACGTGTCAAAGTAATAGCCAAAGTGGTACTCACTCCCCGAACTGTAAAAAGATCAAGGAGGAGACTCATCTGAGTGAAAGTAGCGAGGGAGAAAGTACTTCCCAGGCAGGCAACAGTGAGGAGTCTGACAGAATGAAGACAGACAAGTCGGAAGAACCCAAATCCCTTTCGAAGCCAAAAATTCTTCTGGTAGAAGATAACAAGATTAATGTTATGGTGACACAATCTATGATGAAGCAGCTGGGTCACACCATAGATGTCGTGAATAATGGATTAGAGGCTGTTCGGGCTATTCATTCTAACAACTACGATCTCGTCCTCATGGTAATTCCCTGAAGGTCTTGTGCCTAATTTGCTTGTTGCACAAATAGTCGTATGGGTGCATTGATATATAGCTGATATTTTTATACGTGGCAGGATGTTTGTATGCCCGTCATGGATGGCCTTCAAGCAACAAGGATCATTCGCTCATTTGAAGAAAACGGCAACTGGGATGCTGCCGAGGAGGTTGGATTTGACGTAGGCCTTCCGTGTTCGGATTCGCTATCAAGCAATTCAGAGGGAGCAACAAGAAAGAGAATCTCCATAATTGCGGTACGTAATTGGTTCGACACATCAAACATATCAAATTTATGGTAGTAGAATAATCTGCAAACTTCGTCGTATCACATACATAGATTGATGGAATATGTTTCCGTCGTGCAGATGACAGCAAATGCATTAGCGGAAAGTGCAGCGGAATGCCTTGCTAATGGAATGGACTCGTTTGTATCAAAGCCAGTGACGTTTCAGAAATTGAAACAATGTCTGCAACAGTTTTTGCAATGATACAAGTTTGTAAATTAGTGCTTTGTAAAAAGGGGAAATGAATATTAAAATGCAGGAAAGTTTTGTATTCATTAGGGTCTTAATGCCAGCCGATGTTTATACTACACGCCAAGCTCAATATATAAATGGAAGAAAACCGTCATGGGAAGAATGGAGCACAACAATCAAAGGTAAGATTAAGATTCATATTCAGGAGAGTACTAATATTATCATACATGCAAGCAGTCCGACGTAAATCAACTTCTGTGAACTAAAGATTCACCACTGAATTTGTGACTAATGACTATAACTTTTAGGGGTTAAAAATATCAAAGTCAGGGCTAGAATACCCAATTAGGGGTTAAAATGCTAAATTCACATCAAAATACAGTTCCACACAAAATACTACCTGATCCCAACATATCTGGCCTATATGCTACACAAAAAGATATCACTTTACAAATTAGGCCAATTAATGATTATCACTTAAACTCTGCATATGTACTCTGTTCCGTGGTTATCTCAGGAGTAGGAGCTTCAATGACCGGAATACTGATCGTTAGCTCAACAGAAACATCTCTATTCGAATTCTGTAACTCTGAAGAGGTAAACCCTTCGTCTTCATCAGTAACAAGGTTCCTGACAGGACTGTGACTAAAGCTTGAAGGACTCTGCCATGGATGGACTCGAGGAGTCGCCACTCCAGCATTCTTTGCCTCGTAAACTCCTCCTTCCCCAGCCCCTTCCCTCCTGAACGTATGCGATGAGAGGTCTCTCTGGTCGAAATGTTTCACCATGTCAATCAATCTCTGAATAAACGACCGATCGTCGTCCCCGTTCAGTAACACATCTCGGTTCTTGTAAAGGAAAGAGATTAAGAAAACGAGGAGGGCGAGAGCCGCGGCTATTCCAACAATGAGGAATAACCCCCAGAAGCTCTCGAGGGTGAGGCTATTAGAGTGGAGAGCGGTTCCACTGTCTGCGCAGGTACTCTGCGGACCGAACCATGCTTGTTCTATTGCCACCATTTTGGGTCCCTCTGTTACGTTCAGAACCGCCGTTGAGACGTCGGAAACCAGGGGAGACCCTTTCGGGAACGCCTGTAAATTCTCCCCCAAAAAAAAAGGTAATGTTAGAAGAAACTGATCGTGTATATAGATAGGGAGAAATGGATGAAACCCAACTCACCAGTCCAAATCCGTCGGTTTTGTATGTGGGTCCGACCATGGTATAGCG
This sequence comes from Aristolochia fimbriata, assembly GCA_019845555.1. Taxonomy (NCBI): domain Eukaryota; kingdom Viridiplantae; phylum Streptophyta; class Magnoliopsida; order Piperales; family Aristolochiaceae; genus Aristolochia; species Aristolochia fimbriata. Next base: position 3,212,725 of record CM034078.1, read on the forward strand.
ATTGCAGGACTGAGCTAGGAAGACCTTGATGTAAGGGATCTCATCGAAGATGGCGGCGACGCCGCCGTTTCCGCTTCCTTTTGATAAAGCATCTGCGTATTCATCTGGGGAGTTATAGACCCTGAGTTTGGACTCGTCAAATTTCAGTTTTTTCAATAGTCCCAAAACGAAGGACCCATGCTGGTAACCCACAAAGTCGCCGTTCTTTAGGAGCTCATCCACATCAGTAACAGTCGGCAGAAGTTGTTCCACTGTGAGCATGCTTGTCAAGCTAGCCGTATAACTGGAAGTGAGGATCAGTACAACGAAGACCCATATGATCACCACGAACCTTGTCAAATTGCCAATCACTCTCTCCTCTGCAAACACAAATTGAACACCCTCATCATCTTCTTCTTATTCGAAGTTAATGCCCAAAATTTTAGGTCAACATAAGAAGATAACTAAGTTGCAGTAATGGGATTCGAGCAAGAAGAGATCGAGGCGAAGTACTAACTGTGAGCGAAGACGAGGGTGGAGAAGGAGAACCAGAAAATCATGCCTACTTGCTGGGACGGAGGACCCCTGAAATCGGGGTTTATGCGGTGCTCCAGCAGCCACACCACGAACCCGGTAAGGATGAAGGCCACACCAGTCATCAACCACAGATTCCTTGACAATGGCTTCAGGAACACCCACGCGCTCTTCTTGTTATCATCTTTGATGGGCACGACCATGGACACCCCGGAGTCCGTATACGGAAGTGAAAAATCGACATACAAAGATCTGTTGGCAGTGATCGTCGCGTCCCCCACCACAGCGTCGTACTTCTGTTTGCATAAATTAATCCCCAAAACGAAAAGATCGATCAGTTTCATCAAATGGAGAGAATCAGAGAACAGAGACTGCTCAAAAGGCCCAAAACTTGCCTGAAGGTACACTTGATAGATGAGATCATTGTATGTTCCTGCACTCGCCCCGTCGGGACCCTCGAAGGGCACAAACTCGTAAGGGAGTGCGTACGGAAGTTCCCCCAACACGGCATTAAAGACGTCAATGGTGAACCCAGTAACTCTCGTCGCGTTCGTCGCAGAATCCCGTTCAACCTTCACGAATTCGCTGAACCCGTCTTTGACCGGAACTCCGATCTTCAGCTTCTTACCGTCTGTGGGCATCTCCCAGCCTTTCGGCACCGTGGTGGTCTCTCCCGGCCATATCACGACCTTGAGATCGTCCTTCGAAGTCGAGTACATCTCATTGACGGCACTCAAGTCCCGAGAGATCCCGTTCTCGGGTCTCCAGATTCCGATCTCCCGCCACGATTTTCCAACGACGTTGACGATTTGGTAAGCCGGAGACTTCAGTTGCCCGTGTATGAGGTCAAAGTCGCCGCTAAGACCTCTGAACCTCGTACCTTTGATCGCGTCGAGAAGCTTTGGGCCGACCCGAGAGACCCCGAGAGAGGCCAAATCGGTGGAATTGTCAATAATACCCTTCGACTTATCGATGGAGCCTAATTTGGGCTTCCCGATTTTGTTGACTGCCCGGGCGAGAGCCCAGACAGTATCGTAAGCCCATAATCCAAAAACACTGAGTTCTGGGTTACTCTCTATCAACATCTTCCTCGCCCATCTCGCTCTGAAAGTCTCGAGCTCCCTCGACCTGGGCACGTGAGGTTTGACGCCCACGACTCCCTGCATGGACTCGATCACGGTGGAGTTCACCGTGTCGAGCATGTTCGTCATCCCATCTGTAACGATCCACACGTACCCTTCGTTCACCATCCCGATCTCCTTCGCCTTCTTAAAGAGGCGAACCCCGAGCGTCGTCATGAACATGTGGACCACGAACACCCGGGTCTGCATGGTCATCAGCTTGTACAGCTCCGCCGCGATGTGGTCGTCGGTGGCGTCGGGGGGGATGACGCTCCTGTACGGGACTCGGACGTTGGTCTCTTGCAAGGCGTCGGTGAGGTCCGGGATGAGGCCTTTGCCGTAGTCGGTGTCTTCGTAGATGGGGACGAGCTGGCGCCACCGGAAGGCTCGAACCAGGGCCGAGATGGCGTTTACTTGGGCGGAGTCGTTGAGTGTGGTGCGGACGAAGTAAGGGGTCCGGGTGGAGGAGAGAGAAGGGCTGGAGGCGGAGAAGGAGATGATGGGTACTTGGGTTTTGGTGCCGAGATCAACCAAGAACTTTGCCTCTGCTGATGTTTCGGGTCCGATTATGGCTTTCACTTGGACGTTTTTCAGAAGGTCCACAGCTGCAATAATTCAGTACTGCGTTAATTAGTTCAATTAGATAAATTCATGCTTGTTATATATATCTCATGTTAATTTACTTATTCGTATCCTCTATGATAAGTTCCTGTACTATCATAATCGTTGCATGAATATATAGAGCTGAAGAAAAGATTTCATACTCCTGACCGTAATTGGGTATATATATATGTGTGTGTGTGTGTGTGTGTGTGTGTGAGAGAGAGAGAGAGAGAGAGAGAAATAGAAATGTGAGAAGGCAAATTAATTAATTTGAGGAGTACTAGTACCGGCAGCTGTAGCTCCAACAATGTCCTTGTTTGAATCCCGGGTATGGAGAAGGAGCTTGGTGGTGTAATTATGGGCGGCGTAGAAGTCTGAGAGGGCCATGGAGATGCAGCTTTCACCCATCTTTCCAACCTTCGTTCCCAAATCAAGAACTACGCCAACTTCAAAAAACTCCGTGGTGTTTTGAGCAGTGACGACGAAAAAGAGATAGCAGAAGATCATGAGGAGGAAGAAGAGAGGAGAAAGCTTAATTGGGTTTCTCATTCTGGCAGTAGGTACTGATTTAGTAGTGCTACTACAAGTCCTCTCGATCCCCTTCGTTTTATAGCTAGCTAGCAGGAGAGAAAGGCTCGAGGATGTCGAACAAAATAAAATTGCATTGCCAGCGATGGGGGGTTTGAAGTTTGAACAAATCTTCCAATATTCCGTGTACTTTAATTAGCAAAAACCCAGATTGTACAGGGAGCGAGAGAGAGGCTTCTGTCTTTGTCAGCTCTCCTGGCCTCATCATCCCTCAAAGATTTTATATAAATTAACGAAGTAAACCCGACTTTCAATCTTATACGTGTGATTCGATCAGTGTTCGATCGGTTGCTTCGGTAGTAGGTCGAGTTGAAGACTTCGAAGCTTCCTGTGAGGTTCCTAAATCCATGAATGTAAACTATATATATATATATATAAATTTATGTATCAAAAACTGCTACGAGTGTACGTGTTTGACCATTTCTTCACCTCCGACATATAAGGTCGGACGAGATTCGCGCGCAGAAGAAATAGAAATCAACTGAAGCTTGCAATATATATATGTCTCCCTCTTCGTTACCATAGAGATCGAAGTGGGTATAGAGCCTGGCGTGGCGTCAGATGAAATGAGGCAAGTCTCACGAAAGTTCCCACTCATGCATATATATTCTGCTATACGAAGTAAAATCAATTACGTAGATCTCACGTATTATGGTAGTATTTCTTGGTTTCCGTTTTCTGTTGTTTATCATCTTTCAGATACCAGAGATGTCAAAGTCAGAACTCTTTCGGAGTCCAGACGCTTGTGAATCCAGTTTCGTCGTCAACCAAGTGAGCATACTTTTATAGCATCGCAGAGATGTGAAAGAGTCAATTCATGTACTTAGCGTATTAATCAAGGGTCAAATGAATGACGGTTCCCATGAGATTCAAACAGAATTTTTAAGTAATTATAACTAGGGTTGGCACTGAACCGAGCCAGCTTCAAGATCGGCTGGGTAAAAGCTAGATTCGAATTATTTCTAGCTCGAATCTTGAGCCTTGAGTAAAATGGCTTATTTAGTTAAATGAGCCAAGTTTGAGCTTTAGGTAGTTTGACTCAAAACTCGACCTTTTTTCAGCAATTGTATTTATAATTGTCTTTCTAAATTCCTGTCAATGATTCTATTAACTCAAATTAATAATTAACTAAAAAATTATGAAGTTCTATGAATTTTTGTTTTAGCATAATTAAGGTAATAATTACTAATCTAAATATATTATTGTAGATAGATTTAACTAGAATAATAAAAAAGACCGAATTGGCAAACCCGTTGAGCATGGGCTGGAGCTTGAGTTGGGCTTGAGCTCGGGCTCGATTAAATGATCGAATCCGCTTGAATCGAGCTCGAGCTCGTTCGAGTTGTTCGAGCTCCAATTTGAGCCCAGCCATGAGTTCAAGTTCGATCTCGAGCCCTGCCATGGGCTCGAGTCCGAGTTAGAGCCTGAGCTCGAGCTCATATATTATGGGCTAAGCTAAACTCGAGCTATCATAGGTTCGGCTCAGTTCGGCTCATTGCCAGCCCTAACCCTCCTTGTCAAAGTCTAAGAAGAATTCAACGTTTCCTATAATGTTCTCAACTCTCTCGTCATTATTGTAGGTTAATTGGGGCACTCTATTTGAAACCCAATTCTCAAGAGTTTGATCAAATCCCAAATCCCTTTTCAAAACCTCTAGTTGGGTTGACTCATCTTGTCAGGAAAAATATAATTACTGGAGAGTATTAATTACTCTAATCCTACTTCTATCATCTTCTTAAATGAGTGGGACAGATTATTAATCCCATTCCCACCGACCAAAACCTCTTATGAAGGTTAATATATAAACTGTCATTAGTAACTAATATCTATAAAAATCCTATTCATATCTCAACAAATTTTGCTATATTTTAGTATTTATATAATATTGGGTGAAAATCTTCAATATTCATTATTAAAGTTTAAATACTTTCATTGGTGTTTTAAGGATGTGCAGCTGTTCTTGTAGCATATATTCTTCTGTACACTTGTTCTTACATGCGCTGTTTTGGTACCAACCAGTAAGTCACTAACTATTAAGGAGTGCCTCGTACCGATCAACTGGTACTGTGACCCTCAAAAATGAAAGATGGGGCTCTGAAAGTCCTATGTAATATTTAATTTTTCGTACAAAAGGAAAAGCTTGCAGTAAATAAGCTCCGAGGATCGAAAACCCGGGAAAAAGTACAAAACAGGGAACGTGGACGGACCCCTCACTCGTCCGTTCTTCAACCATCACGCACGCTGAGGAACGAATGGTGCAACTGATTGCGATGTCTCGTGATTGCCATGGCATCGATTTTCCATGCCAGCTGGTGTTTAACGGACTCCATGTCGCCATATCAGTCTGCCCCCGCTATTTTTTAATCTCAGCCGGGACGGTCGCTCCCTCTCGCTCGCTGTGTCTGGACTCTGGATTCGTTGCGTCGGGTTTTGGGAACAGCCCATCTGTTAGACGATGTAATCCTTCGTGCATGTGAGATTTTCTGGGCAATCTCCTTCGCTTGGGTTTGATTGGGATTTTCTTTCCTAATCCAGTTTTCTTTCTCAGGTTATCTTTTATCTGGTTGATGCCGGATCTCGTGCGCTGAATTGATTGCAGTTGTTATTAGTTCTAGTTCATCTAGGATGTAGCAGGATCGACAGGTGGTGCGTTATTCGTATTGATCTAATTGAGAGCACTGAAAATGGGTGTTTATTTTAATTCTTATTGCGATTTTGCGTTTAATCTCAACGTTTTTGTGTTGTTGATTTTCAGATAGAAGTTGGGTATAATTCTTTCGCACTCGACTGCCATGGAAGGTGGCAGCGCCGTGGAGCCGACCCCATTCATAAGGTCTCACTTTTTATTCCTTACTCTATTCAATTCGTGATGTGTGGATTGAGTTAGCTTGAATAGTGGAGATAATTTATATCTGTTAAAAAAAGTAGTGCTATCTAATTTCATTGATTTCTGGAATAAAAACGAAGAAGAGGAATCACAGTTCAACAACATTGGTTATTTGGACTCCTGACTTCTGGATAATACTTGAATGCTATTATGGGAAAGGAAAGAAAGTATTTGGTTTCTCTCGGTTTGAGGTTTAAGAGAAGTGGTGTGGTCCATTCGAGTGGCTGTCATCGCTTGAACTCGTGCTCAGCTGTTCCAGCTTCTTTTGGGGTTGGAATTTTGAATTGCTGCACAAGTTATTTGAAGTCATATGGTGTCTTTAGTTTGTTACAGAAAAATGGGTTGATGCTAATTCTCTGATGCGAAGAAGGAATTTATGATCCTTCTGAGTGCAACGTATGCTAATTGAACTAACGAGATAAATTCTGGGACCTCTAGTCATCATTCTATATGTGATATCAATTCTCAATGCATTAGCAAATTTTCCAAAGGAAGCATGCATTAAGCTAAACCTCTGCTTCTTGTGTCTATGAAAAATTTGCACATACTTTGATAATGTTTTATTTCATTCAAAAGCTTCTGTTTGCTGCTAAGATTTCTGTTTCTAACTAAAATCATTTCTTGTCATTTCTTGTCTTGTTCCAATACAAACAAATGTATTTGTCTCGCAGTTGAAGCTGTGCTACATTTACTGATTTGGGAGGCCCTTACAATTATATGATCTTACATTGACATCATTGTTATTGTCATTTGCAGTTTACTCGCTGCCCTCTCCTATGGAGTTGCTTCCATGGCCATGGTTTTCATCAACAAGGCTGTTCTGATGCAGTACTCATACTCAATGACCCTTCTCACTCTGCAGGTTTGGCTCCCAAAGCATGTGCCTCAGAGATAATTCCTCTAAGATGAATTAGTTGTTAATGTGGATCATTTTATTTTTGGTGTAGCAACTGTCAACTGCCTTGCTGATACATTTTGGTCGAGTGTCAGGTTACACAAAGGTTCAGGATTTAAACTGGACCACTGCTAAGAAACTTCTCCCTGTTTCACTATTCTATAACGCAAACGTAGCATTTGCTTTAGCCAGCTTGAAAGGGGTGAATATTCCAATGTATATTGCATTGAAAAGACTTACACCTCTTGCAGTTCTGGTGGCTGGATTCTTTTCTGGAAAGGGGAGACCCCCAATGCAGGTATGGCTAAATCATGCAAATATGTGAAATTAGCCTCCGGATCTCATGCCCAATAGAATCAAGCAGTTGATAATATAGTTCAAGAAATTTCTTTTGCCTAAAGAAATCTGATGGATTGACTCTTACATGCCTTATATAGCCCATGTAGATTGATGCAAGATTGTTGTCTTTTATATTTATTTCTTTATGGATGGTCCAGTTACACCAGAAGCTTTGAATGCTTGGCCCCTTGATAAGGAATCACTCACTGGAAAATTCTGTATTTGTAAAAATCGTCATTATGATTATAGCTTCATCCTTAGCTAGTGTGGTAAAGAGCATTCTTTTCTAGAAAATAAGCACGGAAAGAGTGCTTTAATTAAGGGACGCAAACTGTGGACTATTTGAGATGGACTCGTTGAAAGAGTCTGCTTTGGAAGAGCTTTTTTGGAGCTCTTCCATTGCACCAATTTCTCCTCTTTGAGATTTATATAAAGGATTATGAAAAGAGCTTTCGTCCATCCAAACAGGAGTTTTTAGGCTCCAAAGTAGCTAAATGTGCTCTCAGACTTCAGATCAGACTTTTGTTTTCCTCCATCAGGACATTATTTTTCAAACCCAATCTGTGAACCGTACCTGGTGGTCAACTTGCTTGGTTGTAATGGTGTAGCCTAAATGTTTTGGAGGTGATTAACTTGTCGAACTGAAAACTAGAGCTTTTTACACTTCAATCTTTTTTTCTTATTTTGGTCCTCTTAATCTCTCAAATGGTTTCCTAACAGCCTCATTTTTCACCACAGTTAGCCTTGATAACACCTAGAGAAAGATCATTAACCATTATAAACCTAAATACCGGCAATCAAATGCACATGCTATATTTCAATCTCCTAAAAAAAAAAATGTACATGGTATGTGCTCACGCCCATTGTGACCTCCTTCATGCTGCTACAAGTATATGAGAGATGATAACTTTGTAACATCATTTTCTTGAAATATTGAGATTTTTTGTTCTTTTTGAACTGGTGAAATTTTATTGCTGTTATTAGTTACGACAAATTTTATACTATAGTTACATTAGTAGTACATCAATTTATTCTGAATTGCCAATATATCAGTTATATAAGGCTGATCACAGATTCAAATTAAACTTTAGCTGAAAAGAAGACGACAACCACCACAAAGAAAAAAGAAGGCAAAGAAATAGGAGAGCAAACAATTGGCTATTGCTGCTCCACATCATCTGACCACCTTTAGCAGAAGTCTCTGACGCCACTACCCTGGATTGTGGACCAAAGAATTTATGTTCCTGATGACGTGGCAACCATTATAACTATAAATAAAATATAAACAGCATTAAAATATGTGAATGTTTTCAAACACTACATACATGAAAACCTACGAAAGATTATCTAGTCACACATTGTTTGAAATGTATCTGTGTGAGGGTTCAATTGATAAACTTGTGGAGGGAAAGTTCTCTTCCCTTAAACTGTGTAAGTGTGTTGTTGAATTCTGAACAACTGTTTCCAGTTATTAAACTGTATAAAGGTGATTGAGTAATTTTATTTAAATTTTTAGATGGCTTAAGGGGTTCTGGTTTATTTTATCTTGATTTATTTTATTTTCTGTAAGCCATCTCAAATGATGGATGTAGTGTGAGATAGGTGATCAGGTTTCTATTGACATATGTTCGGACCAAAAAATCCTTAGGGCGTGTTTGGCTAAGCTCTTTGGTGGCCAAAGCCTCCTCTTTGGAGGAAAGAGCTAATGTTCCGATAACAATTGTGTTTGGATAAACTACTTTTGACATAAATCTTTCTTTGACGGAGGAGTTTTTTTCTTTCAAAGAGCTCCAAAATGAAGCTTTTCCAAAGAGGACTCTTTCAAAGAGTCCTCTATCAAAAGCGTAGCCAAATGCTGTCTTAAAGTCTGAAATCTGAAGAACATGTGCATATAACATGAATTAGTAGCAATGGAGTATCTTTTGACAAAGTGCTTTGAGAGTTATGTTTTTAAAGACCTTACATCTCTTCAATTGTCTTTTCAGGTATCACTGTCTGTTGTATTTACTGCTGTTGGAGTCATAATTGCAGCCCTGGGAGATTTTTCTTTTGATCTATTTGGATACACAATGGCTCTTACTTCTGTCTTTTTCCAGGTTCACACAACCATTCGGTTTTGTATTTAAAGGTTTACTTAGTATCTAGGAAACATTGATCTGCCATTTACATATCAGAAGCTGTTTTTGTATGTAGACTAGGAAACATTGATCTGCCATTTACATATCAGAAGCAATTTTTGTATGCAGACTATGTATTTGGTATTGGTGGAGAAGTCGGGTGCAGAAGATGGACTTTCGTCAATTGAGCTGATGCTATACAACAGTGTTTTGTCAGTACCCTTTCTGGTCTTTCTGATTGTAGGAACAGGAGAATTTCCGCAGTCCTTGTCTCTTTTATTCGGAAAGGTTAGCATTAATATTCAGTCATTTCTTCTGCTCAAGGAGTTGACTCCTTTATTTTCCTTGAAAAATGTCAACATCACAATTGTTATTTTGAGAGGACGGTGGACATATTTCCATATAATTGATTTCAATGTTTTGTCTTGGACATGTCCCAGTGCTTAGAAATGTTTTTCTTAGAAATTTATGGAGCACTCAAAAGAATGACGGAATCTTTGAATAGTGTTCCGTCTTTCAAGGAGATATTATCAACTTCAAAGTCCTGTATGTTTTAGTTCTTTTGAAAAAACTTGGAGATGAATTCACTCCGAATTTAAAATTGTTTTGTTCCCCTTGTAGGCCAATTCTTTACCATTTTTGGTGATTCTTATACTCTCGTTAGTCATGGGCATCGTGTTGAACTTCACAATGTTCTGGTGCACCATTGTCAACTCAGCTCTTACAACGACAATAGTTGGAGTTCTCAAGGGGGTCGGCTCCACGGTGAGTAGTGTAAATCTTTACTTCCATTTCATTAAAATCTCTCTTGCAACCTAAATAGTATGAACCTTCACGATTTCCACTAACCTATTATGGTGTTCTCCAGACACTAGGTTTTGTCCTTTTGGGAGGGGTGCAAGTGCACGCTCTCAATGTCACAGGGTTGGTTATCAACACCGCTGGTGGCATTTGGTATTCATATGCCAAGTATCAGCAAAAGAAGAACAAGCCACGAAGAATCATTTCAGATGCCGAAGCAGTAATGAGTAAAAAGTAGATTGCATGAGCAGAGCCCATTCATCAGTCGGCAAGCACCAAGTCGTTTGCCTACTCATTTCTACTCCCATTCGGTTGCCTGATAAAAGAGATTGTTTCACTGGGTGAAAAAGCTACAGTGATTCCGTCGCTAATTGTTCTTACGAATTATAGATTCAGCAAACATTTTGAAAGCGATATGTCGTTCTCTACTTGTTGCAATCGCCTAAAGACTAGCTTCAATGTTCTGGTAAATTATGTGATGCAGAATTGGCTGTAGTTGATGTGTACTAATAGGATGGAATCAAGACGGTCGTCAGGACTTACTTTCTGGAGTTCCTGGACCATTTTTGGATTGTTCATCGTGTTGGAAGAACAGTAAGTGTTCATGCTGCAGAAGTAAAAGTGAAGAATCATAATTTTTTTAAAAAGTTGAGCAAGACCTACTTTTTCTTTTGAGGCTTATGGGGCCGCGGCCCGTGCCACAACTTACGACATGTTCCTTCCCCATTGTGTCGGCAAAGGGACGTTTTAACCGACCAAAGTAGCAAAGCTTCTCCAGTCTCCAGAAATGAAAGTTGAAAGAATAATAACGCCAAAAAACCTAGTAAGAATCAGTTCTCAATGAGAACCGATACTTGCGAAGACAAAGGCCGACACGGTAACAAAGTACATTTGTCTTCCTCTCGGAGGGCTTCCACTTTGTGTTAGATGGTGTATGAGGCCTCTGTTGCATAGATGTGAAAACTCAAGAGCTGCCTTTCATCATCCCCGTGTTATCTTTGACCCAAGTTTTCATCTTATCTTTTGGAATTGATCGGCATGTGCTTTCAGATTTGATCTTGATGGAGCAACTAACCTTCACTTTCAGTTCTTCCTACTACTTTATATAATCCGCTGTTTTGTCCAAAATCCAATGGACAAAGGTTAGAGAAGAACGATTTAAAATATTTGTTTAAGAAACAGAGCGGAGTGCAGAAAACTCAAGAAATGAAAAGGACCATCTCTCCCCTGACAATGGTGGCCAGTGAACCCCACCAAATTTGCTCTTCATTTGCCACCGCCGCAGAAAAGATGCACTTCCATCGGCACTCCCCTTTTCATCTTTGAATGAAGAGAGGCTTCGTGTCGAGTACTGTAAGAGACACTTCTCACCATTTTTCTCCGCTGTAGAGTTCTCTTTAATACTGAAAACGGCCTTCTGTGACACAGAAAGGCGCTTTGTTCCCACAATGCTTCCTTCTCCGGCAATGAATTAATTCTGCCCCATGTTCCGTTAGTAGTTGTTGGCACGGCAGTACAGCAGGAGTTGCAGGGTGCTTAGCTGCTTGAAGTGATCCAAATGTCATTTCGGTGGCTTACAATGGTTCCTGCTTGTACATTTGTGCCTGGGAAATGGTTAAACTGAACAGTCGGTCGAGTCTGCTGATGATCAAGTGGATGCGTTACGAGATGTTATTTAATCTTGTGCTCTGTGCAGGAGAGCCAACGAAAGCAGTTCTTGCAGACAATTTCTTGCTGGAAATGAAGTGCAGAACAACATTCATACCCTGTGAAGAATTTCTCTTATCTTCATTTAGCATTACTAGTCCATGTGGTCTCCTGATCCCCTTGATCGAACTTGCTGTCTTTGCCTCTGCCGGGTTTTTCTGATTTCTCCAGCTCGGCTCACCAATTGCCGAGGAGAGTAAATATAGAACTCGAATCTACCATAAAGGCTAGGACAATAAACTAAAGGAACCTAAGAGGCATTTTAACAAACAGATGGCATGCAAGATCAGAATTTGCTCTTTCTTTAACTACCCACAATCAGCATACAGTACAAACGAACTCTGAAACAGTAGAAAGCCAAAAAGAGATTTTCTAATTCCCCATTGACAGTTCGGGGACACCCACCCAAACTGAGGTTTTTTAAGCAAATCGACATAAATGAGAAGGCTACAAGAGAATGGTAGCCCCATGCCTGTGAGCTTCCAATGTCGGTGGTTGGGACTTCTTCGGCCCCCGGAAGTGAGGTGTGAGCCCACCTCTGAAGTGGAGCCCTCTCCCATATCAGATTGTTCCAGGCCATATCGCCCGAGTGGGCACATCTAACAATCGCTAGGGCAGCTGCCCGAGATGCGCAAGCCAAGTGAGGAGGATGAGTGGCTGCATTATTCCCTTCTCTTGAAGACGCTAAACGTATCCATCCTTTCTGGAGCTTGATTTGAATCAAACCCGCTGGATGATATCGCACAGTAAAAAATTGAGGACCTTGTTTTGTCCCCCACATGGATGAGCCCGCCGCATTGATTGATTTGGGTACGGGCGAGATCCAATTATTGAATTGAATGCTTTGTATTGCGAGTGGTCTTCTCATGTCCTCAATCCAATCTTACATGGTTGAAGTGTACAAGTGTAAAAATTCTCATATTTACCAGAAAAAACATATCGCTTGCCTCGTCTGCCTGCTTAATTTGCAGGCAAGCCAACCCCCTGAGAACAGAGCACTGCTTGCTAATATCTACATCATTTTCTGCAATTGAGAATATACCCTTGAATTGATATGCTTGATTGATTGGTGCCATAGGACTTGTTTCAGAGGGAACGTGGCTGCTATGCTGTGATTCATAACTGGGGGATAGACTGTTCAATGTGATTACTACTGACTAAACATCTCTCAAACAGAGTATGATCTGTGGTACCCAGTGTCCCATGTGGGCATGTGATTAATTTTTTCTGGGTTATCAGATGCAAATTTGATGCAATTATGTCATCTATCTGCATCAAGATTCCATCTCACGCATGACTTAATTAATGATACACAAGATTGAACTTCGTATTGAGAATTACTCCCCAAAGTAGCTTTCGAGAATCAAGACAGGGTGTTGGGCTGTTAGCTAGTAAAGACGATTATTTTAGTTCCCAAATTCTCAACCCAGTTTCCATAATTAATTTGCTCCCAAACCTTTGCCTCCAGAACCGCGCTTTTTCTTCTTCTGCTTCTTCCAAATCTTGGGCTTCAGAACGAAACAAACACTTGTTAGTGTTAGGTACAGAGATGAGGGAAGGGATTGATGATCTGACACGGTGACACCACATAATCTTTTTTTTTCTGAAATCAGCTGCTTGCGTCCACAAGTGTTTGATCGAGTCCTCGCTTTGATCCCAGACGGTAGCAGGAATGCGACGTTCTAGCTTTGGTGTTTGTCTGCTTTGAGAATTTTGTCCGTCACTCAGCACTACCCACTACGAATTAGCCCTCATCTGCGGCTACTCTTCCGGGGATCTCGCGTTCGTCTTTCTCAAAAGTTGGGAGACGTGACGCCACACTCGACCTTCTTTGTAGTCTCTAATGGCCTCTTTTAAAGTCTCAGAGCCGCCCCTCCCAAACTCCCAACTAGGAGCAAGTAATCCCACTCTTGTTTTCCCACTCTTGTTTTTCTCGGAAAAGAAACCGTGCATGTGTATACCGGCCCTTACTCAGACTAAACCAGGCCATGAATCACGCAACATACAGAGGCGCTTAGATTTCTCTCTTCTGGTTCTCAAACATGTTCACTTACTTTTTCACATTTAATAGCTCTAATAAGTGAAAGGTTCCTTGCTAAAATCCGAAGGAACACAGCAGACAAAAGAAATGCAAGTTGGATCGAGCTCGGTAAGCATGGTGTCATGATCAGTAGCGAAGAACCATTAATGGAGTTTCTTGGGATGGGGAAAACCCATTTTCATTTTCAAACTCGTACATATAGGCCATAAACGCAACTAATTCATAGTACTCTTATTAAGCTCAATTATATATTTACAGGCTCCCAAGACGGGGTTCTCATGGTTGGTCTCCATGCGCGCTCCACATGCAAATTCTGTAGAAGACGAAGCAGGATCCAAAATTTTGGTGGGATGTGAATTTAGAAGTCTGCAGGAAAGTTGGATATCTTTGGATGTGGGTTGTTAATAAGAGGAATTAAGATGATGGGACTGAAAGGGGGCAGAGGAAGGGGTAGCGCATGCCCTACTGTAGTGGAAAGTAGAAGCCGGAGCAAGGTCAGATGGCCACAAATCGAGAAGAGGAACGGAAGTTTCTATCCTTTTACTTACCCTCCCTCGCTGCCCTAACTTAGTAACAATAAATAATAGTATCACGTGTCCAAAGCAGGCGAAGTAAGGAGGAAGGCCGTCTCATGCATAACGTGACCCTGTGGTGTCGGTGGGGGACTGACCAACCCACCATTTCACTCTTTTTTTAAAAAAAATTTTAAAAAAAAAATCATTTATTTAACCTCATTAAAAGAGAAATTCCCCCTTCCATCAACTACCAAAGTCTAAACTCATTCGCAACAAAAAATTAAAAATTATATATAAAAAGAAAAGAAAAGAAAAAGTTCGTTGACCTTTGACTTGACACGTTCTCTTCCCTGAATTACCGCCCCTTTTCAGATCTCCCTGTTTTTCCTTATCCGACGCTGTTACTCCTCCACACACCGAAATAGTAGAGATTAGCGTACTAAGAGTAAACTTTAAATATAAAAAAATCGGGAATGCAGATCCTGATGGGGAAATCTCTAATTCTCTATTATTATTATTTGGTCTCTGTATTTAGCTGGCTGGAGTTCTAATGTACGTGCATGTTCAAGTTGGCAAAACTTAAATAGGGTATTATGAAGGAAAACATGTTTTTTATTATTAATTAATGGGTTCATGTGGGTTTTCGTCGAGCATTTATTTGTGTTCTTCGCAGATTTGATCTGCTGATGCCTCCTCGCTGATGCGCATAAATCTTTCAGTATAAACTGATTTGTGTTTAAATAAGAAATTCTGAGCTAATTTAATATTAGTAGAATTTAATTAAGCACCTCATATTTTTTTTCTTTTTAGAATGAAAAGATAATAAAGATTATAATTAAAGAATCTTCTCTTTTTTTTTTTTTTTTAAAAAGTCTTAAATTTTATTTTTTCTGATTTTATCGGACCAGCTTTACGCATCGAATTTTGGAACTGCGAGGCCCGGCGGCTACGTTGCTGCGTCAGCGTTGCATGGTATGGCCAAACCGATGGGCACATGGATGATGGATATCCCGACGAGAGAATGTAAGAAAAACTCGGCGAGGAATGCCACTGTCGGTGACCAAACTCCACGTTTTACTCGTCTCATTTGTCGGCGATCCTCGATTTATTCATTCCCCAAATCGCCGCCGAGAAAAATCTCGTAATAAAAGTTGTTAAAAACCCCACCATACTTTCTGTTTCTTCCACTAAGCACTTATTATACACTCCTCGCCGGGTTTTCCTGCTTCTGGTTTTCTAACAACCCGGTTCGATTTTTTTACAGGAAACACCATTCCGAATTTGCCGGTTCAGTGCTTCAAGCCCCACATCTGTAAGTTACTACTTAATGTATATATATTATCACATTCACTTATAATATAAACGCTAATAAGGTAGTATGAGTCGGTTAATAAAGCTTGATCGCCATCCGGGGTTTTCAGATTTTCCTTTCTTTAGTCACGACCCGACGTAACGAGAAATAATCACACGCATACTATAACGGCCATCAATTAATGAGGAAACAACCAATTTGCATCTTTGGACCACCAAACCGCCTTTGTATTTTCTGTAAATATCCCATCTTGCCCTGCCAATGTCGCTCGTGAGTGGACCCGGTGAGCCCCACTCAGCACATGACTCTGCGCCTTCTGAGTTCCGAGTGTGTCCCTCCCTCGGGTTCCCACCTCGCTTACACCACGGCGCGGGGAATCCCCATTAATGGACCGATCAGATTAATTAAACTTTTTTTTTTTTTTTTTATGTGGATCGTGAGTATTTTTATTTATATATTGGCTGGTCCCCAGACCATACGGAAACTGCGAGGCATGTTCCGAGGCGGGCGATGAATTGCCGAGGGATATGCTTTTCATGATTATGTGTTGAAATCCTGAAAAAAAATAAAGACTGAAGTATTGGAAAGTCTTAGCTGTTTCTTCAAACTTCCATGTCTTTAAAGATTTTGTTTTACCAGGAAAAGGGTCTTCAAAGATATGCTCAGCGGCTCCTCTTCATTTCCCTTAAGTTTTTTATTTTTTTATTAAGTAATAAAAATCAAGCACTCACTAATCTGGTAATTATAAACTAATCATGGTTTTATGGAGGCATAGCTTGCTCGAATGGGTGGATGGCCTTGATTCACTTTTGAAGACAGCAGCAGAAGACAGTGTTTGCTTGGTGCTTTAAGGCTATAAGAAAAAAGAATATACTTTGCTTTGGTCTCATGGATATATAAATGGATGAAGCTTTGCCATGAATGATGCATACCATCTTTATAAGAATATGTACTTTTGGGTAATAATATGTGTTCTTCTACTATTTCTGAAAGTAAAAGGTTAGAACTTGGCTGCAGAAATCATAAATAATTAACGGAAGATTGATTATCCATTTGTCGTTTTGTTTTATTTTCAAAACAAAATTGGAGAACTCGTTTTGACTTTGATAGTCTGTTAATTTGCTTTGCTGTGTTGGTTTAATGAATTTAATTTTCTTCACTGGACTTCATTATTCCATCTTTACCGCGGCAGACAGCTTGATTTCCTTCTCAAACCAGTTGTCCTGGCTTCTGACTATATTAAGGAAACTCAGTAGAGGGCTGATGCAAATTTCGGACTTCACTATCCTAATCTCCCATTTAGAGGACAGCAAGGTCAGTTTGGTGTCCGCATTGTCTCTGTACATTACCCTTCGCCGGCTCTTCGGAGTAGGGATATATATGCACCTTCGGTTCCGGGTTATCCTTTATTCTTTCCTTGTTATGTTACTGTAATCCGACTACTGTAGCGGAAAATATTACTGGGTGGTGGGTACCCTTTGTTTTGTAGAACGGATGCAGTAATCTGGTGATTCTGCGGAGCATTTCATTTGCAGAGCAGCAGAGCGTTTATTTTCTTCCTCATTTTTATGTTTCATGTATGCTTTTGACGGTTGCCGTCTTCCCAGTTCCCATGGTTATATTTTCTTAAAGGTGAAAATTGAAAAAAGCCAGTATTGTTTTTTTGTTGCATATTGAATAATACCCACATGGTTTGTAGCTTTACAACTGCAGATACCTTTCTCTATAATGCTGTTTTCGCTCGTAGTGTTGTAGTGAGAAGTGGGTAGTTGATTCAAACCCTAGTTGTGAGGCTCCTTCTTGCTGCATTGGACCTGAAATGCTGGTTCAGTGCAAGCTTTCCAGGTTCTCCAGTGACAGATCTGGTCTTTGAAGGCCAATGAGTTGCTCGACCTTCTTCGTTTTGGGATCCGGGCACTGAAGTTTAGTAACCACTCGTCGGAAGCGTTTCGGATTCCGGTCCCTTCTTCAAATGGTTTGCTTGAGTTTCTTCACTTTGGGATCTGAGCTGTGAACGTTGGAGAGATTCTTGGGGCTCTTGTTGCTTCTTAAGTGAAGAGTGCTTCAAGTTTCTCGACTGGAAAGTTACAACTTGAAAGAGTGCTTCATGGCTCCAAGTTTGGATTTTTCCGAATGGTTTCCCAAGGAAGCCCGGAAGGGTACACCGGTGGTGGTGACGATGGAGAATCCCAATTACTCAGTCGTGGAGATTGACGGCCCGGATGCTGCATTTCGCCAGGTCGACAAGGACCGCGGGAAGAATGCGAAGCAGTTCACTTGGGTCCTGCTTCTCAGGGCGCATCGAGCTGTTGGGTGTTTAGCATGGGTTGCAACCTTCTTGTGGGCAATGCTAGGAACTGTAAAGAAACGTCTAATTTTTCAGCAAGGAGTCGCCATGGAGTCCGACAAGGCTGGCAAGGGCCGCTTGTTATTCAGGATCATTAGGGGGTTTTTAGCACTTTCTTTGGCAATTCTCCTGTTCGAGGTAGTTGCTCACCTGAATGGTTGGCATTTCCGGACACCCAATTTGCACATACCGCAGACTTCTGAAATCGAAAGTTGGTTCCATTTGGTTTATATCTCATGGCTGGCCTTCCGAGCAGACTACATTGCTCCGGCAATTCAAGCTCTGTCAAGTTTTTGTGTTGTGTTGTTCCTTATTCAATCGTTGGATCGGTTAGTACTCTGCCTCGGGTGCTTTTGGATCAAGTACAGAAAAATTAAGCCTACAGTTGAAGGTGACCCCTTTAATCCGGAAGATGTGGAAGCTTCAGGCTACGAGTATCCCAAGGTTCTAGTCCAGATTCCGATGTGCAATGAGAGAGAGGTATGTGCCGAACAAAGTATCAGTTTTTGAGTTCTTCCTTTGGTCTATGATCTGGAATTATAATCTATGTGACTCAGTTAAGAGCAGAAATGTAGCATTAATGTTTCTCTTGGCAAATTTGCTGTAAAGTCATTCAATTCTTTAAATGTAGTAAGTCACTATATGACTCACCGTAAAGCATATCATTCGGAGAAATTTCTGGATAACCATAATTCTGTTGGTTTTCTTCTCAGGTGTATGAGCAATCCATTTCTGCTGTTTGTCAAATTGACTGGCCTAAAGATCGTTTCTTGATTCAAGTTCTGGATGACTCGGATGACGAAAGCATTGAGTGTTTAATCAGAGCTGAGGTTGCCAAATGGAGCCAAAAAGGGATCAATATAGTCTACCGCCACCGACTGGTTAGAACTGGTTACAAAGCAGGCAACCTCAAGTCAGCCATGAATTGCGACTATGTCAAAGATTACGAGTTTGTGGCAATCTTTGATGCAGATTTTCAGCCAAATCCGGACTTCCTAAAGCAAACAGTGCCCCATTTCAAGGTAAATTTGATGCAAAACCATCTCGGCAAGGGGTACTTAGTTATATATCTTTGACTCTGTTCTAATGATCTTTTTTTCTGGCTAGAACAGGATAATCCTGAGTTGGGTCTGGTTCAGGCTCGATGGGCATTTGTTAACAAGGATGAGAACCTGTTAACACGTCTCCAGAACATTAACTTGTGCTTCCACTTTGAGGTGGAGCAGCAGGTTAATGGGGTATTCCTCAACTTCTTTGGCTTCAATGGAACTGCTGGTGTTTGGAGGATTAAAGCACTGGAGGAATCTGGTGGTTGGCTTGAAAGAACTACTGTAGAGGATATGGATATAGCTGTCCGTGCCCATCTCAATGGTTGGAAATTCATCTTCCTCAACGATGTCAAGGTACAATTACATTTTTATTTTCTTTATTTTCTTTTTTTATGAACATGATGAACAAATCCATTGTAGAATGATTCCACAACCAGTTTTAAGGTTATGATAAACGTAAGCAAAAGTAAGCTTATGTGAGATTGATTTTCAGGTTCTCTGTGAAGTTCCTGAGTCTTATGAAGCATATAGGAAGCAGCAACATCGATGGCATTCAGGTCCAATGCAACTTTTTCGCTTGTCTCTCCCAGCTATTGTGACATCAAAGGTTTGTCTCCTACAGAATCAGACTGTTTTAATTGAATGTTACGGCCTTATAAACTTACTTTCTTTTTACTATTGTATTGCAGCTATCTGTCTGGCGGAAGGGAAATCTTATTCTTCTGTTCTTTCTCTTAAGAAAGCTAATACTCCCCTTCTACTCCTTCACATTATTTTGCATAATTCTCCCTCTAACCATGTTTGTCCCTGAAGCAGAGTTGCCTGTGTGGGTTATCTGTTATGTACCCGTGTTCATGTCCTTCTTAAACATTCTTCCATCTCCTAAATCTTTTCCCTTCATTGTGCCCTACCTTCTATTTGAAAACACTATGTCAGTAACCAAATTTAATGCCATGGTGTCTGGATTGTTCCAATTGGGAAGCTCATATGAGTGGATTGTTACCAAGAAGGCTGGTAGATCTTCTGAATCAGATTTAATTGCTGCTGCTGAACGCGAATCGAAGACTATTACCCATCCACAACTTCACAGAGGAGCTTCAGAAAGCGAGCTAGTTGAGTTAAACAGATTGAAGGAACACCAAGTAGTGCAACCACCTGTAAAAAAGATCAATAAACTCTACAGGAAGGAGCTTTGTTTGGCATTTCTGCTACTCACAGCATCCATCAGAAGTCTCTTATCAGCTCAAGGGGTCCATTTCTACTTCCTCCTCTTCCAAGGGGTCTCCTTCCTCCTTGTGGGTCTTGACCTAATTGGCGAACAGATGAGCTGAATTGACTGTAAGAGGTGCCCTTATCTCTGCCCCAAGACCTGTTGCTGAATTTTATGTCGATACCTCGATAAAATTTGGATTGATTTATTGGTTTTGATCCGCTCAAGTACAAGTCGGGCTCATTGCCTTTGCAAAGCGGGTGAGGATGAAGACCTCTCAGCTGAATAAATAAGTTACACAGGTCCCTTTTCTTCTTTGAGCTCCTCTCTGTCCTTTTTTGCTCTGTCACATAGACATTCTTCCCTTGAACTGATGATGCATTTAAAGGTAGGATCAGAGTCTTTCTCTTTCTCGCGTGGGTGTTTGGTGGCTGGAGCATTCAAATCGGCCTTATAAATTTGATAGAGCTGGAAGAAAAATTGAAAGTTTCAAGTTAAAAAAAACAAAGAAAAAAAAGAGATTACATAAAAGGAGACAAAAAACAGCTTGATTCCAGCAATGTCTTAGAGTTTATAAGTTGGGTTCTTCTGTTCTTGCAATCCATTTATACTGAGATGTATAACAGTTGTTTGTATATTGTGATAATTCAGTTTATTTGAGGTGAGAGGTAGCTGATGCCTCCTTCCCTTCATGAACACGTGTCTTCCCATACTTTTTCTCATCCAATGCTTGTACGTTCATACTGATAACTGCCTCCTTTGCCGGCCAAAGAAACTGTCGGCAGGCTGTAAAGAAGAGATGCAGTGCGTAGGACCCAGAGATCAAGGTAAAATGATCGGGATCCTCTTCGTAGGCCATTGCAACCCTTGGCATCTTTCAATGTAGCAGGCTTTGGCATGTTATTCAACTATGCATGCGTCGAAATATCGAAGGTGACAGCCCATCCACCTCTCGCTACCTTTTTTATGACCACGCGACCCCATTCAACTGCTCCTTTCATTGACTAGTTTCAATGGGATTCAATTGCTCGATCTGGGTGCTTTGTCTCACACCGTCTCAGCTTCCCTTCCGCTAAAATAACCCGATTCCACAGGCTCAGTAGCAATCCACGGTTCCCATTTTTTAAACTTCCACGAATTGATCATATATATAATGCCCACACCGACGGCCATTGTTATGAAATATAGCTTTCTATCTTTGCCTCAGAAAGCGTCAGTATGGATAGTAAGGTGACAAGGAAGAGAGTATGGTAGGCTCCAGACAGAAGACAGATGCAAGCTTGGGAAGCAATAGAGAACACTAATTGCAGTCAAAGTGGTGGAGTTATCCTTTGTTTGGCTTTCACAGGCAGAGATCCTTTGGCTGCATCTGGGTCACGGTTCTCAATCTGGGCAACATTGCACGATGCACATGGACGACTGTTTGTCTTAGGCGACGGATCCACCGGTTTTCGTTTCCAAAGCCATGTGAATGTTTTGCAGTAGGGCCGGAACAGGAATTTGATCGAACAGCTTATTTGCAATTCTTCGAGAACTCGGTTTCGTTATTAATTACACATCAAGGTTGTCCCGGTCCGAGTTGCAATCGCTCTTAAGTCTTAACTGTAATATGAAAATCCAACTACGCCATGGACGGATGGGGTAGAGCTGTAGAGGTTTTTGGAAGAGACAGCCGAGTTCAGATGTCTCTTTACCATACCAATTATATAACAGAAACTGAGCCTTTTAATGAGAAAGAATTACAGGCTGAAATAGTGAAATTCCTCTTCCCCTCAAAATCGTAACTCTGTTGATAGAAAAGAAAATGTGAATTCATACAAAATTAAGATATATTCATAGGGAATATTGGATACTTTTGTATCTTTTCTAATAAATTATATTACTTAATATTTTTAGCAGTAATATTATTTTAAAAATTGTTTTTGCTCTTTTATCTGTTTGAAGTAGGTGATACTAATAATGAAAAACCAAAGCATTAGTGAAGCAGTACTAGTTTCACTTTCTGAATATTTAGCTTTGTCTAATTATTAAGGTAGATATTAAATTTAACTTAGGCTATACTCGTTCCATTATTAAAATAAAAATAGAAAAACAAATATATTATTCTTTACTATGGTTGGTAATGGTTAAATTATTTTTATTAAATGATACCATCCACCAAAGAAAATAAGGAAAAAAATTATTAATTGTTCTTGGGTCTACTACATAAGAGAAAGCTAATGAAGTTTCTGAATTTATTTTCCTTCTTTCACTAGTAACAATGGCCATTACAAGATGTGTCCCATGGGCCAAGAATTGAGGGCAGTCGGAAACAAGTATAGGCTTCGCAGTTTGAGACTCAAGACAGGGCCCATCCAGTGAACCCTGGCGCCTGCAGCAGCCAGCAGTGCAGCTGCAACTGAAACTGAGAGTATGAAGAAACAGTTTAGATTTGCGGCTAAAAAGAGAAGGCAGAAGCGTGAGCCGAAGCGAGAAGATAATGTTGTTATCGGTACCAGAAGCTTCGTCTTGGCCCGCCGTCTCCATTGCACGCAAGACCTCTTCACTACCCAAAAGTCGTTTTTGCAGAGCTGCACTTTCCGTTGACACAAAACAGAAGAGCGCTTCGTCATGGAAAATCAACCTTCCCTTCAAGAGGTACCGAGTCATCCTCCTATATTTAATCTTCCGTATCTCTCCAATTGTTTGAAATTTACAAGACTTTTTCCGCACCCACAGCATTATATAGTCAACCATTCAACTGAAATTCTTGATTAGCCTTCCGTGTGTCGTACAGTAGGAGAACTTGATAGTGCTGTCTATTCATTTTGTGGACTGCAAGGACTTTTTGCATTGGTTCGTTCGGGAATTGTTCCTTCTCTGTACTCATTAGAAGTGTTCTTCTTTAATCTAACTAAAACTTACCTTCCGAAAGTCGGAAACTTTGCGAGTCTCAGTGGCAGATATTGGGTTGTTATCATTGATCTTATTATTGCATCTTTAAAATTGGGGAAAAAATATTTTACGTTAAAAGTATGATGTTCTTTCCAGCTACCAACTTCCTTGGGTGATATGGTGCTTATCCGTAACTCGAGTGGGATTTCCAAGTTTCCCCGTCTAGTTGACTATAGTGCTAGGATCCGTACTCCATATAGTGGACATCCCATAGATAATTGTAGCCGTTTCGGTTTCATTTTGGCCCAAGCCATGAGTTCATTTCCAACGTTCCTTGTTCTCGTTGAATTCTTCATTCATCGTTCAAGTGTTTGGTCTAACGAGGCTTCTTAAAGTGGGCAGGTTTGGTTTGTTCATATCAGATATTTTTATAACTTCAAACTCGAGATCCTCTCGTTTCCTCCATCTTTCTGCTGAAGTTCTGCTGTTTTAAGTGTATTAAAATTGGAGACCAGATACTTTGATTAATTTTTCTATGTAGATTCCTTGAAACATCAGTCTTCTTGGTTGAAGTGCATTGCTATACAAATTGCCACATTTCCCATTTCGTTAATTAATGCACTTAGTTTGGCAAAAAGATCCTCTGTAACTTCAGTTAGTTATTTTCAGAATGAACCTGGACCCAACTTTAAGTTGTTATTTTTTAAAAAGAAATATTAGATCTAAGTAAGTTTTTTGTTAATGAAATCATTGACACTTGGTAAATTCTAGTCATCCAAATAAAAGTTGTGTCGATATCGTGATTTTATTTCCACGTTTGTGTTCCATTGAACACTGCTCACTTCTTGCAGATCTGTTCATCAAACTGATGCTTCGGTGTTTGATCCTTTGGGTCTCAATGTGGGAAATTCTTCAGGTCTTAATGGTGCTTGGGAAAGTATAGTAGATTTATTCTCGCCTATATTTGTTAGTACCTCCAGTACAAGAAAGGACAGATCCTCTACTCGTGGAGTTGCAGGTCTCTCTCTCTCTCTCTCTCTCTCTATCTATCTATCTATCTATCTATCTATCTATCCATCTATCTATCTCTCTCATATACACATGCATAATGCAGAGGATAATATACCTTCTGAGGCTCTAGTGGCTCAGTTGCCTTCTTTTGCTTTTGCAGCGGCAATTGAGGATAGTTCTATAGACATTGGTGATTTTTTCAAAGGCCCACTACCTGGAAAGTTTCTGAAATTATTAGGGTATTTGGCCTTGTCTCGACTTGGAATATATGTACCTCTAGGTGGTGTCAATCGTGAAGCTTTTGTTGGGAATTTGGACCAGAACAGTTTGTTAAGCACTTTGGACTCATTTTCTGGTGGAGGCATTGGACGACTTGGAGTATGCTCACTTGGAATTGTGCCATTTATCAATGCACAGATTGTGTTTCAGCTTCTTACTCAAATTTACCCCAAGCTTCAAGACCTTCAGAAAAGGGAGGGTGAAGCCGGAAGAAAAAAAGTTCTTCAGTATACTCGCTATGCTTCTGTTGGATTTGCAATTGTGCAGGTAGAGCACATCTCCTTTTCTTGCCTGGATTCTTCTTGCTAACGATATATTTTCCGAAAGTAACTTGGTTTATTTTCAATTCCATGTAAAAATGCACGAGCTTTTATTGGTATTCATCGTAGTATCTTCTTATGAATATGGCTGAAGTGCGGAAATTTGATGAGTGTGGATGCTAAAAGTGTTCTCATACATTAGAATGACACTATCAAAGTTTAATAAACTTGTGTTGAAGAATACACCCTTTTGGAGTTACACATGCTTCCAGTTTACACTCTTTAGACTTCCTATTCAACCTAGAAAGTTTCAAATTTTAATATTAGGATACGTTATTGTAGTGAAATCATGATGGGCATCACTATTTCAAAGTATTTGATGGTCTTCTATAAAATTTTATGCAAGGCTATAGGTCAAGTACTATACCTCCGTCCATATGTGAATGACTTCAGTCCAGAGTGGGCAGTATCATCTATCACATTGTTGACTCTTGGATCAGTTTTTACAACTTATATTGGTGAAAGAATTTCGGATCTGAAACTTGGAAATGGGACATCACTTCTGATCTTTACCAGTATTATTTCGTACTTGCCTGCATCATTTGGGAGAACAGTTGCTCAAGCATTTCAAGAAGGAAATTATGTTGGACTTGCTACTATTGTCGTTTCATTTCTCCTCTTGGTTTTTGGTATCGTGTATGTTCAGGTAATTTCATGTTTTTGTCAAAGTGTTGCTTATGGGTATAACTTTTAATCTCTTTATATTCCCAACTTATTTTATTCATGCTTAACAAGTTATTTGGCAAAGGGTTTCAGGAGGCCGAGAGGAAAATTCCACTCAACTACGCTTCCAGATATAGCATGAAAAGTGGTGGACTTCAAAGATCTGCTTACCTTCCTTTCAAGGTGCATGTTTTTTGTTTTATGTGAAGAAACTAGCATGATCTTAATGATTTCTAATTTTTGCAGTTTGTAAAATATCTGTATGGTTTGATCTAGAAAAGCCGCAAATTTTTACATAGATAAATCTTTATGTTAGGTATCCGTTTCCCTTCTGATGTATCTGTAAACAGGTCAATAGTTCAGGTGTGATGCCTATCATATTCTCTACATCATCATTGGCTCTTCCGGGTACCTTGGCACGCTTCACTGGCCTTGCAGCTCTTAAAAAAGCTGCAGTTTCTTTAAACCCTGGAGGTATGGCACACATTGGCCCATTAACTTGACGAGTATGTTATGTTGACATAACAAGGAAATTATATTTTTTACTCCAAGACCTTTTATACATAATTAAAAATCTTTTAATGATGTAATAACTGAGGGACATTGTTTTGAAAAATGTGAGGTGGCCAAATTTGATATATTTACTGCTTCCATCTTCTCTTCATTGTCAAATCCTTGAGAATGAGAATTTGTTAAGACCATATTTTATGTATTAACTCTGGATTGAGCTGTGCGAAGTTGTTTGCAAAAACTGCAGAAAACTATTTTAAAGTCAATTTGGCTAATTTGGGGGTTTTCCTATTGACCAAAATTAGCTGGGTCCGAGTTCCTGGTGTTGTGTTTTTTTTTTAATTTCCAAATCCACAATGACTGCCCACCAGCATTGTATTATAATACATCTCTATCATTCCAAAAGAAATTTACTGATTGTTTCTAGCCTAGCAAGCCTAACCACTGATTTTCTGGAACCCAGCAAGTGCTACTGGTGAAACTGGTTTCTTTTATACATAATGCTATCAGATATTTAATATTACTGATTCTATAGCACAGTGTGAGATTGAGATGCTCTCTTTCTGTCCGGATTCAGCAAAATTATGCTTGTCACATTTTAGCTTTATAGCTAGCTGACACTGACAACTGCTGTTGAAATATAACTTTTGGAAGGCTAATCTGTGATATTTTTATGAAGTAACATATTTCGGCGTCTGACTTTTAATCAAATCTGTTGTAGGAGCTCTCTATCTTCCAACCAATATATTGTTAATAGCTTTTTTCAATTATTACTATACCTTTTTGCAATTGGATCCGGATGATGTGAGTGAGCAATTGAAGCGCCAGGGTGCTTCAATCCCTCTGGTTCGACCCGGCAAGAGTACAGCTGCCTTCATCAAAACGGTAAGTACATTAAGAATCCTGTTCATTTAGAACTAGTTGCTCAATGCTTTAATCTATCGTTGTTTGCTTCAATGTTTTGAACGCAGGTTCTTAGTCGGATATCTGTTCTAGGTTCGGGATTCCTTGCAGTACTAGCGGCAGGACCGGCTGTTGTGGAACAAATCACGCATTTAACTGCATTTCGTGGGTTTGCTGGTACATCTGTTCTCATTCTTGTTGGTTGTGCGACTGATACTGCAAGAAAGGTTCAAGCAGAGATCATATCACAGAAATACAAGAACATTGAGTTCTATGACCTCGACAAATTTGGGGGTTCATGAGAACACGTGCGATTGCCTCACAGTAACTTATTTTTTCAAGTTCATTTATATTTTTGTTAAATATGGTTTCTCTGTATCCCATTATAAGGAAACCTGCTTTTCATCAACGCCAGCATCGTAAAAGTGGATTAATGAGAATAGGTTTTAGTAAATTTGTTGACTCCACTAACCTTGATCGATGAAACGAAATTATGGAAAAATTGAACTACAAACGTGAAGAGCAAAATGCAGATTTTTCGAAAAAGTGCATGATGCCGACCCAAGTTTGTTGTCAATTGCATTATACTTTTGTGTGAAAGTCCTAATTCAAAACAAATAAACAATAATGAATCCTTTACGTTGTTCAAAGAAAGACATTACCAAGTGATTGTTGCAGCTGACTGGAGGTGGAAGCGGCATATGTTACCTTCCAGAAGACGAAATCATGGAGGTGCATTAAGAGAAAATTGACTGATACTTAACAGGTAAGATACACAATTTTGATAAAAACCCAGTTGCATTATCCTATGGAACACATTTACAGATAACTTAATGCTTTGATTTTGATTATAAGATGTAAAGTACACAGGATGCCTGCTCTCAAAACTGGATCACAGGCATGATGGTCTGATGGAATTCGACTCAGTGATGTTAAAGGCTAAAAAGTCCCCCTTTGCTCCTGACTCTCCAAACTTGCTTTGAAGTGTAGGAACTGTATGTTGATAATTTACATGGCACACTATCTCCCGCTAAAAACCTAGTCATCATCCTCAGGCTCGGTAGAGAAATCTGGCTCTTCTGGCTTCTGTAACTTGAGCAAACCATCATTCTTCAATTTCTGTGCCCCTCTCCTTGTATTGGCAGCAAATCGTGATGCCAATATCGTCACTCCAAGATTCTGTCTAGCCTGAAAAGAATTAAAAGGAGCAGCTTCATGTCCCTCTTCTTGGCTTGTCTTATCAGCCACTTGTTCATCTGAGCCATAACAGAATGACTGTTGCATACTAAGCTCTTTAGTCATTTTTCTTCTCTTGAGTCTTCGCCAGGCAGCTTGAATGAAACAAGCAGCCCAAGTCCTCCAGTGGTGTGAATAATAACGGAAAGTGTGTTGGAGCTTTTTACTATGTAGCCGCCTAAATTGGTTGGCCACAAACTTTAGATCTTCAGCTCGCAGAGCAAAGGCTTCCACCTCAACAAGAGCTCTTACTGTCCTTGTTGAAGAGGGCAAGTTGAGAGTGGACTTCGGAAGCAGGGCCCATGCAAGAAGCTCTTCACCACAAAAATCACCAGGTCTGAGGGTAATGGAATTGAAGAAACCAGTCCGACCTCCATTTGTAGTAGAGCTCTCCAAACGCCCACGAATAATAAAGAGCATCTCTGTAACTGGATCCCCCTCACGCACTATGTATGTACCCTCAGTGCTCAAGGAGGAGACTAAGCGTTCACATATAGCATCAAGAAGCTGATCATCCATTTGTGAGAAGAAAGGAACCTGCAATTTTGACATGCAAGAAGCAATTCATTATGTAAATGCCAAGACTAGGCCGTTTCTGAAAGCATTAAGACAGTTCCAGTAGTGTAACATAATACCCACTCAATAAGGAATTGCACTCCAGCAATAAAAAACACCAATTGTTTTTTAAAACAATTTTTTTTTAAATAAATAAAAATCACCAAATTTGCAAGTCAAAAATTTAAACAGAATTTACGGATTGGATGGAGACCCCTCTTTAGTCAACGAATTCACAACAGAATTTGCAGATCTCGGGATACAATGCAGCCAAACTACATCGACAGCTAAAACATAACTGAAAAGCTATGAATGTTGACTAAAATATGTATAAATGTTAAGTCTTCTACACCTCTGTTTCAAAGAAGAAACATATATGGATGTTAACTGAAAACATAAGTAAAATCCTCTAGAACTCGGCATTAGAGATAGAAAGCTATCCTGTGCATATGTTGGATGAATTCGTGGAAGGATTAAAATTACATCAAGAATACTTTTCATATCCAAAAAATTGTCCTTTTCCTATATCTGTTTTGTTAAATAACTAGTATACTTTTGAGTAAGTAACTTACAAAAAAAACCATACATGGATAATCATTTCTATAATTATGTGAGCTATAGATCTGTACAATTGGCCACCTAAAATATTAGGCATTGTTCATGTGCCTATTTAAAAACTTTTGAAAGATCTTAAAATGCTTACCCGTCGAACAAGGTCCAAGCATAAGTGACGTTGAATATCTCTTCGAAGATCAGTTGGTAAGGCACGAAGAATAGATTCCTCAGCCACCCCTCGTGTTGCAAGCCACTTGTATTGGACAAAACGACGGACCCGTTCCCGCAAATCTTGAGGAAGTTGACGGTGTCTCATCCACTCTTCAGTGTCTCGCCGTTTGAGTCTCCACTCTTCAAGCCGGACAGTGATGGATTGCAAATACGTCTGCATATAAAAGGAAAGATTTTACCACCACATAAAATCCATGGTTGAGTCTAAATGTATTCATGAGACACTGGCGATTTAAATCAAAATCATCTAAGAGAACCTTTTTTCATAATATGTATGCATTGCGAGTTCAAAGAATTCATTTTTCACATGCCAGCCAGGACTGTTCCCAAGTACAATACATCAAAATTTAGATCAATTCAAAGGAGAGAAAACATCTTTAAGCTTCAGGAAATATGTAGCAATTTCATAGCTTTATGTTATTTTCTAACATTAAAAATCTCCTACAAAGCATAAAATATACTTACAAAATGCAAGAAGAATTACTCATGAAGAAAACCCATTACTAACATCTGGAGACCAGAATAAATTTATCTAATCTGATTCATCCATCAACACCCCATTGTGTTCACAACCCAATGATTAGTGAGGACCTACAGCCCCAACTAATGAATTACAAAGTTCGTCATATCAGTGCATTCAAGAAGCCGCAATTAATGAATTAAATGTTACCTGCCATGTTGCATTCAAAAGTGGCCCTAATTAACACATTCAGACAAACCCCAATGATCACATCCAAAATTGCCCCAATTAACACATTCAGAAGTACTCCAATGGACACACAAATTTGGTTGTTTTTTTAAAACAAAAGGAGAAAACAATTTTATTAAGACAGATACCAAGGGAATAACATTACTTCCTTGACTAGAAGTGTTAAAAGTTGAAGGGCATTCAATCATAACTATGGATTCACGGCTCGAATTGTTGAGGGAAGATGATTTTAGCGCATGGCTAATTCAGAAGAACTTGTGGCTTGTAGCATGAGGATTCTCAAGAATAAACTTCCCACAGATTAGGATAGCATTGGATTGACTTGAGAACAAGCCGACCCATGAGAATCAAGACCTCCCATTCACAAACATTAATGTAAAAGAACAGCCAGCCAAAAAATAGAACAGTGTTTCTCAGACAAGATGTGCAAATAAAACAAGCTTTCTCACCATCAGTAAATGGCTGCAAAACTCTTGTGAATTATTTAAAGAACTAAATTCATATAAAAACAAGATTTTTAACCTTCAGTAAGATGATAACTGAAAAGCCCTAACAAAAACAAGGAAAAGGGTATTCTGAAAGGACCTGCATATTCCCAATAAGATGTGCAAATAGAACCAGACCCAGGATGGCAATGAGTATGGCAAACAGCGTTTCCCCAATGTATGTGCTTGTCTCCAAAGTTTGCCCATATGAACTGAAAAGAAAGTCATGGACAAAAGATCATCTGATGGTGAATAAAAAATCATAACAGAGGAACAAATGAATGATTACATAAAAATGCAAAGTTGATTGGTTCATTCCAAAAAAAATTATGCAAGAGGCAAAACAATGATTTAGATAAAACAAAATATAATAGAGAAAGAGAGAGTCTGCTGCTAATGGCAACAGATATTTGCAAACGAGAGAGACATACAGGCAAAATGATAAAAGAAAACGATACAATTTCTTAGAAATGGGGGGACAGCTTCCAACAGCAAGATATTCAAAGTATCGTGTCAAGGTATGTCACCACCAGTTTCTAATGTGCTGTTGAACAGTGGCTGATCGAATAATATAGGTTTAAGTTATTTTATGACAAAACACAATTCCAATCAAGTTGCTGATCATCTGTGATTGGCACAGGTTTTTACAAGCAGGAAACTAAGCTACAATTTGATCAATCAAAAGGCATACCTTAGGTTCTGCAGACCCCACCATAAACAATAGAAATATTTTTTTAGGAATTCTGATGAGACAACATCATTTTTCAATGCTGCTTCAAATATGCCATATTTGAATCTCAGACTTTCACTGTGAGGATCACAGTGAGTGAAGACAAGGGTCTTGTTTGCCCAACTCTGCCGAACATCATCCTTTGACTTGTCACAATCCAAAAACTCAGGTTTGCATTTGATAAACATTGTACCAGGTTCATGTCTGCATTCTCGCTTCCAACAGGCAGTTTGCCGTTCAATTGATAGAAGATACCAACATGCTCCCAAAACCTACATTGACAATAGATCATCTATTATTAAAACTTTAGGGAAACAACCAGAATCTATAAGAAGTTATGAGTTTGGAGACCACGAAGCTCTATTGTCAATTTTTATGTTTTTCCAATGATGGGATGTAAAAAATAGGCTTGACAGTTTCATGGCAACCCTGTAAGCCTGGTGTCAACTGAATAGGCTAAAGTCATGGAAGCAGATCAGGAGTTTCCTGGTCCATACCACCAGTTTTGTATAAAATCGTCATTGAACTGACTGCACCGTTGCAAGAAATGATGCTGTACGTGTGCAGCCAATCTCATGCATGCTCTAGTTTACTTTTTTGCAATAAAGATATGCTAAAACAAATGTCTTTATTACAATTATATGAATTTAAAGTGGTTGAGATGAATTTTGTGGAGGCTAAGGAATGTGATAATGCTGCCCCAAATGGATTGGGCTAAGCATTGGATCACAACCAGTAAAGGCTCTCCGGTTGAAACAAAAGAACTTTCATAAACAATAGAAAAAAAGCATCTGATCTCCAACAGAAGGATGACTCCACTTTGTAGAGTGTTTCCCACCAAGGCCAGGTTAAGAGGAGCAGTGGTTGCTGACTTTGGTTTGTATATTAAGCAGATATTGAGAGCATTAGCAGTGACAAAAATTTTACCCACCAGAAACAAAAGCCTCTACAGCAGGTCCATATTTTCTAAAGCTGATGATTACAAGCTTGGAAAGTGTTAAATGAACAGAGATATGAATTCAACTTACATGGCTAGCCAGCATATAGAGAAGCAAATTATATGCAGCACCTGCCCATGCAGTCTTTGTAACAACTCCATTCGCTTTGATAATTTGAGACATTAGTGGGAAAATAAGATATAGTCGGGGGATGTACTGGAGCAGAACAATCAGAGCAAGGGCATTATTGGTATGATCTGCATGGGTGCTTCTTACAGTCGGTATGATAAACCAGATGACAATCTGCATACAAAGCTCCTCATAATTAACCCACAATTTCTTCTCACACAGAGCATCGTAAACAGAATACAAGCTACACTTGGTGAAAAACAAAGTCCGGTTTGATATTCAACAGTTTCATCCTCGCTACTAAGAGATATGAAACTCATAATAGCAATGTCATACTTCACAAACTTAAAAGAGGAAGCATGACAAGATGCAGAATAATTAATAAACTATGGTCAAAGCTATAAATAGTTATACGTGAAGATAGATTCATAATAACTTGCCATAGGAAAGAAAGATGCAAATATATGACTGAATCTCGCCTAATCAACTAACTTGTTTTTCAAATTTTTCAGTACGGAGAAGGCATATAAGATTTTTCTTCAGAAACAGACAACAGTTTCAGCCCCAAACTGCTGCTTTCACTTTCACAGCCACTCTACAAATATTGAGTAAAATGTCAGTAATCTGATTTATGTGATACCATTTGTATATTGGTTAAACAGTATCAAACAAAAAGTTGTTGCACACCTTTGCACTTAGATATCTGGACCTCTGATAACATTAGTGTAGGCGTCCACAGTGTATAAATCTTATTGAGACATAGATAATTAGTCTTCATCTTCTTAATGAAAAAAAAAAAAACAGAAAACCTTTTGAGTTGAATTCAAAGATAATCTCTGCGGAGTCGTCCCACAATCATGCAACATCTTTTCTGTCGACCTATTAAATAACAGATACCCCCAGTAACAACGCACCCAATTTGCAGTTTCATGTAGCATCCTTTACATTGATAGGATTTTCAGAATCGATTGGTTTGAAGATTCAAAATCACTACCATCAAATTTCTATCGTTAGAATGAAAAAGTAAATGGTCAAGAGTGGAACAGTGAGAAAATCTTAATCGTAATTAAAATTAGCAAAATCCAGGGAACGGTTGCTGCATTTCTGCTATATACACACTAAACTGATACTCTCCAGTACACAGATTTTTCACTCATGCTCAAATAGGTAAATCATAAAGACAAGATGTCTCGAAAAGAAATATTTCAGTTCAGAAACTCAACTAGATGAATGCTCCACTATAAGAAAGCCCATTGATTACCTAATTACCTGAGGAAGAGGCAAAGTAGCAGCCAAATCTATAAAAAAATCTGACTTCAGATATCTCCTTGCTATTTTCCTTGGATCCATCACAAGCTCACCCCTGCCAAACA
Organism: Aristolochia fimbriata; assembly: GCA_019845555.1. NCBI lineage: Eukaryota > Viridiplantae > Streptophyta > Magnoliopsida > Piperales > Aristolochiaceae > Aristolochia > Aristolochia fimbriata. The sequence goes on from CM034078.1 coordinate 3,246,271, forward strand.
CCCGCGAGCTAGGAGCTACGTAGGCCGTCCGAAACTTGATCCCCATATGCAGCACATAGAAAAGGTCGGCGATAGTCCGGAAACAAGTTACGACAATTCCCAAATTCAAGTCCATTTTCATGCAAGTACCGGAACCCACTGACGGCAGATAGAAGTACAAGGGGTCAATGAACAGAGCGACCAAAGACGATATTAGAAAGACACGGTTCCAGCGTAACACAAGGTCGCTTCCCGGATCGAGAATCCGCTTTCTCCAAGGTTCATGGTCTTCTGCAAAAACCTTTGACTGGCCCAACTTGGCGTTACCGCCGGCTTTCAGCAAGGGACCGGAAAACTGGTAACTTGGTAACGATTTTGCAAGCAGCGGCGGCGCTGGTGAAGGGGTGTCATCTTTCTCCCAAGGGAGTACATGATTGAACCTTAACGAGCCAAATGGTACTTCAATTTCAGAAACAAAAAAGAAAAAAGACTAAAAAACAAAAACTTCAGAAGAGATAGTAGCTCAGCAATCACCTTACAAGCTTCGATTTCTTCAAATCCATATAGAAGCTCGATGATTCTAACGCATTTTGAGAACCCAAAACAAGGGTCCTTCAGCACCGAAAAAATAAGAAAAGAAAGCTCAAGCTAGGGCCCGCGGAAGCGTTCCAAAATTCCATTGAACGGGCCGAGCGAAGGAAAAGAAAAAAAGAGAACAACGACTGATATGACTTTAATAAAACTCTTTTCCACGTCCAGATTTTGTGTTTGGAGCTGGGGAAGAGAGAGGGCGACCACACCACGATTCCATTATATTGGAGACGATATTAATGGCGTCGTTGATTGTAAAGTGGTATTGGTCCGGTGGGAATGGGGGACGGACGACGGGTCTCGGTGGAGTTGACGAGCGAGACTGTCTTTAATCTTTTTACTGTTATTATTATAAGTTCATAACAACGCGCCACGAAAGACAGCGAGAAGAAGACGAGACGCGAGTGAGTGACTCACTGTCAAATGTGCTGTCCATTAGACTACATTCTAAATTCTACATACTAAATTTAAAAAAAAAAAAAAAAAAAAAAAAAAAAAGACAAAAAAGTGGGTCCCGTAGAGACACGATGGCGTGTCTTTTTTAAGCAGCCTCCCCCCTCCCATCTCCTACGCCCTTGGAATGCAAGCATCCAGGCACCCGACCGACTCGGCAAATCAACCGGACCTGCGAGATGGGCCCTAACCCCCTCTCAAATCTCAACCAGTAGAGGCGACTTTAATTTTTATCAGATAAAATTAAAGCCGATAAAAAGCAAAGACATGAATTATGTATAAAATAAGCTTTCATTCATTACTAAATCCAATCGCGAGACTATATTTTACAGTATGGTACATAACATTAGTTCTTACATTATCTACAATTATAGCACAAAAATATTTTTAAATTTCGAGAAAAAATGAGACATAAATTTAAATAATTCGGTTGGTCAACAAATCGAAAAGAAGCGTGGAGGTTTGGGAATATTCGGCCTTTTTTTTTTTTTTTTTTTTTTTTTTTTTGAAGCATGTGATTCGTCCGGTTTCTCATTAATTAAACTGGTTACTTTCGGATAAGTTGCGTTTAGGGATGTCTGGGAGTTAGTGGGTGACCCTGAATATGATTCGGCTATGATTCTTTCTACCATAAATATAATCGTCTCCTTGCTCAATAACTCCCGAAACCTTTTCATTGATATTGCTTCCTTAATTATTCACAAATCCCATTAAAATGCGGATTTAATTATCCCACTTGCCCTTTTCGCGAAGTGGCACATGTTTTTCATAACATTGGCACAACCAAAATTATAAGATAAGATTCAAACCTTATATCCAAAGTTTTTCTAATGTTTTAATGACTCGCATCAAATCAATCAATATTAGTTGGATTTAGTTGGATTTAATCTCTTTACCGTCTTTATCAGTCTTCAAGATTAAAAATTAATTACATGAACCAAGACTTTTGCCATACTTTGAACCGCCTTAGCAGCCTGTACTTTGAACCGCCTTAGCAGCCTGTACTTTGAACCGCCTTAGCAGCCTGTACTTTGAAGTTTGAAGGCTTGGATCAAAATGCAAGTAAAAGCCACCCATGTAGACTTGGACACAAATGTAAGTAACGCGGAAGAAGTAAAAACAAACCCAAGCAAAAGATTTTCGTCTTGGTTTTTATTTCCGGAAGAAGATCCAAGGAGCAGAAAAAGGAAGAAGGAAATATATAAATATAAAAAGTAAAGTTTCGAGTTAGATAAATAATTTCATCCGTGAGTCACGACCAAGGCCAGATTGTCTTCACGTCGTATCCGTTACCAAAAGTCCTCCACGACCAAAAGAGAGTCCCAATGCTCCCCGCAACCAATGCAAAAACACAGCAAAGACGCCACTTCACAAAATCTGGCGCCCTCACATGCGCTCTCTCCGGGGCCTCAGAGTTGACGCAAATTCACCACCACAGAGACGCGCACACGTGGTGTCCGACGAAATGCCGAGCAAAACGAAGCTACACATTCCTGGAAATGCTCGCCATTCCTGGAAATGCTCTTTGTATTCTTTTCCAGCCAGGCCAACCCTCGGCTTTGCTCTTTCTATCCACGTTTCCACATTCTCACTCTCCACCATGTCTCCTCGTTTTCAGTTTGATAGCACCTCACTCAGTCCTGCGGATATGTGAAATCGTCACACTGATTATTCAATACAGTGGGTCAGGAGCACTTGCTAGTGGAGGCAAACATCAGCTTGTGCAGTGCTCCATTAGATGACTCGAGAGTGAAATACTGAAATTGCACTCGTCATGACTATCCAATGCCACCAAAAATGACAAAAGCTGTAAAACTTTTAACCCTCTTGTCCTTTCTCGCAATGCGTTCTTGATTTATGGAATATAGAAGACCACTGATTGGATGACGAAAATATCTAAGCAATTAAAATTGCCGAAATTGATTGCAAGCAAAGGTGATTAATGGCCATGACTCTTTGCGTTTGATATTAAGCATGATCAATTACAATAAGACAACTTGCTCCCTCACGTGCAACCCATTTAGTGTAGTAAATATTATATTCACGAGCTCCCTTGGAGCACGTACATACCAGCTTATAAAGCCGGACATTGCACCCACATGACATTGCCAGTATCTGGATATGCCAAAGCTATGAATAAATTGCATAAATTAAATATGAGTCAAAGATCAAAATAATAACTTATTCAGTCGTTATGACTTTGTTATAAATTATTAATAAAGGCCTTGGCTTTCATTGTTAGATACCTTGAAGCATTGACAACTGTAAGAAACGATGAAATAACTGTATTTTGTTAGGCCTGCACGGTCGATATCTGTTTCAAAGCCCTTGAAAGCCAGACGTCGTCAGCTAAAGTCCCCCATTCTAGCTTTTAAAACGAATAGTGATCATTAAAAAAGGGAAAACAAACAGATAATGAGATTTAGAATCGTTAAAAAACAAACGACAAATTAAAACAAAAACCTTAGTGGCTTCGTGCAAGAGATATGTTGAACAAAGAAACCATATATAAACTTCAGAGAAACCTTAAAGCAAGGCCAAACTCGTCCAAATTTAAAAACGTGGTTAGAAAGCGAACTTTCACATAATTCCAAGCCAGAAGGTTTCATAGTTAAATTTCGAAATGACTTTTTTAAAATTCAACCAATGGACATATACATTCGGTTACAGGGCGAAGACCAATTAGGAACACAATCTACTATAGTTCAGATTCCTCTAAGAAAATAGTTTTACACCTTACAACCAGCATCGTGGAAAAACTACTCACACAAGCGATGCGGCCAAGAGTCGTCCCAAAACGTCAAAGTGACAGAAGAGCCCTTCCTAATTTTATCTATATAAAATTGAACAATTTTCTGCTTAAAATATAAAACTCTATAAAATTAAGGCCTGAACGACTGCAAAGAACACCACCGATATTGAATTAATAGTAATACATATAATTATAAAAATCATTACACAGCCCAGGCTTGCTGTGATGCGGTAAATACAAAGCACGAGACGGGAGAAACAGTCGATCAAAGGAGTCAAATCACTCGAGCAGTTGGCACAAATATCGGACTTCGCATAATTGCGAAGAAGAAAAAGCTTTGACGTTATCCATGAGAACCAGTACTCCCAAATAATTACACAATCAGAGCATTTTAACACTAAGAAATGGAACAAGAGGGATTTCAACTCGACTTCAAACACATGAACACCTGATTGTAGCTTATCACACGAATCGGATCACATGATAGAGGAATATATCACATCGAGTACCTCGTTGCTGATTATCGAAGTCCAAGATGCGATTATACCATAACACTTGAGCATGCATAGCAGGGCAAAGGGGATCTCTCAAAGTGTGAACTCATCCGCTGCTAATGCATAGGAGCAAATGAAGCCTACAATGCTTGAACACCTAGGAAGTGAAGCTAAAGATGCATTCCCGGGTGAGTATTATCCATCAATTATATCAATTACGGAAACATGGAAAGCAATAACTGATTTGGATCACAAGTCTAAATTCAAGCAGAACTGCTTCAGTGACATGAACTTCAATGAATTATCCTAGAAAAAGTTATACGACATCAATCCAAGCTGTGGGATCTCCAGCCGTGGCAACATAGGTACCACCCCCCTAGGCAAATTTCCATAACATGGGTGTCATACTCAGTATTCTTCAGCAATTTGTAGTTCAAAAGAACTACAATGTCAAAACCCGACCCCTACTCTAACAACTAGATAAAAAACTCTTTCATTATCCCTCCCCCGAACCAGATTCTTCCCCCTTTCACTTCCAGCAAAGTATTGTGTTCTAACTTGTAGACTTTAACAATTAACACCATTGTATAGACCTGCAGCCTTTATCATTATTTTTAAAAAGAGATTTGAAATACCTGCCTCGCGTAATAAGCAGCTCCTCAATCTAGTTAGTTTTAAAAGTGATGCCCTTTACCGGCATGGAGGAGATGCGCCTTCACAGCCAGAAGAAGTCACGCAGACAAGCATACATATAGCGAAGAAGGTTGACAGACCCAAGACCGTCAATTCATTTGATGACAGGTGAGGCGAGGAACAAAACCAAGTGAGGCGAGAAACAACACCACGATGGGCGAGCAAATAACGAAACCACACGGTGCAGAAGCATGAAACCGAAGTAGTACGATGAAGCAGCAAGTAGTCTACCGAGTCGTTTAAGTAGAGTAGAACCACGCCTCCTCAACACAAGACAAAAAAAGGTACAGATCTCAGTGAGACTTTCCCATCTAACATTTTCTACAAAGATCCATTCTTATATAATAAATACCAGAACTATGTTATAGCAACAATAAAAACGGTGCTGTATATCTAAGATAAGTATAGCAGTAAGAAGTAAGAAACTTATCAAAATGTGAGCAGTTGACGCTGGGCGTGTAGCTAACTAACATCACTGTTCACTATTCCATTGGCTAAAGCATCTGGGACAGAGTTCCACTTCCCTAATCTTACTCAAGCTCCGAACAGCCAGCCATCAACACATCTGTCATAAAATTTCAACTTCTGCTACGGCGACGATCACGGGTAGAGTTTCTGTTAAAAAAAATTCAACATATCATAACCCACTTGTAAGTAACATAGCCAACCAAAGGAGAACAACCTACCAACAAAACAAAAAACATACCCATTGGCATAAGGAGACTCATCCCGTCCACGGTGATAACCAGGTGACCTGCTATAGCTGCGAGCATGAGGTCGAGGCGACAAACTTCTGCGTCTAGGTGAACGACCGCGTGGACTGTAACTCCTGCATGCACAAGTATAGTGAACTCTCTATATAAAAAATAAAAAACAAATAAAAAATTAAATTGTCCGAAAAGATCATTTGCAAGAAAAGCGTATTTTGATACATGCAAGATGAAAGTCCTTCTGTTCCTCTCTTACCCCATTTGCATTCCCCAACAGGCCTAATCTAAATTCTAGTAAGCATATTAAACAAGAAGTAGACTATTAATCATAATACCATTAAATAATAGGGTCCACCAGGCTTCCCATGGCTAGAGCAAGAAATAGAGCAACTATGCAAGCTTTAATGAGAAATAATGTAACTAAAGAAATAGTACTTTAAAATCTTACCCTCGGGAAAAACCTTCCCATATCCATCAGATAAATCTTACCCTCCAAGTCTCTCTAAGATAAATTCTATTTTCAAGTGACACTCACCCTTCTTTCTAAAGTTGCTCTTTAAATTGCTGTGCAACTTACAACATTTGTCTAGAACTTTTTCAGCTTTTGGCGAATTTTCCAGTTTCCATTACACAAATGCCAATTCTAGGGATGTTTTCAATAATCATAACAGAAAAATAATATAGATTGCTACAAAATGAATGACTCGTTCATCCATATTTACTAGTAAGCTTACCTACGGCCATAGCTGGGGCTCCTACGGTACCGGGGAGGCGTGCGACTTCGACGTCTTCCACTGCCCAAGCCACCTGAACCAATACGTAAGCGGCATTCACGAGCAAAATGACCAGGCTCCCCACACTCGTAACATTTCATATCTGAACCCCCAGAACGTCCACGGCCACCACGACCACCACCACCACCTCTGGAGTTGTGAGAGAGCTCCACCCTCCAACCATTTTTACCTAATGATAGAAATCACAATCGCATGATAGATCAGAAGATGCTACTTATAGTTTTTGTTTTTTTTAATGATGAACTTTATTCGTAAGTGTAATCAATGAGATTTCGTAGAATACATAAATTACAAGGGCCATTGAGGCCCTGTTACAAGCTCAGTTCTACTGACTCCCTCCTTTGCTAGGCGATCAGCTAGTGAATTAGCTGATCTAGGTACCTTGCTCCAAATCATATTCATTCTCTCCAGGTCCTCCTTAAGTTTTTCAAAGATGGTTCTTAGTTTCCAGGGAGGTTTTTCAGTTTTAGCTTAGTTAATAACTAAGCTTGAATCTCCCTTCAAGTACACTGTCCTTGTTGCTTGTGCCTTTAGCAGCTTGATCGCAGGAGAGCGTGTGCCCATCTTAATTGGAGCACCGCCCTGCTGGCCCAGAGTATAGTAGAATGCATTCACCATCACTGTCCCTTATTGCCCCAATCCTACTTATAGTTTTCAATATCAACAATATTAACCAATTTTAAAAATTTAACCCAAAATAAATTCAGTTATGAATTTTAAATGTCAAAACAAAAATAATCAGGCTGAGTCTCAAACCCAAACCACAAACTCAAAACAACACAAAGTGACCATTGCACTAAAAGCCTAAACAGTAAACCTTACTGAAACTGTGTCATTCAAACCATACCAAGTAATGCATTCCAAGAAAATTTAACATTTCCTAAATCCTACTATTCTTGGCTAGGACAGTACAATAAGCTAAATTAAATCTTGCATCCATCAACTTCTTGAAATGTATAAAGTTTCAGTGATGTACGACTGTACATTCTTCACCCTAAATTTTTTAGTTCATTGGACAAAAGAATTTAAACACCATAAAAAACCGCTATTATCAATGATGACCTAAAAGAGGGTTTGTAAATCAATAGCTCTTAATTTTTTAAGTACTTATATTAATAAACTCACTAAAATTGCCAGAAGCCAAAAACAATTGAAAATCTAGAAATTTCAGGCAGAAGGCAGATACTACTAAAAAACAAAGCCATTTAGGGAATCGTGATACTTGGTACAAAATAATGCACCAATCATCTATACAAATTGTTAAACATGAAAGTTTGAATACAAACCATCCAAAGCACGAATTGCGTCCAAAGCATCTCGACGATCATCGAAATCAATAAAAGCATAACCAGGTGGCTTTCGAGCAACCCATACACTGCATAACACAAGAAAAAACCACATAATTAGACACAATACCATATTGGAAAAGTTAATCTACCATATATTACGATGCACCACTGTGTGCTGCTCCTTGCTTAAACAGCAAGTTACTCAAAAGACACTCAAAATATCTAAAAGATAATCTTGCATGTACAAGAAAAGGTGAGAATAAATCCTATTAATCAAGCACCATATATGTGCCACCAGCACCAATTATAAAAATAATTAACTGCACAATAATATCAATCATCAGCAACACAGCTACAAATGACAAGCATACATGAATAAGCACACATACACAACACACAATCCACACCACCTCCCCCAAACTTAAAAAACATGGTACACACTTTGGAGAGACGCAATTCAGGTCCAGGTTATACATTTACAGCTAATACAATAATGTGCCAGACGTCACTAATAAAGGAAATAATTGTAAGATACAGAACACCATCTATCTAATATGAACTTGGACAACAAGGAGGATTACAAAAAGATGTGGCATCTATAATTTTACTTCAGAAACGTAAGCTGGAACAAGACTAATAAATCAGCCTCAAAGTCAAATTACACAAGCTGAAAGGAATGAAATTTATATAAACTTCCACAATTTTGCTGCAAAAACTTTTCATAGACCCAATTATAGGACCAGAAGGAATAAGAATCTCTTTTTTTTTTTGTATTTTCATGTTTTTTTTTACCCAAGCATACTTGGATGTATAACTGGCTGCATAATAGCTTGCTAATTAGCAACACTAGAAACAGAGATGATGAATTTTTCAAGGTAGAGATTGTTCATCTCGTTCATCATCTTTTAAGAGGATCAATTTTATCCAAAAGGAACAGAGAAGAATACACTGAGCAGGGGATAGCCTTATAACCTTAACCTACCATCTCCAGCCACCCCCCACTAAATCAAGTGACACGAAGCTCATGAATACAAAAAGGAACATCTAGAAGTATTTTTCCTAAAGCAAGTAAACACAAAGATAATGCATAAAAAAAAAATATCTAGCAAGTACTAGTCGAGTTGCCACAAAGAAAGTATCAACCGCTAATAAAGGCATAAGAGCACCAAAAAGTACGACAATTCACTCACCCAAAAAAAAAAAAAAAAAAAAACCAAATGCACTCTTTGCTAGCATTTACCTTCGGAGGACCCCGTAAATCCGAAATTCGTCTTCAAGATCTCGCTCAGTTACCCGGGGATCCAGGTTTCCCACGTAAACACGAGACATTGGTCGATGTCAAGCCTACCGTGTAACAAAAGTTAGAAGGTCGAAACAAATATTAAAAAAAAAGAACAAAAAAAAAAAGTAGCACGCTGCAGTCAACCTGTGCCTCGGCCCAGACCACTCATGAAACGAAGAAAAAAGAGGAGAAGAGAAGCAAAGCCAAAGATGATATCAAATCTGGGTCCACGAAAAGAACGAAGACAGTTTCATAAGAGCAAAAGCCACCTAAAAGAAATCGACCAACTCCTTCCAATAAAATCTCTTAAAAAGTAATACATAAACATGCAAACAAAACCTCGGCAGACCAATGTATGACATGTTTTTTCAGATCAAACGAATCCATAAGAGAAAAGTTCTAGCGAGAATTGTTTTATCAGATCAACCGGGTCTCGGAAGCTCAGAACAGTCAGATTATGTTAGTCTCAACTAGAACCTCCGGGTAAAATAATTCTGCGTACTTGCCGTCAATGGAAAAAATAAACTCTTCGAAATTGGTTCACTTACCTTGATAAACAGACGAGAGAGTAAGCTAGCAAAACCGCAGAGAAACCCTAACTATCGTCCTCCTTTATCCACAGTTGTCGGACACGGTGCCGTTGAATTTATATGCGAGGGAGACGCTTCCTACATGCGTCGCGACCGTAGTGATATTCACCACACCGAGAAATCGGCCTTGAACGTGGGCCATGAACCAGCCCAGTTCAAAGACCACCTGAGCCTTTGAGCCCATTAGACGTTGGCCCACCCTCTATAAGATATTAAGCTCTTCTAATAATTTGATATGTGAAAGTTATAATATAAAGTTATAAGCTTATATAAATAAAATTATTTGGGATTTTATATGTAATTGTTTTTAATTTTATGGTATGTCATATTGTATTGTAGTTAAAATTGTAAGTTCCCAACTGAGTTAGAGTAGTCGTAATTGAATCGGCTTCGAGTCTTGCGACTTGCGAGTCGCCGAGGGAGTCGAAGCCGTCCGTAAGTCTGTTGATGGCAATATGACTCATGGGGAAACAAAACAAAGGTTTCGCTTTCGCACGAACTAAACCTCTAACAAAACCCTCCGGAAGTTGAAATAATGCAGGCGATTCCCGTCAGGCCTCCATTAACGGTTCCTAGAATCTGTTCCCGCGAATTCCATTTCTGTTCTCTTCGAAGAGGGTTTGGATTCGCTAGAGGTAAGCAAAATCCTAGTTCCTAACATCGTGATTCTCATTAGTTTTCATCTCTTGAAATTCTTTGTATTCGTGGAATCTTTTCTCAGGCCGGTATTTACTCAACGGAAAGTTGCGGAGAAACTTCCGAGGAAATGCGTTTGGAGGAGAAATCAGAGGCTCTGATGGAAGGGGAAACGATAGATTATCGCTTTGGGATGAAAAGCCGTACGAATTGTTGCCCGGAGGGAGGATAGCTTTTCTGGACGAACAAGATATTGTGACTTTATTAGATCCGCCTAAAGATCTCATTCCTTTGGATCCAGCTTCTTATAATCCTGCAGTCTACCTCTGGTCGGTCTTTCTTTTTGTTTGCCATTTTGTGGTTCCTTGTTTTCTTCTTTTTCCTATTTCTTTTTTGGTTGTGAATGCGGAAGCCACTACATTGCCAGTCGGAAAAGATTAGAATGAACTGACAATGACGCTTTAAAACCCTGTGGTGATGTATATTGTGAGATGGTGTCTTATACCATCAGCTAGTACGGGTGACCGGGAAAATATTTTAGTTGAACTCGGACTTTGTCAGATGAGCGGAATAAAAAATTCCTAAGAGCATTGAAGGTGTTGAAGTTCTAATTCCTAAGAGCATTGCAGGTGTTGAAGTTCTAAGGGGTATTCATGAAAAATCTGTGTGCAAGAACATATGATGTTGTCAGTTTAGATTGTAAACTTGATTTGCTCTACGGCAAGAACAGATGATGTTGTCAGTTTAGATTGTAAACTTGATTTGCTCTACGGTATTACTTATTTTCTGCTGGTTGCTAGTCTATTTTACTCTGGACGTCGCATCTATATGGACTGCAGTGCCAAATATTAAGTAAAATTTTGGTCAAAACTGCAGGAAGAAGATTGAACATATTCCAGAGGAAAGGCGTCATCGGTTACTCCATTTGCTAAAGCCAAGGTAGCTTGATCCGTGTCTTCTAAGTTGGTTAGATCGTACTTTCACAGTTTTTAAAAATTATAAGTCCATCTCAGTCTAACAGACATTTGTGCATGACTAGTTTTGTAGTAATTATCTGAGACATCTTGCCTTACAGTTTTAGCCAATGCAGATGGCTTGTGAGGTTTTATAGAGGTTGAAATATTAGCTTTCTTTGAGAGTATGTTTCGTAAATAGTGTTTCTGAACTCTTTGTTCATTGTGTAATTTGACTAGGCTTGTAACAAGAATGTGGGAAATGGCTGGACTTCGCTATGGGGATGCTAAGTTAGTCCAAAAAACCTCATCTAGCCTTTTATCAGAGGAAGTCAGCTTACTGTCACCAGAATTTTGGAATTGCAGAACGAGTGGAGGTATTTTATTTTATTTTTTTTAATTACCAGATTATCCTTAAACCTTTATCAGGTTGACACCTTTTCTTTGTGCAAGTCGTTGATACTTGTATTCTGTTTATCATGGAGAGCAAAACTTCAGATATGGATTGCACCATGTAATCTTTGATAAACAGAACTATATGGATTGCAGATCCATATAGAGAGAAAAACTTCAGATATGGATTGCACCATATGTTTCTGTGTAAAAAATATTACCAGTCACAACTATGTGGTCCTGTCTCCACAAAGCCGTTTTACTCTGTTTTGTCTCCACAAACATTATAATGTAAAATTTCAGGAAAAAACCTTTTTTTCTTATATCATTGTATTTATTTAATATGTGCCAGGGCCCCTGCCTATTGCTTGGATAAATAAATTCAAAAAGGTCAGCTTTATATGTTAGATTCTTTGTTTTCTCTCTGCCATATCGTATTGCAACCATTTTGATGACACTTCTAGCTGAGGCCTACAACTTTTCATTGTCTCAGGCACTTTTTTCTGGCAAGAATGGCCAAACTTATGGAAGAATGTTCCTTGGTAACATCATATACACTTGTCTTTATTTATTATTTGATTTTTAAAATACAAAACTTTCTGGACTTGTAACCCTGCGTGTAAGCTGTTTGAAACAATTCTTGATGGGTTTCCTAGTATGATTCCTAAATCCTGGTTTTCCTAGTATGATTTCTAAATCTCAAGTTCTCAGCTATGTTAGATTCTGTCGGCTGGTTCAGCTGATGGAGCCCAATACCAGTTAGGATGGACACTGTTTAGTTCATGAGTTGAATTGACTCAAGTTCTCAGCTATGAGTTTTGTTTTTCTCAATTGTATCTCACTTGGTTTACTTGCTCCCAGGTGGATATTTTCTCGCAAGAGTTACTAAATCTAGGAGTCCATTATATTTTAAGGTGACTGAGTTAAAAGAAGTTATGTCTACGGAACAGCCTTGTGACCTAGCATATGAGTTTGGTGACGGGCTATTTGGCCTTTGTGACTACCCAGAAGGCTTCCCCCAGCCGGGTATGCATATCCCAGATATATATTCTATAATATATCTATTTTTTTTCATAAATAAGGACCCTGGTTCTGCTTGCTTTTTATTTCTTTTTACTCGGTATTGTCATACTCAGCATGCCCTATAGATAGTCAACTCAACTGTGAGTTGATTAGTTACTTTTGTTATGTCTTTTTGGTTTACTTGCAGCAACGCATCCATGGCCATTTAATGACAATTTAGTGATATACATTCGTCACGTGGGACCCGGAGTAATGGTGGGGCAAGTCTGGCAAGAAGGGATCTATCTGGAACAGGTACCGAGGAGATTGTGTAGTGAGATTCTAATGGTGAAAGAGTATTTTACGTGAATATCAAATTTTAGCGATGGGGCTACCCAAAATTCCAAGAGGTGGGACCGTGCAGGTCCGTCGTTCTTGTAAATATTGTTATCATAGTCAAATTTGAATCCGGTCATAGCCCGATCGAGTTTCTGCAAGGATCTGTGTAAGTTCTCGTTATCTGTCCATTGAAGAACAAGGTACATAGCAAGATTTATCATCCATCTAGATAGCAGAGCTGACGCGTAACATTTTCATCTGAATTACACAAACAGGCAAACACACGATGTCTCTTTACAACCTTTCACCTACACCTCTCCTGATGGAACTGAACTATACACAAAACCCACTTTTACCATTTTTTCTTCTCCCGACTTATCCACTTCATCCTTCTTACATTCGTGGTAGAACACAGTGACGACCACAAAGGTAAAGAACTTCAACAGAGCGATCAAGCAAATTCCCACAACAGAAGCAACGGATATTAATCCTCCGGAATACTTTAATACACCAACCCTCATGCGAGAGAGGAGAATAATCCCCAATCCTGCAGTGATCGAGAGCAGAAATTTGAGCAGAAATCCTTGAGTCTTTCTCCCCTTGATGAGCTCTTCTGCTCTCGTAATTGCCTTCATCCCACAAGTATCCTCTTCGTTCACTGAAACTACAAGAGCCAACGTCCAAACCGCGGCCAAATACACAGACGCGAGGACAGCAAAGAGGAGCATCGCCGTGGAGAGGAGTATCAGTGATCGTCCGTGGGTGGTCGCTGCGACGATGCCAAACAAGAGCAAGGCGAGAACACAGTAAGCTACGGCGACGAGGAAGATGTAGAACCAAGTGACGACCGGTTTTTTCCATGTGCCTTTCACCTTCAGAAGCAGCTCCATAAGGGAGAATTTTTTCCTGGAGTAACTCATGGTCGATGCAGAAGCTGCAGCTGCCAATGAAAATAAGGCCAGAATTATTAATATTAGAAGGAAGGTGGTCGTCACTCCCAGCAAGACTCGGGAGTCGTGTTTGAGCTCATCGAGTATTTTTGCTCTGAGAGGGGAACCGATTGGGTACTCTTTCAGGAGGGTCAACTTGGAATGGAGATCTTTAGCTAACGGCGTGAAAGTCAGTTTTTCAACTACGGCAAGGATCTGATATGGAATGATGACGAGGAGGATGATCGAGGCCATGACCTTTCCATTTGCAGCTAAAACACTGAAAGCTTCTCTGAAGATGCCGAACACTCCCAGGGAACGGGGCGAGGGAGTAGTAGTGGATGACTTGCCGGAGAGCATAGGAAGCTCGGTCCTCTCCTCCATCTCGTTACTGGTACGTATATGCTGCTTCCATTTGCCGTCGCGTATTTATAACTTATAAGTTTCGGTTTTCTGAACGTTTATTATTCATTGTGCCTATCGATTGATTGATCCTAAATTCGTCCTGGAGAAAATTTGGGATGTGACTCGATTGTGACACGGTGAAAAGACCTAGATTAAGTACTATTAATTGTTGTCCTAGCTAGACTCATAGTGACTCAGCATCGGTGGATTGTTTCTTTGCTCGTCTCGTCGTAAAAGACACGTCTCGTATACCGAATCGTGGATTGTGAAAGGGGGGCTCAAATTTAAAATTAGCGTTATCGTATCATATTTATATATATATACCATCGTACACATGCATGCGACACAAGAAAGGCGATTAATATATATAATCTTAAATATAATCTTTATTAGTACTGTAACCCATTGCTTTTCATATAAAAGCTTCGTCGTACGTAGTCGTACATTCTGGCGCTGAACAATTTAAAACATCCTGCAAAAAGATGGAATCGTCATATTTCTAAATCAGTAGAAACCAAGCTGTACTCTACGCCTTCCTCTTTCCGATCAAGATTCGACTTGCATTTGCAGTAAAAGACGGTCAAGACGACGAAGGTGAATAGGTTCATCAGGCAGACTAAAATAGTCGTGATCGTCCCAACGACGACATGAACGACTGCGCTCAGTTCATCGTCCACAATGTTAACGAGGAAGATCGCATAAACAGGAATACTTAGGAGAAGTAATACGAGCATTAAAACAAACACCTGAAGCTTTCTCCCCTCAAACACCTCTCCACCTCTAGCAATTGCTCTGGGGCCATGCCAATCGTCTTCCACAACCGAAACAACAACACTCAAGAGCCCAATCGCAGCCAAGTAGACGAAAAAAAGAGTTCCCGCAAAACCCATCAAGGCAATCCCAACTAGACCTACGATGTAATATTTACCACTGAGAACAATGGCAGAGGACCCGATCAGGAGTACTATCAAGCCAAAAAGGTAAACGACTTCAATGAGCAGGGAGTAAAGGAATGTGAAAGCAGGACCCTTCCATTTGGCGCATATCCTACGAAGCAACCCATGAAGGCTCACCTCGTTCTCGCCGGAGTAAATCGACGAGGAGCAGGAGATCGTTGCCGTCATCGCGAACAGAAACAGAAAAGCGAACAACACGACGAAAACGAATTCCGCAACCACAAGGGCCAGGACATTGTGATTTTCAGAGGAGAATTCCTCGTCCTCAATCTCTTCAATTGAAGGCCCCAGTGCGAGCGCGTGCAGGAGCACGAGGAGAGAGAAAGGAAGAAGCACGAGAAGAGTGATTGAGAGGCCAAGCTTGCCATTCTTCCACGGGAGCCACAAGGCTTCTCTCAGAACACCTGAAACATCGAACTCCCTGCGAGAGCTCATCGTCCGGACTCTTCGAGGTACAATGTACAATAGAAGACAACCACCTTGAAAAGCTCGTTTTATATCTGACGAGCGTGACGTACATCGTGGTCCGCGGATCGTGCGACTGCGACACCTGTGCTTTCTTCAGTAGGTGTTATCTGGTTATATATATATATATATACTTATACACCTTCCTCGATTGATACTCGCATCCGGAGAGGGCTTATTTGTAGAAGAGGCGCCGGAAAATGATAAAGAATTTTCAGAGATCGAATGGGAAGATCCGGTCTCATGTGGAATTGAGTAGTATATATCTCTGATGATTTGCTTATTTGACATTTGTTTGTCTTCGGCTGAGTTCCAAGTACTCATATGGGTTGGTAGTAATATATATATATATATATATGTTGTGGCCATGAGTAGTCTGCCCCGCCCTTAACATTCTTCTTCCACAAATGTATTTAATTATATATGTACAACAATGCATACACAATTATACATATAATTTATTAGTTTTTCATCGAAAGTAATTTTAGTTAGTGTAAATAAAATTGCTACTATGCTACATTGTGAGTTTTTACAAAATTTGTTAATTGTAGTTTTTTTAACATTTGATAGAGTTAAGGATAAAAAACCTCTTTAGATATATTGTAGGCGTAAATAGGTGGAAATTTAATTGATTATTGGAATTAGGAAAATGCGATACGATTTTTTGTATTTTACTGTTAAATATTTTAACATTTCATAAACCTTTTATTTTTTGGCACTAACACTTATATATATCATATATGGACTTCGGTTAATACTTAATACTCTTCTTTGGTCTTTCTTCAAATAGAACTGAAGAAGATGTCATGGGAGGGCTGAGGTGGGGGGGAACTCGCAGTCGCAGAAGTAACAACGTTGCCGTACAACGGTACAAGTCGAGCTGATACTTTTCTTTTCCTTCTTCCCTCGCCGTTTCAGCTGTACTTCAGTCTTCAGTCTCAAAGCAGAACATCCAGTGCACAGAGCGTCTCTTCTCAGTCGAACGAGGGAATAGCTCGGTCCGTTGCCGCTCCGATTGGAGAAGCCGCTGCAATTTAGAATATGGCGAATACTGGGGACGGAACCGTCTTTCTTAATCCTACTACTCGTGCAACGAGAGGGAAAAGGTGTATTTTCATTCTTCCCCTGCGTTTTGTTGAATTCGATGCAGTTCGTATGTCTCGATGCGGCATTAGAAAACCTAGTTTTTTGTGGCGCACCGATTTCGTTTTGAACTGCGGAACGATATCTCAGTATTGATGTTGGAAATTGTTCTTAGGCTGTTTCATAGAGTTTGGGTACCTGTTGTTATGGTTGGGAGTGTCAACTGGACGGAAATTCGATTATTTTCGTGAAGGATTGTTTCTTTTCATTTGTTTCATATTATTTGGACGTGTCTTTTGCTCGCCAGCAGTTGAATCATTTGTGCGAGAGTCGTGTAAACCTACGATCTCGACTTCCTTTCTAGATATTATTTGAGCTTAACAATATTAAAAAAAATTCAGAGATTTTTGGCTCTAAAGAATACAAACTAATACAGCTAAGCAGTGTGATAAACAACTTATGGTGATGGAACGATTTGTGATAATGTCCTACTTTGGAGGTCATTCAAGAAAACTAGTTGCATCCATCGCTATTAGACAAGGCTTCCTGAGGTTCATGTTTTATTCAGGGAGTTGAAAGTAAAAGAGTATACTTTTACATTCATTTCAAAGTGAACTGTATAAAATTTGTCATAAATCATGTATTGGATAGCGCTCGAGTTATTGAGTAGTGATTTGAAATTGTGATATTTGTCAGAATGACGAAGTTGCTTGATGAGGAGGCTGAAGAGGACGAGGTATTCTGGAATCAGGAGGCTTTTAAAGAGGTATGTGGCTTAGAATGCGATAATTCCTGAACCTCTCTTCTTTCCAAAGTTACAAGGCCTTTTTCCAGCTAATAATCACATAGGCTTTTTTCTTTTTCTTTTTTTTTAAAATTTCAACCTATGTAATTCATAGTATAAAGAAAACTATGTTAATCATTGCATATTTGACTTTGTTATTTCCAGGAAGAGAATGATGTTAATTATGAAGAAGAAGCGGAGGTTGCTGATGTGTTTGATAGTGATTTTGATGAGGATGTGAGTATACACTTTTCTGTTCAGCCCGAAGTTTTCTCAAACAACTCCATAATGGATCTCTTTTATCTCTAATGATGATAGGAACCTGAACCTGAGGAAGAGGTTGAAAATGAAGCAGATGAGAGGTTTGACATATTCTGCAGCATTCCTTGATAAATTTTATTTATTTTAGATATTTAAAATCGTATTTTCACTAGGGTTCGGAAAAAGAAGAAATTAGTTTTCCCAGGAAAATCTTTAACAAAGAAGAAAAGCAAGAAGAAGGTCCTTTCGAAGTTAGAACAAATTCCAAAAGAGGAAATATTAGATGAAGTTCCAAAAGAGGATGAATCTTCTCCCAAGGAACAATCTGAATTCCCTGAACATCAAGAAGTGCCAGATGATGCAGAAGCTGAGAGAACTATCAGGAAGTCTACCAGAACTTCTGTAATTGTGAGGCAAGCAGAAAGAGATGCCATACGAGCAGCACTACAAGCAACAATGAAGGTTAGTGTTTTCAGTGCTTTGGAATGCTGCTGATATTTAAAAGGAGCAAGGCATTGGTCAAGCGTCATATATTGCATTTTTGCTCTTTATTGTATGCCAAAAGGGCAGTGTTTTGTTTTTGTGAAATGCTAACAGTGTGCTAAAAAATGTAACTGTGTCTAGCTTCTGAATACTTATTTTAGAAGCTTTTCATCTTATGAACTTTGAAAATTTTCTTTTATTATGAGAGCAGGAAACAAAATATCTGTATCTTTAACTGTTCAGAGTCATGAAACCTGTGATAAGTACTTGGAGAAATTGTTGGCCACTGTTTCAATTTGTTTTTCTGCTCCCTGGTTTAACAATTCATTTATCCCGTATTCAGCCCATAAAGCGGAGAAAAGAGGGTGAAGAGAAAAGAATGACACAAGAAGAGATGCTTTTGGAAGCCGCTGAAACAGGTGTGATTTACCTTTTTTTGGATGTTGTGCTGAATTGTTCAATTTATCTTTGAAATTGTTGTAGTTGGTTTGTTTTTCTGTGTAATAATCGATTTGGTCTAAATGCTGCAGAAATTATGAACTTGAGAAATTTGGAGCGTGTATTAGCTAGGGAAGAGGAAGTAAAGAAGAGAGCAGTGGTGCATAAAGAAGTCTACAGTGGTCCTCAAATACGTTACTCCTCTCGTGATGGTTAGTCTTACAGCCTTTCCCACTTTTCTCAAAGTAATTCTTTTTATATCTTTTATTCTGAAGGACATTTATGTGTGTTGTTCATTTTTCTTCAAGATTTATGTTAATAATCTCAGATGTGCCAATAGGGAAAACATTGTTGGAGTTCAGTAAAGGCTTGTCATTTCAGTCGGAGCTATCTGCTGACCCTGCTCCATGTAAGTGAATGAAAATCTGCCAAAAGTGCCCTTTGTTACTCTATGTGGTAAAGTTTGAGAAACCTCGAGGTCTTATGATCTATCATATTTTGTTTTATCTCACGATAAACAATGCTAGTTTTTTGAATTATTTTGTCTTATTTTGTCTTATTTTGTCTTATTTTGTTTTATGGGATTTGCATGATTATTCAATGCTCCAAGTAGAAATATGTAATTAACCTTTGTTTTCCTCTTGTGGTTTCTTTACGGTCTGAAAGTGGGAGATGCAGCACACATAGGTTTTTTCAAAAGTCACCTTGCATTTCACACCTGATGTTCTTTTGCCAAAATGCTAATGGATGAATTTCGGTTTGTTAATGCTTCTTCATCAACTATTGCAGATCCTCAGAAATCTGTTTGTGCAGTTACTGGATTGCCAGCTAAGTATGTATTCTTGAGTTCTGATGTTGTCTTGAAACACTCCTTTCATCTGCAGTATTTGTTAGTAAAGTGTGTGTTTCCATATTTGAAGGCATTTTTTTAATAAACTCTTATAAAATATGACCAGTTAATTTGCATATTTAATCACCAAGTTATTTGGTGGCATTATTCTGGTCTTCTCACCTTTTGTTCATCTTTGGAATACACGGTTTTGTGTGCTTCTCACTTTAACTTCTGAAAACTTCTGTTGTTGGATTACTTGAAGCATATTGATGAGTAACAGTTTGATCTGTTCCAATGATGAAGGTATCGTGACCCTAAGACAGGATTACCTTATGCAACAAAGGAAGCCTTCAAGATAATACGAGAACGGTAAACCTTGTTTACTTGCCTCTTACTTTGTTGCGGTATCAAGAATTTGGCACATGCACTTTTTCCTGTAACACATTTGATTTCCTAAGTGTGTTGTAGTACATGCTTTTCTTTATCCTTTAGACTTCAGTTCTGTACAGCACATGACTCAGTTCATATCCTATGTTTCTGCATTGCAGTTTTAGTCAAGATAACAGTAGTGTGAGAAGGGAATTTATCAGCAATGGAGATCTTCATGAAACATTAGCTGGGCATGGGTTTTCTGCTAGACGCAAAAGATCAGGCCCCAGATATGCCTCTGAAACTATGGGTTTTAGATATGGAGCACGCTTTTTACAAATTCCTGCTCTTGAAAGTCCATCTTCTGATTAGGAGTCAGCACTCATCCATGCATCCATAGTTCTCTCCATGTATGTATTCAACTTTCTTTTATTACTTCTTTGGTAGCATTTGAGCCTTTATTTATATGATTTCAACATGTTTTGATAATCAGAGTGAGGTCTTAGTGGCTTTTATGTGATGGTGCTGACAGTCTGCACGATGGTGAAGATCGAAGAGATGAGCTTATTGTTTGAAGTAGCAAGGTGTCACTAGCACCATCTTCCCTTGTGCTGGCCCTGTTCATAGTTATCGTGAGGATGATGGCAATGAAAGAAAAACAGTGGAATGGGAGATTGCAGTTGCAAAGGCTCTTCTGGTTCTACGGTTCATCTGGGATGTGGCAAATATTGGGTTACAAAGGGGGCTTAAACAGAGTTGTACTTTTTCCCTATCAAATCCCCATATAAATACTTCTAGACATTCAAGTCGAGCTTTTACTTGTGGAAGTGGATGAGAATGTACGATGGGGAAGTTCTGGCTGCAAAATTTGTGGGCATTATCAAAAGGAGGAAGACCTCATCGACGGCAAGGGTGATTAGTAGTTGATTATGCCATCTATGTTGGTTATGGAATCATTTGCAAGAATGTATCTTACAGAATCTACACTCTATGCACGCTTCAGCTGGTGGTTTGTGTGGAAAGCAATCAATTCAGAGACACCTCCATCTCCATTTCTGGAAGCTCTCATGCATCATGTACCCCTTTGCTATTAGTGGTGCACTGGATAATTATCTTGTTTCTTGATTCTCATGACCGGTGGTCCCAGGAGAAGTGCCTGACAGGACTTAATGGAAGATAGTTTACACGGGAGAAGTTTATGAGGTCTTGACTTCAGAAGAACGGTAACACTAATGTGGATGACAACCGTATACTTGCACTAAATGTTACTCAATAATTGATGATTGTTTTCAGAAGGAGGCCACCATTGGAAGAAATTAACGAGCAGAAAATCCTAGTTCTTTGGGGGCTGCACCTTGTTTCAAAGGTGAAATGGAGACAGTTACCGGAGGAACTGGGTATCCTTTATCCAGTCTCTATGAGCACACCTGCCCTTTTGCTTCTACAGAAAATTTCGGTTTTTTATCAGAAATCAGCGAGACAATGATCAATAGTAACTGTAAGTTGGGTATACGTTGTTCATTATGGGTCAAGATATAAAAATTAAAGTTTTCTTATTATTTGGCTCTTGATGGCCTCCTGATTTCAGTTGCATTCCGACTTCTGAGATATATTTCACGTTATTTCTTTTATTTTTTGCTGTACAATAGTACTTTGGGAATATTGAGAAATGTCATGTTTAAACCAAAGTGAGGGGGATCCATCTGCAACAACACGAATGGTCTATGGAATTGAAACTCTTCTAAGCTATAGCACCTGGAAAGATACTTTGACCGAAGTATATGCTCTCCAAGATTTCGCTGCGGCCTTGTGCGTAATAGTTTCATGGGACACTTGCATCAACTAGAGCAGTTGGCAGTAAGCTGTAGCCGCCGATTGCTCGCAGTTCTATCTCCTCTCCTTTGCTTTCCTTGCACACATAATAAAACACCGTGTAGACCACAGTGGAGTAAAGAGTCATCAAAGAGGACATGGCGACTAGAATGATCCCCATACCTATACGAGTTTTTTCGCTATACTTGGCTTTTCTCATGTGGGAACTAAGGAACCAAGAAATTGCCAAGGTTGCCATGGTACACACAAGGGAGAGAGCAAATCCATGGACCTTTCTGCCGGTGATTAATTCCCCAACCTTCCCAAATGCACTGAAACCCTGGTAGCCATCTTCTACTACTGAGATAACAATCCCCAGAAACCAAATCAGAACCAGGTAGAGATAGCAGACAAGACCACATGAAGCGATCACAAAAACCAGTGAAGGCAAAAGCATTGAACCTTGAGTCGTCATGACAGTTAAGCCAATGAAGAGTGTAAGAAAGAAGAGGTAACCGGTTTTGAAGAGAGTGATGCACAACCATGTGATCAGAAGCCTCTTCCATACGCTTCTGATCCTCAGAACGATGTCCTTGAAGCTCAGTTGCTTCCCTGAGTAAGTTACAGCAGAGGCGTAAATGGTGGCCGCGATTGTGAGCAGTGACACGATATCGTCCGCCATAACGAAGATTACTTCTTGGCCGACTAAAAATCCGACATCTTTGACGATCTCAGACCTTAATTTCTTGTGCTGTGGAGTTCCTCTGACACTTTTGTGGAGGTAGTATGATTTCGAGGCGATGTCCGCGAGCAGCGGCTTCAGGGCAAACACATTAGCAACGTAAATGATAGACGAAGCGGCGATGAGAAAGAGAGTGAGAAAGATTGCCAGTTTCCCCATTCTGGAAAGAATTCTCGAAGACTCTCTTAGGCTGCCCATGACACCCATGGTCGGCATGAAAGCGGAGATTTTTTCCTCAGACATTGTTGTGCTAGGAAGCAGCTATTAGATAGACTCTGCGTTTATAATGAGGATTTCTGGGGTAGAGGGTCATGCTCTGTGACATTGTCAAGCGTTGACATGGTTTTTTGTTGGCTTATGTGAAGATCGCGACTCGTTCCCAATCAGTTTTAGATAGAGGAAAGAGGCATCGATGATTGGGTTTGCTAATGGATATATAATCTAAATGATACTGATATCTGTCAGTCACCTTCCCCAAAATCATGATAAATCGAGGTTATTGTTGATGTTCAACAACTTAATCCTATTTTTTCAATTACTAGCACTCGTAAACTTTTTTAGCTTATTGTATAAAGCTAATTTTATGGGGTTTTTTTTTTCGTCAGGCATTTGTTCATTCCTCACCATCATTGTAGAAGATTAACAAGTTATTATATCTTTTTATCAGCACTTGTGAATTTCTCACATTATTTATAATGTGGAACAACTAAATTTTTTTATCAGCACTTATAAACTTCTCTTGACCGAGACTACACAGGGACTGCTGCTACTTGAAATTTTTTGACATTTTTATATAAAGCGGTGCCATTAACCCTGATTCAGCCAGCTTATAAAAGTTAAGTACTTAATTAAGTCTGCTGCGCGGTTTGCCCGTGTAAGATGCGTGGGCCATTTCCTTAACTTCATACATGAGATTAGACGTTGCCTTTACTGTTTGCTATATCTTGTGCTTAGTAACTCTGAATTAGATATAACTGGAGGTAGTTCCAAGTTCCAACATTTGTTAGTACAAAAAAACGTTATCTTAAGCAGAAAATGTTACTACTCCCATCTGCAGCAGGCGAGTATCCAAACAAGACCAGACAAGGAAACAAATTCAAACAACAAAAACAAAATCCCAATTGACACTCGGCGATAACACCAAAGTGAAACAGAAGGAAAATGTCAAGAAGCGATGCCTCCAAAGTCTTGATCTCCCAAGAGAAAGAATCCCAACTCCAATACATTCTAGAGTTGATATATCAGATCAAATGTACAAGCTTCATCAGCTAGCTAGCCATGGCTGCTGGCCCTGAAGAACAGTACTCAAAGGAATTCCCATCCCCCAGGTGCTATTTCAGGAACTCCTGGAGGCACTCCTTTTCCTCCCTGCTGATCATCCTTGTATCTTCGTTTCTTCTGTTTGCGGTCTTCAGTTCACCTCTTTGGCAGCACAGCTCGTACCCACGAAACCCATATCCTGGCGTATTGCCTCTCCCCACTTCATCCGAAGTTCATCTTCTCGCCTGTCTGAAATTCAACCTCGCAACATTTGCCTGCATTATCTTGCTCGTTTTCATGCTCACAACAATCCACAAGGTGACGTTCCACAGAAACGAAGTAACGGTAAAGGAGTTCATTGATACGATTCGAAGCAGGAAGTGGGCGGCGATCGTCTTGTTTTTCATCACTCTGATGGGCCTTGGAGGGGGCGTCATCGTCTTACTACTGGCTTTGGTTCGTATGCTTGATGAGAGCTTCGGGGACTTGACTGGGTTGATCGTCTTGGGGTTCTTGCTCTCTATGTTGCTGCTGCTTCTCTGTTTCTACTTGGCTTGGGGTATTGGTATCTTACTGGTTGAAGAGAATTCTTCTCGGGAAGTAGATGTTTAGAAATAATATTTTCCAGTCCAAATCAGGAAAACGGAATTTCTTTGCAAGCATATTCTCATCTGCTAATCGTTAATGGTGACGGTCTGTTGGCCAGGTCTGCTGCTTCTCTGTTTCTACTTGCTGATCAAAGCATTGAATTGGATAATTAATAAATCAGGTGTAATGCTTCTCTGTTTCTTTGCAAGCAACTCCTCCAGGTGTAATGCTTCTTAAAAATATTGGAACAGGTCATTAATACAGAAATAGCTGTTGATTTAACCAAAAATAAAAAAGAATGAAACAAACAAGACCCGGGTTTCTAATTCTGCCCATCATGACTGGCTTAGTGAGTTTGTGATCTCTTATTCCTTCGTAACAGTAACATTATTGTTGTGACAGCTGAATTAAGAGAGCAGCACATGAAATTAACACCAAACTGAAAACACTTCAATACAACATATTATAACTAGCTAGAGAGCATTATTCCAAAATCCAAACGCACAATTTGCTTAATTACTCCTGATTTTTTCATGTGGCCATGTTCATTGCATCAACATGAATTGTATTTGGTATCAAGCTGTAGCCGCTGGTCTCCTGCGCTTCAATCTCCTCTCCACGGCTCTCTTTGCAGACGCAGTAGAACACGGTGTAGACTACAGTGGAGAAAAGAGCTATCAAACAGGACAGGCATGTTAGAGTCACTGCAATAGCCAAGGGAACGACCCCAGTTCTTGCAAACTTGGGAAACCACCTGTGCGACCAAAAAAACCAGAACAGTGCTATTTCTGTTATGGTGAATAGAAGGTAGAGAAGTAAGCCTTGGAGCCTCCTGCCTTTGATTAGCTCCCCAGCTTTTCCGAGTGCACTGAAACCCTGAGAACCCTCTTCCATTACTGAGATTACAAGACCCAGTTCCCAAACCATACCCAGGTAAAGATAATAGAGCAGGCCAGATAGAGTCACCAAAATTGCCAAGGTACTAAAAAGTGTTGTACCTAATTGAGTTATCAATACAAGCAAACCAACGAAGAGAACAAGAAGGAAGAGGTAACCCAGTTTGAAGACACCGATGCAGAGCCATGTGATGAGGGGCCTCCGCCATATGCTTCCGACCCTCACAAACAAGTCCCTGGGACTCACCTTTTGGCCCCAGTGAGCGAGCCCTGATGCATAAATGGCGGCCACAGTCGCGAGCAATTGAAGGATACTGCCGGCCAGGAAGAAAGCTGCTTCTTCCCCCATGATAACTCGGACGTCTTTCTCCATCCCCGAGAACAATTCATCGTACCTTGGAGTTCCCTTTTCGGTAATATTCTGTTCGTTCGACTTGAGGTGGATGTCGAGGTAGAATGGCCTGAGAGCAAAAACATTGGCGATGAAAAGAATGGAAGATGGAAGGATGAGGGAGAAGGCGAGAAGAATTCCCAGCCTCCCCAGTCTGAAGGGCACTCTGAAAGACTCGCTTAGGATGCCCATCACCCCCATATTGGCCGAGAATCCCGAGCTCGTCTTTTGATTCGACATGAAAGAGCAAATTCAAAAGGTAAGCGATCAGCTCGGAAAGAGAGGAGTCGGCATTTATGATTTATCGGAACCGATCGGATGGTTTCGAAGACCAGCATGCACAGAGTTCAAGTCAAGCATTGACTTGGACTTTTAAGCGAAATTGAATTGGGCCGGCCTTCCGATTCACATTTAGAATGGACGGCATCCATAAACGCGTCTGGAGTCTCTGGACCCGGACCCGTACATGGAAAACGTGTGCACATGGGTCCGGTGTGGAAGAACCGAAGAAGAGGACTGGTTTTGGTCGTTAAACTGAGCCGGCTTACTAACGGTAAAAGCTTGATTGGGCTCGAATTATGAGACAGCTTCATGAGCCGGCTCTTTTTTATTTTAAAGTTATATAAAATTATAAATGTTAAAAAAATATATATATATTAACTCATCATTATTAATAAAATAAGTTTATTTTAAAATTAATTATTTTTTTTTTTTTTTTTAAAAAAGGAGTTTGATTTTCAAATATTTCTATTCATAATGCATTAATTCTCTTGTTTTCTTTCGTGGAAAAAGAGGTGGGTTTTATTTTATTTAGGTTCGAACTAAGCTTGAGCTCGGCTCTAATACTCAATATTTTTTTTTTAAATTGAGGCCAAACTCAAGCTGAGTTAAGTTCGAAGAAAATCTATTGAGTCACGGTTCGAACTCGGCTCACTAAATTACATACAGCGATTTAGTGAAAAATTCTAGTACATTTTCCCTTTTCTGTTTGTTCTTCGCTACTGAGCTTTCGTTCCAAAACTGGAACCTTTGAGGATATGATCTGTCCAGAAGAACTTAAAAGTTGTGAGATTTTCGGTATATATCTTCCCAAGTACCAACAAATTAAGGGAAGGCACCTCAACGTTTCACAAGATTAAGGGAAAGATAATCTTATTTGCTCACATTTGATTACTGATACAAAACACAAGCTGATTAATTTCTGCGGATGGCTAATTAAACCCTCTAATTAAGAAGAAGAAGAAGAGAGAGAGATGATACTGTAACGTCCTTTCTCGTCCAAGTCCATCTTCTCCCCATCGCTTTTCTTACATTCGTAGTAAAATACAGTGTATGCTGCATAAGCGAAGAGCTGCAACAACACAGATATACCCACGGAAAGAACTCCCAAGATCAGAGGAACCAGTACTGATTTCTGATCATCACTTCCCAGTACTTTCCACCCACGGATTGCAGACACGGGCAGCGTAATAAGCGATAAGAGAGCAGCAAGAAGAAACCCTTGAAACATTCTTCCATTCATGACCAGACCCCATGCTTTGGACAAAGCCTTCATCCCATACTTGCCATCTTCGAGCGCAGAGACGGCTACGCCCATATTCCACACCACGACCAAGAACAGGTTTATTAGATAATATGAGCCGGTCAGGGAGTACTTCAACACGGTGAAGGCCCACGAGCGCTGGGTAATCGGCATCTCCGCGAGCACAAAGGCTGTTGCAAGACCCATGTTGAAAAGGGTCACGTAGACCCAAGTGATTGCTGCCCTCTTCCATGGCGTTCTGATGTTGCCGAGCAATTCCCCGAGGCTCGGGTGCTCTTTCTGATTCGAGCAATAAATCGCTGAAGATGCACATATGTTTATCACCATTGAAAACACTGAAAAGATCCAAAGCAACGCAAGGAGGGAGAGTTGTTCAGACAAGAAAAAAATGGCTCTTTTGAAAAGCGGCGACAGCTTCGAGGGATCCGAGTTCAACTCGACAAACTTGGCGAGAAATTCGGTCGTTTGGGGCTTGATGACGATCTCCTCAACGAGGAAGAAGAGAGCGGAAGGGATGAAGACGAGGAGCGCGATTGCTGAGAAGAGTTTCATGTTTCTGGAAAAAATTACCAGGGCTTCCTTTAGGACCCTGGCTGTGCCACACACGGAAGAGGAGAAATAATCAGAAGCAATTCCCATCTTGCTGAACTCGATCGGATGCCAGGCGGAGCGCGCGAGAGAAGAGAAAAATAAAAGAAGGGTAATGAAATAATGTAATGGCGTAAGCGTTATATATATATCTGTTTTTGTCGGCTGTGTATATGTGTTATCTTCTCTTTTCCCTTATTTCGATCGCTGACCACAAAAAATGGAACCCTTTCGGAGGAAATTTCGATCGCTGACCACAAAAAATGGAACCCTTTCGGAAGAAATTTCGAAGTAGCAGGGGGTACTATTTCATTCCTGGAAAACAAGGCTCTGTCCCTTTGATATTTGACAGATGATCAAGAAGATCAAATCAAGATTCAAGATGAAGACTTTTCTTCTTCATATACGAACGCGAAAATTCAATTCCAGTCAATTATATTTGGTCTCTATCACTGCGACTAGTCTCTCTTATCTGATTTGGAAATACAGAGACTTTGGGGTGTATTTCTAAATTCTAATCAGAACAAAATGAAACGAGAACGAAAAAGCCAATTTTTATGGAAACGGACCTACTCTGACGAAATGACGAATGACTTCCAGTGTATTTAATTTTAACTACTTTGATGTCTCTTTAAGTTTAAAGTCTAATTAAGCAATACTCAATAAAATTGTCAGAAAAAAATCTTGAGAGTAGAAGAGATGATTATTATTATTATTATTTCTCTGAAATGGTTGAGCAGTACTCTGATCAGCAGCACAAGGATCAGGGAGAAGGAGAGGTAGGGATCAGACTGTAATGTGGTTTCCCTTCTGGGCTCACCTTCTCACCCTGACTTGTCTTACATTCATGGTAGAAAACCGTATACGCGACATACACAAGGATCTGCAATAGCACAGATACTCCATCCAGGAGCACCGAACGAAGTATCAAGAGCAGCAGGGATTCCCCACCATTATTTCCCACTTGCCACCCAATTACGGGCAGCATAGCCAGGGTTGCGAGACTAGAAAGACGAAAAGCTTGAATCCTTCTTCCTCTGATGAGATCCCACGCTTTCTTAAGAGCTCGCATCCCATACCAGCCCTCCTCCAGTACCGAAACCGCTACGCTCAATGTCCAGACCGCAGTCATGAACAAATGAAACACAAACGTTGCCACGAGTATTGAAATCCCCAAGAGAGTGAAGACCAAGGAACCCCGAGCAGTCACCAATATAAGCGCAAGCGCATACAAGATTATAAAGCCGATGTTCAAAAGGGTGACATTTAGGTAAGTGACTGCCGCCCTCTTCCATGGCCTTCCGATGCTTGCGAGCAATTCCCTGAGGCTCAAGTGGTTGTTGCCGGAGTAAGTGACTGCCGAAGCGTATATTGTTGCCGTCATAGAAAATACTGACAGGAACCATGATAAGGCGACGATCAAGAGTTCTTCAGATAACAGAAAGACGAGGCTTTTGATAAGATGGGGAAGCAGCTGTCTCGAGTAATCGGTGTCTGTAATGCTGCTCTCGGTGACCTCGGCGAGAATTTGGGATGCTTGCGGCTTGATGGCGAGTTGTGTGACGAGGAAGAGGAGAGAGGAAGGTATGAACACAAGGAGCGCGATTGCGGAGAAGAGTTTCACGTTTCTGGAAATAAGTACCAGGGCTTCCTTGAGGATCTTCGCGGAGGAGAAACATGATCGCTTCTTTGTTGAGTCCACCGAAGCAAGCTCCATTGCAGCAGGCTCAGGAACCAGAGATTTGAGCGAGAAAGAAAGAAGTTTTAACTCGGAATAATCTGAACAATGAAGACTGGCTGGCTGATACAGAGATACCTGGGTTCCCGCGTAGACTCTTCTTGTCTCTCCCATTTCTTCAATCTCCGGGCCCTAAATCCCTTTCGAGGAAGTTTCGAGGCTGTTACTGAATTGTAGTTAGATGCGACTGCTAATTTCCCAGTCAATTACAGATTTGTTTTCAGATCGTAAGACCAGACTCGATGTATAATTAACGAGAAAGGCGGCGGTCTACGCCGGGTTGCGGTCCACAACAACTATAGAGGATGCCTCATCTCATCACGTCTTGGATCGGAATTCCAACATGGGAGAGGACTCACCCAACGCAAAAATAAAAAATCTTGACGCGCTTTTAGTTTCTTGTTGAAAAAAAGGGCGTAACTCTTTTAGAATTAAGAGTTCTTTAGGGTGGTCTGCGGTATGCTTCTGTGCCGATTCCTTCTCTTGAAACACACATCACATGGGGGGAACTTGTGAATGACGCTGTCGTATTAATTCTTAATTTTATTTTTTTTCCAATCATTATTAATTTCTTCTAAATTATGGTGTTTTGACGTGTATCCAAAATTCCAAACTAAAAGAAACATTGCTTCATGTGTGGAGTTCATGCAGAAACGCAGAGTCTGGATGTTCGAATTGATGCCCGTTAATTATGGAAGGGGCAACAAACATAGCTTTCTTTGGATGGGTGAACAGGGCTTTAGCCAAACACAAATTTTGAGAGTTGGAAATCATTCTAGGATGCTGCCACTTGGTCAGCCTGTTTAAGATCAGGGCTCCCTACTGCTGTTGGTATTTGCTTATTTGATGATGCACTCATACTCCTTTTAGCCTCTCTCCTAGCCTCTTTCTTTGCAATTTTCAGTTGCTTGAATTCTTCCTCGAGCTTCGCCTCTTCCTCCGGTGAGAAGAAAGCCACTTCTGTATTTGAGAGAGTCTCGTACATTTTCTCGATCCTGGCCTTCCACATAAGACCCAATTCAGAGTCCATTTTGTGATATGGGGTCTGTAGAAGGTACTCGTCAATCCCACCAGCTTTATCTATGCATCGAAGCGCATGCGTTGTCACTTTGACGCGTATGTGCCGGTCATGAATGTAGCTGAAGAGGCGTTTCTCTTGGACATTTGGCTTCCATGTGCGCCTGGACCTGTCACCGTAACAAGAACAATTAAAAAGAGAAACAGAGGTAACCACTCAACAATCATAGAAGTTCATGACGAGCAACTGAAGAGAAAATCTTATTATATGCTTTTTCTCAGAGAAAGTCGACATTACAAAGTTCATTTTTCTGTTCATACGTCAAAGAAAGTGTTATCCGATTCTATTCTATTGATACATGTCTTGCACCCTGCTCTGACTTGCAAGACTTGACGGAGTTCGTTTTTTCACATCTGTGATAATTTTGGGTTGATGTTCCACCATATTTCCTGCCCTTGCTGCTGTGTGTTCATGCAACCTACTTCCTAGGACTGGTTAAGCCTCCTCGGGAAGAGTCTTTATACAATCCTGGGAGTCTAGTATAAAAATAACCCACACAGTGCTGACATTTTTCAAGCATTCATGGGGAAATGCAAGATCTCACTGAGTCTCCTACTTGTGTTGCCCTCATTCTTTAAAATCTGAATCAAATGAAAATAAGTTAGCTATGGATTTGATCACTAATCTCATGTACTTTCCAAGTTTTTTTTCTTTAAGAGCTACCCTACTTGGATTTGATCACTAATCTCATGTACTTTCCAAGTTTTTTTTCTTTAAGAGCTACCCTACTGTACATTTGCCTATCTCATTTTCTGCAACCTTGAAAGCATGGCCATTTTTTTGTGGCTCCTTTAAAATAATAATTACATCACAAACCCTGAAGAACCAATAAGTACTTCTCTCTACCTGCAACAATAGCTGAAACTCCGATTTGTAACTAAGGAAGAAAATAAAGATAGAGAATAATAAGCAGACAAGCAAAGAAAACACAAATGATATTTATTCATATAGAATAGCAGTCTCTCTAAATAACGGTGTTCTCTAAAATGTGGATTTAATGAATTTTACTATTTTAACATGGACCAGCACTTGTTCAGCTTCCTATACAGTTCAATGGATGCTCCTATTTCTACATTATTCTTGCACCTGTTAACATGATTCAGGTGAAGACTGTTAAAGGGAAAGAGAGCAGGAACTTGTATCCATTTAGCAGCAGGAAAAATTTTAGGTCACATGACTGATTGATAGCAGTAACATCTGGTATTTTTCAGATAACTCATTCAACTACTTGACTGGTATTAAATATCCCAGATTAACAGGATTCACAATCACTAAAAGTATAGGAGCCCATCACATCATGAATTTTGAAATTGCACTATTTACTCTTCTTCGGTCTTCAGCCAATTCTGAGCATCATTACTTCCCAATAAGGGATCCTCAGAATTAGTCTACATTCCTCTGGCACATCTAGATGCTCAGCTCAAAATTAGGATGACCGTGTAGCAGATAGACAACCCAACCTAGACCTTACACTAGGTCTCTGCTTGACCCAGGTAGAAGTAATCCCCACAAAGCATGAATGGAGAAACCAATCCTTGTCCTAAACCATGAAGCATTCTTTCCACCCTGGGTTGGGGCCAATGGTTTCTCCGTCCCTTGTGGAAGAGATAAAGACATAGTCCATATACATCACAAGCACTATAAGTCTGAAAGGTTTGACCAAGTACTCTAATATTTTTTTTTTGAAAAAGGAAATGTATAATTTCATCTCATTGCGTAATAAGAGACTAATAACAAAATATAGTAGTAATTTACTCACTTATTCCCTCCATCTTCACTAACTTTATTTCCGAACTGAATATGTCTTCCTGCATAAATTCCTCTTTTAGCTCTACTCATCACAACTTTGCTGTTAGGAAGACATTTTTTCAGGGTCTCCTTTCCTTGTGGAGTCAATTCGTCTGGCCCCATCTTGCGAACAATCTTGTTAAATAGTTCACGTGATCGGAAAGACATGGCTGCATAAACAAGTTCCGACAGGTGAGATGCAAGTTTTGGAGATAACATCAATAACAGAGAAAAACACAGGTCAGAGAAAGATAACCCTGTACTAGAAAACTAGACTAAAAAGCAACTATGTACAGTACTCATTAAAAAAATAATTTAACAGAAAAAAATAGGAAAAATGCATTTTTTACAGAGTAATGGACAAATATTAAATTCCACGTTATTGATAAATTTTAAAAGAAATGTCACTTCAGATCAAATGAGCAATTTAATGATATTCTGTCATTTGATTCATCAAAGATGCACCAAATATAAATAAAATACTTGAAAATAGAAATGTAAAACCAAAACCAAACAAATAAAATGCAAAACTAGAAGACCTACAAGTTAATAAAAAAGAAGCATACAATCAGGTATCAGCAGAGCATGCAATGGCCAAGAAATAATCAATCATTAAAAAAAGGTGTCTTTTGGAGTCATGTCCAAATAAAATAGGCCAAACACAAAAAATTAATGAAAGGACAACTCTTTTTGGAAACAGATAAGCTTTATTTATTTTTCAAAAGTTCTATAAAGCATCACATAGGTTACATAGGAAACATAGTATACAGCTTTAATGTGGCCTAGGAATTTGATGAGGTAGAGAATGAATGGACAATCAAGGGAAAAAACTTGGTGACGAGCCTGTTATGCAATCCGGGTTCCACTAGTTTATCCAATTGAAGCATATGAATAGAACTTCGTGGGTTTTGGCGGTCGATGGCAACAAATCGAATAGTTATGACATAAGAAAACATAAAATCTAGAGAATGAAAGCAAAAGGATGAAACTTGAACTAGAAACTCGCCTCACCTTTACCCTACCGCCGTGGGATTGTTAGTTTCAGAATGAAAACGATCCCACTAATAAAAAAAAAAAAATCAGTCAGAAAAAATAGAATGCACGAATTGGTTTGATTGAGGACGTTCAGTTCTTGCCTTCCCCAAAAGTCCATCCTTTTCCGCACAACTATCCAGTAGGATGCGATTACATACTACGAAATAGACTAATATATCAAGCATATCATAACGAACAAAATAACTCATCTCACCCCCCCCCCCCCCCCCGAGTGACTGAGAACAAAAATAAAATGGAGAAGCGAATTCGACGGCAACAGGATGCTCAACACCACTAGCTCAACTTTCATTTCATTCATATCTTACATTCATCTAAAATCAATAAAAAGGCGTCAAGCAACGAATTCAAGCAACAGTATCTGCTCATAAATTCGAAAACTTGTAACCTTAAAAGAATGAAACCAGCATGCATGAGAAACACAAGCCCTTGAGAATGTTAAAACGCGGATGCAAAAAAATTCAGCTCCGAAGAATCGAATGATTACAGGAGGAGATCACAGAGAAATGGGAGCAGAGAGAGAAAGCGGTACCTGTGCGGCTAAGAGAACTAGCACAAGTGAGAGAATTCTCGTAACATGTAAGAGAAAATCAGAAACCAAGTGTCTGGTGGAATCGAACCGAACTGGTTTGCGAGTTATTCGTTCTCGGTTTGATAATAGGGATCTCCCCTTGATAATAATAGGTTCGAACTCGATCCGAATCCGAGTTCATTCAGAGTTCGAAAGCGTAAACGAGCCGAACCTGAGTTTGAACGAGTTCGGCTAGTTAGTAAGCGAACCGGCTCGGATTAAATGTAACCAACCCACGATATTTAACCCGACCCGGACCCATAATTCTCTTCAGACCTCGATTATTAACCCTTCGACTCCCTAGGCCTTCCCGCTAAAGTGAGTTCCGGAAGGCCGATTTTTCATATTTCAAGGGTCTTTCCTTGAACTCCTGTAGATCTTGATCGCGGCAATGAGGCGACGTCCTGGAATTGGTGGTCTCCAGACAGCTGCTGCCGCGAGGGTAACAATTTTTTCGAACGAGCGATCGTATTTGCCTCTCGACCTTCAATCCGGTTGACGTCCGTCAAATTTTTGCAGGATCAATACCGGTTGCTTGGAGAAAATGTAGCGAAGATTAGAACCGATCTCATGAAGGAGCAGCTTTCTACCTTTCGAACACAATTAGAAGAATTTGCTCGTAAACACAAGGTAAGAATTATTTTTCGTTACCATGT
The DNA here is from genome assembly GCA_019845555.1 of Aristolochia fimbriata. Taxonomy (NCBI): domain Eukaryota; kingdom Viridiplantae; phylum Streptophyta; class Magnoliopsida; order Piperales; family Aristolochiaceae; genus Aristolochia; species Aristolochia fimbriata. The sequence goes on from CM034078.1 coordinate 3,280,930, forward strand.
GCACTTGCTTTTCTACCGTGTGAAATCACATTAAATTTGTAACTTCTGCCGTGAAAATATCTGCAAATTGATAGCTTTGATTCTTTTCTTAGACGGTGTGTTGTCAAACTGTAACTTATAAGCCTTTCAGTACAACTGTCTTTCCAGAAGACCAGTGATAATGCGACCTCATCGGGTGTCATTTATCTTAAAGATGACGCCAAAGGACAAATTGATTGGACATAATTTTGGACTGGAAGTTAGGAGACGAATGAGTGGGTTAGTCTTCTGTAAAATTGCCGTAAGCGTTGGTGTGGGATCAAACATTCGTTATAATTGCTTGTTCTATTTCTCTGGAACTGACAAACATATCATATGTTCGAATCTCTGGTTCTTAGTATCATGTTTTTCACTGTTTTTTAAACACTTTTAGGTTGTAATGATGGTATTTCTTTTGGCTAAAACAAAATTTAAATGCTTCAAACAAATTAGATGAGCCTAGTTACTAGTCTTAAGCTGCTGATTCAGGACTTAGTGAAGCAGTATAGAACACGAACATATTACTGTCTGAAAGACTTAGTATTGTTTGACATTCTCAAAGTTTTGGGAATAACGTAGAAATGGTAATTGTGGTTACTGATATCACCTTCTGGAATGCATCAGTTATCATTAGCTGTAGGGCTTTTAGCTATTGTGTGCACGAGATTGTGGGCTAGAATTTATTTTACGTCTCAACTAATGAGTAGCATCCTTTACAATGCACTTTCATGTTGAAGCTTTTCTTATTCATCAGAGTTAGCCAGTCTCTTCAAGGGGTCATATTATGCACATAAAAATTGGATCTAAGTCAATTTGCATTACTATGTAAAATGTATTTTTCGTGTACTTTGATGATATGGAATTTATTTTTATCCTTCATCTCTGTTTAATATTGTTTCTGTTACTAAAGTCAATTTCCTACGAGATGTTTTATATGTTCCCTGTGCTCAATGGGCACCAATTGTTCGTTTCTAACTTCAACATTTGGATTTTTTTTGTCGTTAGTAAGATATCTGGGTTAATTTTTTAACGAAAGAAGCTCTGCTGGGCCAGATATTTCCATATACATTTGAAGATTCATATGTTCAGTGATTTGTTAGGCAACGTTCCCTGCAACCACTGCTTATCCAGCTTTTACTCAATTTATAATTTCTATTTGTACAAAAAAGCTGGAATATCATTCTGGTTCAACTGGGTTGAACTACCTGCCTAATCTGGTCTTACAACTGCCTGAAATTCTCTAACATTTTTGTTTATTTCAGAATGACATACGCAAGAATCCAACATTCAGGTCTCAGTTTCATGAGATGTGTGCCAAAGTTGGAGTTGATCCTTTGGCCTCCAACAAGGGATTCTGGGCAGAGTTGCTCGGAATTGGTGACTTTTACTATGAACTTGGTCAGTACTAATCTGCTTTGATATATAGTTCTATACATTACATAATTATTCTATTTCAATATTTTGTATGCTGATGCTTGAGGATGAAACTATAGGGTGTATAAGACGTGGACTGAAGATTTAATCATGTTTGAACATAAACTTGTAATCCTAACAATTTGTTGCTATAATTTTCTGGCATAATGTTCATGTTATTGGAAAATAGAAGTCCTGCCAATCAACCTCCTGATAAATTGTGTTATTTCACAAGCCTTGCGTTATTTTTTCCCGTTTCTCCTCATCATCATAAAATTCGTTTTCTGCTACTCCCCCCCTTCTGCCCCCAAGAAAAGAAAAGGTCCAGCCAACTCATGATGATAAATTACATATGCCGTGTTGCTGACATGAATTTAAATATATTTTCTTCATTGTGGCATGGATGGGAACTAACAGTTATGTTTCTTACATCTGGCTAGGCAGGGGTACAAATTGTTGATATTTGCTTGGCTACTAGGGCGCACAATGGGGGTTTGATCAATTTGCAAGAGCTATGCTCTCTTCTTTGTCAAAAGCAAAAGACTGCTCGTGACTCTGTAACCGAAGATGATTGCTTGCGAGCAATTGGCAAGCTGAAGGTATTATTTGCATCTGTAGCTATCTATGTATGGTGTCATTTGGTAAACCAGTGTGTTCCTAGTGGAATTTAACATACTTTGCATGCAATCCTTTCAGTTTTACATAATATCTTGTTTTCTGCAGGCTCTGGGTAGCGGTTTTGAGGTGATTTCTGTGGGAAAGAAAAAACTTGTCCGCTCAGTTCCTACTGAATTGAACAAAGACCATAATGAAATTTTGGAGTTGGCTCAGGTGCGTATCCAACTCAAGCCATTCACCTGTGGATAGAGTTTTTTATGCTCTTCTATGCAGTTCATTTGGTGAAACCTTTGAATGACATTTAATGATGGTACAAATTTTTCATGTTGGTACCTCAATTTTATGCATGCAAAAGTACAAATACTTTTAGGGTGTTCTTAAGCAAGGTCTCTAATACAAAGAGTATTACGATGGGAGTGATTGGTGTTCTTATCGAAGTCAAGAAAATGGGGGATTCAATAGTGCTTTTAACTTAGCAGCATCTCTGGGACTTAGATGATTCCGACAAGTGGGATAAATGAGATTCAATTTTTGTTTGATGAAGTGAGTGGCTTGGTTATTTCATTGTGACTAATGGTATCAGTGAATGGTTCCTTTTCATTGATAGATGCAAACAGAATTTTTATCTTTTACTTGTGATTTAAATCCTTATGAACAATTTAGTATTTCTTTTTTTCATTATGCTGGACAGGAGGCTATGAATGGTTTCTTTTCTGTTTTAGAAATTATATGCAAACAGAATCAGTTTATTGTAACATATGAGGGATTTGTATTTGCTCCATTGTGTCAGGCTCGAGGTTATGTAACTGCTGCAGAAGTTGAACGAACCCTGTCATGGTCATCTGGCCGTGCTCTTGATGCCCTTGAAACTTTATTGGAAGTAAGTTTCTACATCCAAACTCTTGAGCTTGTCTACTTGTTTGTTCTAATTTTATTATTTGTTTCATTGTCTCAATTACGCAGGAAGGTCTTTCAATGGTGGATGATGGTCACAAGGATGGTCTACGTCTTTACTGGTTTCCTTGTGTGGATTCTACGCCTGCAGCTGGAAGCTGACCAACTGGCGAATGGGTTTGGTGCAACTGTGTAATGATTTGTTCACTAGAAATTGCTTCGTAGAAAATTTCAATTAGTTTTGATTTGTTTACTAGCGTACACTCGACACCCGTTAAAATCAATTGTCAATACTAAATGATTCTTAAAGCTGAACCGGCCCAAGTACTTCCACAGGCATGCGCTACAGAAGCGTCTGGAGGCGTCCGTTCACACTTTTCATGTTCCAGAAGTCCTGCATAATGAACAATAATGGATATGCCGTTGAGCACCCCATTCCTACTGGTTTCAGTGGAGTCTGAAACTAACAGGCGCGGTGATAGTTAGCAGTTTCACGAAGATGGAAGATCAGATGCATTATGAGAAGACAACGGCCGTAAAGCACTTTCCTGGTATTTGCGACAAATGGTTGGGCGAAGATGATTTTGCAATAAGTTCTGACACCCACGTATCTCTTGGGGCACGGTCCCACTTCACTGATCCCGTCCGCACAGATGTCCATGCAACCCAGACTCACAAGTAAATGTGAGGTTTTCCGGCGATGGCGAGTCGATTGCAGAAGGGACAACGAAAAGAACGAAGGGACTCTTACAGCCGTCACTCACTTTCATATGCACAAGGTGCTTCTTCCTCAAAGAACAAAATAACACTCGGAAAAGACACAGGACATTCAAGGCAAAGAGAGGTATTCCTTCGGGACCAGGGAGTTACCTGTGCAGCTCGATGCAATCGGTTCTTTCTTTTGGTAAACTGTCACGGTCAGTCGGCACTGAAAATGATAAGTCGAAGTCTCGGTTATAGTGTACGTGGGTATCTCTGGTTCGTTAAATGAAGTTCCGCGGATAGAAGAACCCGAGAGCCTATGATAGAGCACTCTCTTTCTGTCTTTAATTTCAGTATTTGCTCTATAGAGGCTCTCCGCCTCTGCTACTTGCTGCCTTCTGAAAGGTGAACAGAAGAAGAGAGGAGAAGATGGGGAAGGTCTGTTGCTCCGACTCCGATGACAACATGGGTCTTATAGGAATCGTCGTGGCACTTGTCATTGCGATGGTGCTCATGATCCTCTGCCAACCACGTTCAAGAAGTAGAGTCTCGGTCTATCATTGCCACTAAGTCGAAGTCAGTAGCGCTACACCCATTTTTCACTCTGTCCTTCAATTAAAGCCTTTGGTTGTTGAGTATGTGAATCTATGGATGTTGTTTCATGTTTGACGTCATTCTTGGCTTCGGTTTGATTTTTCTCTCTTATTCTACAATCGTTGGTTGGACGAAAAGGTTGATCTGAAATATTTATTTCCATAATATTCCATAATATTTTTAAAATAAAAATAAATAAATAATATATATATATATATTTAAAAGGCTAAAGATGTATTTATTTAGGTAATAAAATACATCTTTTGAAGGGTTTATTACAATAAGTAATTGCGACGAGACCCCCTGGTTTACTAGTTGATCCGCCTCGATATTAGTAGATCGTAAAGTATGTTTCCAAAGTATATTATAAAGTCTAGTTAAACTCCAAATTTTTGTAAAATGTGTAAGGAATCTCCAAGGTGGCTGAGCATCTTGCTTTCCCCATTTTATGACATTCAGTGAGTCCCCTTCAATTTTCTGCGGATAGATTCCTTGCTCATGTGAAATCAACAATGCCTGCACCTCGTTTCGGTAGAATAAGTCAGATTCAGAGGCCCATAGTATTTAAAGATAAACTGCCCTTCGTGATTTCCCTTCATATGCACCATCGAAATTTAACTTTAGAAAACCTGAACTCGGGGGAGACCAGACCGGCTGAGTCTTCAATATGGTATGGCATTCAATATAGATTGAGAAAAAATGTGTAGACAAAAAAACAGGTGCAACAAAGATGACTAATATTGCGTTCAGTCTTCTTTCTTTTTGAATTAGAATTAACGTATAAACTTAAAATTAAGCACACGATGCACGTGAATCATCATAGACAACTGATTCATATCTCGACAAGGTCTAACATGTTTTGGTTCATTCGGTGGACTTACTTGAACTAGCCCATCTCGCTACCAAATAAACCATGTACAGTGTGTGAGCCAAATAACGAGGCCAAGGAGGACTCTTTCGTGTCCTTCCTGGTTGATAATTGATTTTGCCTGTTTGATACGTTCTTTATTGCCTATCCCACATCCGCCTTCAATCTGTTTCAACTTTCCTGCGACGGGTACCGAAAAGTTGTAGTTCTGTACGCATTTGATGAACTTAACGCTGTAGCTTCGAGGAAATACATCCCCTGACGCGTTAGGTAGAACAGGTCAGGATTTTTAATGTGCCCAAATTCAAAACGCGCACATTACATCCACTTGGGTGTCGGGTTTTTTTTTTTTTTTTTTTTTCACTTACAGAAATGGATTGTACAACGAGCTGTTGCGCAGCCTGGTTCCATGGCAAATTACAGTCTGTGTTGAGTTGCTGTGGAGAGTGAAACATGCCAATTCGTTAAGGGGGTTTATGCTTGAAACCAGCAGTCCGAAAGCGGAATAATACTTGCAACTTGGTCTTAAGAGTCGTTTCTTAGAATGAGGATGGGCGTGGTTAAGCAATAAGAATTAGTACTGCAAAATTATCCTTATGGCTTACAAGACTCTTTCATGATGTGTTTAAGCAATATAAATTAATACCACCAAAGAGGACCCAGTTAAGCAGCCGGAGGTAAGACGAACAGAGCCATTCGCTTTTTGTAATTATCGACTTGGAATGATTAAGGCAGGGGTGATGCATTTTGAAAGAGTTGAACTAAGCTATGGAATAAAGAGTGCGTTAAAGTCCATGAGATAAGGACAGGGCAGATGCTCCATGCAGAGGCCACTGGAAAAGAGGATCAATAAAGTTCTGATCTGACGTACCCCAAACGGGTGGTCACCGCAAAAAAAGACCAAAAAGTAGTTCTGATCCAACATACTATCCCATGCAGAGGGCACACCGCATTGATGAACACGAGAATGAAATTATTTCTAAACGTACTCCAGGCGTGAAGGATCTCATACTATACAAGTTCCCAGGGGCGCCATCCCCCTCTGCCCCCAGGAGATCAGACTATCACATAAACATCAAAGATCCAATACAGCAAATCTAACAGGTGCAAACATCATTCAATCAGTTTGTAATGCACAAAATGGAGTCTGACCTGATAACCTCAAAGACGAATGGAGAAGCATTTCAAAGCAGAGAATAAAATAGTGGATCACTTGATTTTCTCAAGAAGAGCAAATTCCCTACTACTGCTTCCTGTATTTCCACCCTAAAGAGCATCTAATTCTCATAGGATGTCACATTGACTAACTGTCCTTTGACCGGAACCAACAAGGAAAGCTCATTGCTGCCAATGACGAAATACTTCTAATCCTTTGGCACAAAGTTGTGATGCTTCCATCATGATGATCCCCATCATGATGATCCCCATCATGATGATCCCCAGGAAAAAGCTTGACGTTCTAATAACCCACAATCAATGGGGACTCTTGAGTACTTGTTTAACATATTAACTGCCCTAAGTAAGTAAGAACCCCATTTTCAACATAACTACGAGAAGTCAATTACAGTAGTCTTGTAGTTTTCATGTAACTCAGCATTGCACCTCACTTGCAAATCATTGTACCATAGATGGCAAGTAGCAGAAGTAGAAATAGGAAGTGAATCAGAAGTATTCCTTGAATATAAATATCATTCAAATTTGAAAGTGTAAAGCCAAACATGAATGAACCAAAAGGTCATTTATTAAAATTGACACCAAGATGAACTTTACATACGCATATACATGTCTTCAGGCTTGGAAGTAGTTCTAAAAGGATGGACAAAAATTAGAACAAGAGAAACAAAGAGTTGGAACAAAATACAACCATATCTTGCTTTGAATTCTGAGAGCTGCTATTTTCTAAAAAGTTCAATCTTGTTACCATATTAGGCTCCTTATTTGCTCATTAACACAAGCTGCTGCTTAAGAAGAATGATTACACAATCTCAAATAAGAAAAAAAAAGAAACAGGGGGAGAATTTTTAAGGATACCCAGACACCCACTATACATGAAGCCTAAACCCTACATAAAGGAATCAATGGAGCAAAGCACCTTGCTGCCAAAAAAATCAGGTTCCTTTTTCTTTTTAGAGCTTCTTACATTTTTTGGAAACAACTGCACCTACATGTCTGCAATTCTCTTCCATCCATCAGCAGTAATCTTTTCTATTTTTGTTTTTTATTGATTTTCTAGTAATGTATTACAATACAGTTAACTAAATACAAATTCATAGTCCCATTAGATTCCCCACTACAAGTTGATCCCTGTCGACTCCCTCTTTAGCTAACTTATCAGCTATTGAGTTTGCAGTTCTAGGTATCTTGTTCCACTTGATTTGTATCCCTGCTACCAAGTCTTTTACTTCATCAAATACATGTCTTAGGGGGTCCGGGGAGGCTCCGTATCTTCCCCACCCTATGACCAAAGATGAGTCTCCTTCAATTCATAAAGGATCAGGCAATTGTTGAGTGAAGATTTGGATTCCAGTGAGTAGGGGTTTTGCCTCTGCTATTAAATCCACTTTTCCTCATTGTCATTTAAAATAAAAAGTTAAATTTTACCTCCTTAAGGGGAAAAAACAAGGAAGAAGAAAAAACTACAGCATGGATTTATAAGCCTTATTGCAGGGAAGTTGGATCAGTTTCAGAGTGCAAAACAAGCAACAAGCTTGAAAAAGCATCGGCAACATTCTACCAGCAGAGACCAAGAAGTCACTCTCCAATATTCTGACAGAGCCACCGATTCCACATATTTTTAATACCACTCTCCAATACTGACTCTTGTCAGCGGTCTAGCATTAGCATCTACTACACTATTCAGTTGAAGGAAACTCACAAAGCCCAATTGCGTATACCTCAACAACATCAAGGGAATAAACACCTTATCCAATTTAGGTCCCCTCAAATTTTACTTAATTGCAGCAATGAAATCAGATAACTAGTTAAAGTGTGAACTACGATTCCATTTAAAAAAGGAACAAATTTTAAGATGGGTATCGTCATTTTATAAATTCTTGCAGTGGCCGTTTAACAAAGAATGAGCCAAACCAGAGGCAACATACGCACTGAACTTTGATAAACAAACCCATCACCAGATAACTTTTATATACATTACAGCTAAATTCAAAATTTGCAAAAACTTACATTTTTTGAGCGACGAATTAAACCCCAAGACCATCCCCAGCATCCCCAAACACCAAACCCTGTAACCCGGAGCGACAAACCGGACATGCGGGCACCTTCATCAGCCACCTATCGACACACTGCACATGAAAGACGTGTCCACAGCGCGGTAGCACCCGACACCGCTCGGCATCCTTAAACCCATCCAAACACACGGGGCAATCGGTGGCCATGGCGGTGGGTCCCGTACCGGCGTAGCTGCAAGAGGGGAGCATTTGAACCTCCTTGGGCGACAACCCAGTAGGCGTAGCAATTAAAAGGTGCGTGTCGACGGGTCCGCGGTGCGGCCTCCGGTGGCGAAGCGCCCTCCCGGCGATGCAGATGTGAATGAGAACGAGGGAGGCTATTCCGAGAAAGAGAAAGAATAGGGAAACGACGAGCGCCATGACGACGGCCTGGAGGAGGAAAGAGAGAAATTTGCTGTTGGGTTTTGTGGGCATCATGGCGATGGGAGGAGGCGGGAGTCGCGGAGGATGCAGTGCACCGTTTGGAGAGTCATAATCAAGACGCCTGAAACCGTACTCTTCGTCCTCTGCGCTTAAGGCCATCTTTCTGTTCCTTCTCTTCTCCCCTATAAACAAAAACTGGGTGTTTTTGTGTGCGTCTGCTTATCGGTAACGAAGGGCTTCTGTAGAGCGAGCGCTACGAAGAGGACGAAAGAGAGGCTCCTTTGGAAGATCGGTGGTAGTAGGACGCCATTTCCCTATCGGTGGCCGACTCGTCTCTGATAGGAGGACGCCGAGGCGGGCGAGACCCAGAAGGGACAGAACCGACAAGCATCTATATATCTATCCATCCACCTAGTTGCGCCTTCAGCTACCACGTACCAAGCCTGGCGCGTATCCCTTTACTATTGTCTAGTTGTCTACGTTTAGGAAAATAATAATAATAATAATAATAATAATAATAATAATAATAATAATAATAATAATAATAATAATAATAATAATAATAATAATAATAATAATAATAATAATAATAATAATAATAATAATAATAATAATAATAATAATAATAATAATAATAATAATAATAATAATAATAATAATAATAATAATAATAATAATAATAATAATAATAATAATAATAATAATAATAATAATAATAATAATAATAATAATAAATAATAATAATAATAATAATAATAATAATAATAATAATAATAATAATAATAATAATAATAATAATAATAATAATAATAATAATAATAATAATAATAATAATAATAATAATAATCTTTTAAAAAATTCTGAGAGAATAAAATTACCAGTAATCACATTATTCATTCGTTTTACATAAATACAGTAGTTTTAAATCAGTAAATATATTATTATAGAACAGAAGAACTGAATAAATATTCGCTATTAGTGATCTCAAAGACATTTGTGGAGACAAGCCTTCCAATTTTGGCATCTGAATTTAGTACGAAAAGAAAAAACAACCCTCGTCCTTGGTGGTAGTGTGGTAGCTTAAAATATTTATATCTTTTAAATTATATTTTTACCTATATTTTTTTTACTATATGAAAGAGAAAATCGACATGTATACATATTTTTATGCAAAGACATTTTTGTATTTTATCCTCAAATATTATTATAATCATCAAATTTTGTATATATATATATATATATATATATATGTATACAACCTTCAAATTTACGATATCCTTAGTAAATATTAATTATCAAATATTTTATATTTTTTTGGCTTATTATGACGACAAATATATATAAATTTAAAATAAATAAAAACAAATTAATATAAATTTTTTAAAAAATTAAAATTGTTATACCTTTATCGACCTACTTTGGACTTTTCCCATACGCGCAACCCTGGGTAGGAGATACCAACTCCTTTACGGGTGGGCATTTAACGGAACACCGGGTAAAGATAAAAAAGGTGTACCACTCCCCACTCCCCAGTGCTGCAATTGAATGGCCGAAGTCGAAGGGCAATACAGTAGTACAGCCGAGCGGTGAACCCACGCTTCTCATCCAGCCCACAGCGTGTCAGGACTCAGGACACGGACTCTGCTCACATAAAGCGACGTTCGAGGAAGACTTTTTTCGCTCCGTCAACAAAAGTATATTCCATTTGGCATATGCACTGTAAGATTACAGCTTTTGCGTCACTAAATTCGTGGTCGATATCCGCCGTCCATGACTTCAGGGATCCCGTGATAAATAAATTAATATTGGTGTCAACCTAGTATGATGGATGCATGAATAGGAAGGCAGCACCCTGATTAAGAGTCACGCTCACGTAGAATTGTTTAAAGACGGACTAACAATTAACAAATGTGGTGGAAACTCATACGCTGACGCCTGAACAGAATTATAATACAATTGTCTCGACATAAAGAAAGAAAAGGATAAGTGTTGACAAAGAGGGTCATCTTCCACCCCCAGCACCAGCCGACTTTAACGAAACGAAGGGCCAGAATAAGTTCATCCGTATCTATCTTGCTTTAGTGCAAGCGTGAAGAACCTAATAGGCAATTATTTTTTGGCTTTTACTTTCTTTCTTTCTTTCTTTTTTTTTCTCAAGAGAAAGACTGATTATCCATCTATCTCTCCTCTCTACAGGTGGAATACTCCCATTGATCAATTTTGTAGTTTATTTCTTGGACGAAACTGTAAAGTAGCAACAACAAATTGGGAATGACAAGCAAATATCGTACTTTATCCACCCATGACGTGCTCATTCGCACGTTAATAGGCTTTGGCTTTTCAGCAGCCACTAGCCAAGCCAATGGAATCTCCATTGACGAGCCGGCCTTTGGCTGCATGAAAGGGATTGGACTTTCACGCTCATTGGAACATTGATATGCATCAATCAGCTGGATAGAGCCAAGCCCTTGAACATGGGAGCCACCCGATTTTGTTTGTTGAACAAACCTTTCCAGCTCATGGCATCTGAATGTTACATGACACTGTCCGGGACATACATCCAGGCAAGTGATAATTAGAAAGTTTGGAACGCACAGCCCATTGGAATTGTTTTAACCAATACAAACTTAAGGAAACATTAATCTAAATTCAAGTGGTGAAACGCACAGCCCATTGGATTTGTTTTAACCAATACAAACTTAAGGAAACATTAATCTAAATTCAAGTGGTGGATCAGAGCAAAAAATTCATGTGCCAGGAATCTTGGTTTGGGCGGTTGACACTAAAGCTACTGTATTCAGATATTCATATGCAACAAGGCAAGAAGCATGCGAATCACAATCAAGTGAAATGTACATTGTCAAGACTGAATCAGTGATAGACATGAAACAGCAGGTAGACAAAAATATGAGACGACAGATTAATATGAGTCCAACACTGGAGGACACGCTTCGATGTAAAATACCTTAAATAGAGGCTTTTGGACATTACCAGTATTTCAATGACCAATCTGAGGGGAAGCTGTTTTAGTTTCATTCACACGGTCATCATATTGGCAGAATAACAACACAAGTGATTTCAAGTAAGCTTTAGTGACTCCCATCCTGATTTTACACACCCCGACGGTATTCCAATTGCTTGGTGTTCTGTAGTAGCACCTGTTAAAATTTATAAAAGTATAAGTCTAGCATGGAAGAATTTGAACCTTGAATTTCAAATGGTTTACAAGAGAAGAATGATCAAATTTTGACTAATTGGAAAGAGATATATCTAATTTGCATTACATTTGATCCTAGTTTATATTTTTCCACACCTAACACTAAAAAACTAACTCAGGTAATTTAATGGAGGTTTTGATACATGAGAGGTTTTATGAACAAGTTGTGTTTTATGTTTTTGAATTGTAGGGAGATTGAGGAGGTTGAGTTGTATTGATGTTTGAAGATGATTTTCTTCCTTGATCATAATAGTATGAGATGTCTCTGCCAGATGGTTTTCATCGATTCTTGGTGAGTGAGTCATTTTTTAAGTAGACTTTTTTAACCAAAGGAAAGAAGCTACTCATTTAATAAGGGATGGATGAGCATGGAATCTCAAGCTTTGAAATCTCCTCGTCTGTAGGAGACTGATGTGGAAAGAAGTTGGGCTTTGATTTGCTCACTTTGTATACATATGAGTTTGCTTGTACACAGCATAGGGTCCAGGTGAGATTTACTTTGAAAACACAAAACACCAGGAATCTTTTGAAGTACAAAAGGAAGCAAATCTCTCTGAAGCCAATTAATTTTAAATATTTTATTTTCAAACGTTCTGATGTTCAAGTAACATAGACAGTATGGGAAATTTACAACATGACTCACTTCTCGAATGTAGTGTGCAACTGCTTTGCATCCTTCAATTGCAAGCTGCATGACACTTTCAAAAGTATCCACCGGAAGTTTGGCATCCATCTGAAGAAGACAATTGATGAACTCATCGTTCAAATGACATGGAGAAGTATATAAAAAAGATATATCTACTATGTCAACATCAGTTATCAGATATCAACCTGAAGAAGAGTCACTTTATCAAGCTTTGCCAGAACTCCTACAGTGACATCTGGACCACCAGCGCTATCTTCCATATAGTTTAGATCTGCCACAAGCCATGACCGAGAGCATAGTATTCAGTATGCTGCTCCAAATAGCTTTTCATTACCTAATAAACTGGTGCTATTTGCCATCAACCTATTTACCTAGGCAGGTCTTTGAGGGCCAGTAATAGTAAGTAAAGCTTACCAAGCAGAGCTGTGCTATTGAGATAGCCAGCACTGCAAGAAGTAACGAGGTCACGCATGGGAATCCCAGCATCAGCAAGCGCCAAAGTTGCAGCATTAATACAGGCAGATCTTGTTCCTGACCACCAAACACAGATCAACACAAGGCAATAGGGGAAAGAAACCAAGAGAGAGAAAGTGTATAAATACCGCCATCAGCTTGAAGGACTTGAACAAAAATGTCAATCTGGAAAAGCATTAAAGGGGGGGCTTCAATTCAAAATAGACTCAAAGAACCACCACAACTGCCATATGAGAAAGAATCACACTAAAAGATAGTGCTCAAGATAACCTGAGATCTGGGCATTAGGTGTGTTAATATGCACGCCTCCATGGTTTGCCGAATGACAAGAGATATCTCTGTAGATCGCCTGAAATGCAAAACTGGATTACAGGACCTTAAAGAAAGAATTATCATAAATTGAAAGAGTATTTACGCTTGAAAAGTCCATGCTAGCATCTTAACAGATTTTATTATAGAGAAAGGGTGCAATATCATATAAGACTGATAAACAAAATTATTGAAAATGCACAAAATTTAGAAAGTAAAGCATCTAAATGAGCCTCACAGGTAGAACAGACCATGTCATGTTCTATATTTAAGTTGCCTTGGCCAGAGTCAGACAACTTGACACATTTCAGACTTCATAATCTTAGAGGACTTGGGCAAAGGAAAACACCTTTCATTGAAAATGTTAAACAACTTTGTTCTTTATGTTTCCTACTGCTAACTAAAGTGTCACTGCTACCCCCAGAAAATCAGGCAAAACCATTTACGTTTCAAAGTAATTTAAGAGCATCACCAGAACAAAAAAATAAGACAGTATGAAGATGGTTTAGTCATGTCTGCATAAGACATACAATTGATGGTTCAAAGATCAGTGTGTAGAAGAGAAGCACCCAACATGAATAAAAGCTACGGAAATACCTTGAAGAAGGTCAACCAAGCAAAGGACAAGCAAATGACAAAGCAAAGAAGGGTATCATTTAGCTGAGACCAGAATAGTTTCAACAACACCCCAGGCATTAAATAACGAATAAAAAATTCTGCTACTAATGATTTAGAAGATCCAGATAAAAACGGAGATTGGATGAACATAAAACAACACAATATGTACAAATATAAGCATAATGCAATACATGAATTCAAAGAATTTATGTACTAGGAAAAAATAAAAAAAACTATAAAAAGAATAAACCTGTCACCCTTCTGTTTACGTGTTCGATCTCCAGTGCTAAAATTGGCCATGCTATACTCACAGCGCACCTTCAGAAAAAATATGCAGTAAAGCAAGGTGGAAGAAATAAAGAAAATGAAGGTTTCAAGTTTGAAATGGTAGAACTCCTTAGCAATAAAAATAGAGAGAAGTTACCAGTGCTTGATCACTTATCTGCTGGCTCCTATTTTGGACCTAGCAAAACCAAGGAATCTTCATTGTTCTTCATTTCATTTGGAGAAAAATGCAAGTTGTGAACTAGTATTGAACATGACACAGAAAACACTCAGCTAAAAGCAGAGGAAAAGTCCATGACACAGTCAAAAAAAGGCAGATTGGGAAGGGAAGGGAAGGGAAGGGAAGGTGGGTAGGGGTGTTCGGAAACATATCTAAATTAGATAAAGTTAAAGACAAAAAAGGTTGCATAAACACCAATTAAATCTGACAAGGAGCAAAGAAAGCAGAAAAGCAGTTCAAAAGTCACAATTGCAAATTTTGCAATCCTATTATCAGACCAAATTTCGCAACACTACAGCACTAAAAGATACCATATTTTCCAGAAATGTGATTAGGAAGTACAATGGCAGCAAGAATCCTTGGTACTCATGGGATTCTTTGAAATTTAAGATCTTTTAATAAATGTTTTTTCAGTTTAGTCTCATGTTCCTAGTTCAGCCAGTGGTTTGGCTGATTCTCTTACTAGGGAAGGGGTTACCCAGCAATCCTCATTGTAAGGGATTCCCCTCCTCGACATATCAGTTTAGCATTTTTGCTATTTAATGAATATGTACCCTATCTTGAAAATATAAAATTAGATACATAAAACAGAACTAAACCCAAAATAGGAATGATTTATTACCTCCCTTGGGCCATATACAGCAGCAACAACTTTGGTGTTCCCCATTTCAAAGACAGCAGAACTGTCCTTAGAAAAAAAAAAAAGAAAAAAAAGAGTTAAATATAAAAAATAAAGTTACAGAAAACATCAAACCTGAGAACCTTGAAAAGGAACTAACACAGGCATGTTAAATATCGTTTGAGAAAGAAAGAGTACCCATCTGCATTCGCAACAGCTCCTATTTCAGCCTGAAGCCTCCTCATCTGCCATTGCAAATTCCAAAATATAAGACGTTTTCAGAGATGTAGCAGAAAACCTTGTCTTTTTTTTTCAAAAAGAAGTTAAAAAGGAAGTGACAGAGAGTTTATGAGAGAGAGCTGATGAGAGAGAGAGTATGAGAGAGAGGTATATTTACTTCCATGGGTCGACGACCATCCAAACGAAACCCTTCTGGGTTCACGAATTCCATGATCAATACAAGAGAATTTTTGTACAACTTTGTCCAATAATTAATGGCCTTCAAGTGTGTCTTGATTTCTAGTGTAATCTATAAACAGACGGAATATTTTCAGTCAAATGAACCTTACAAAATATTGCAAGTAAAATGGCAAGATGAAAGCATTTAATGAAAATAAAGAATAAGGAATGAAAGAGAAGAGAGCAACAATAAGTACCTGTTTCGTCAACAGACAATCAAATGTGCAGTTTTCAATCTTGTTCACGATTAAATGCTTTCATCTTAAGAGCTATTTATATTGATGTTTCAATTACAATTTTTAGTTTTGGTTTAAGAATGACATAGGAGCCCATAACATAATAGTAATATCTTATAATTAAAATACTGTCACTCTTAACTTTAGTGTCCTCAAACACTTTTTTCCAAGTGAAAAATTATCGTATTTAAAATTTGCACTTCTTTACTTCAATTATAAGTTATTACTTCAATGGAAGTCGTCTTATGTTCGTATGTATGAATAAATCTTTATTATCATTAAAAGTTGATTAGAAGAGAGTTACAACCAAGAACCCCAGAAAAAAATTGTGCGAATTCACTGCCTCAGCAAAGTCAGCACCGTGGAAGGGATAATGTACGTAGGCAGCCACAATTGGCAAGTATTATCCAAAACTTTAAAATTACTGTTAGGGGAGAAATTGAGCCGAGACGAGCCCGGCCAGAAATGCATAAATTCGAACTTGTATTGTTAAACTGGAGGTCGAGCTCAAAAAATTTTAACAAACTAAAAGAGCAAAAGGGAAATAAAATCGAGTCAAAATACATGAGGGTGAAATACTGTGTTCAAAACTTCAAAACGAATAATTCAGCCAAAATATCAGAGAAAAACTCCAACCCCAACATTTAGAATAGAAAAATCTAGAAAAGTACAAAACAAACTAATTTCCGAGGATATTTTAATAAGACAAACAGAAATTAAAAAGAGATCATATTAAACAAGAGCGAGAGCCAAGAAGGAGAAAGATGATAAAAAGTACTGAGCATGGAGCGTAAAATTCAAACAAACATCACCCATTCACAACAGACCCACGCACGAAAAAAACTCAAAGAGAACACATTGACAAGCAAAAGCAAAACAAAAATTAGAAAGAGGAGAGAGGCGCAAAGGAAAAACTTACCTGAGAGATTAAAAATCTGGCTTTCAGGACCTAAAAACTCTTGTTTCAGTTTTCTTCTTTGGCCTAGCAATCGGAGGAGCTTCAGTTCGTCCTTCCAGTATTCAAACAAAAGCGAGGGAATCGAAGGGTTAAGTTACGTATCGAGGTCTGCAGAGATTTAAGGGTCCAGGTCGCGCGGAAAATGTAAGGTTGCACCTAGATCCGAACCGGTTCGCGAGCTAACAGACCAACTGTTGAAAACCGGGTTCGGCTCTTTTACGCTTACGAGCTCTCTAAATGGAACTCGGTTTTGGTTCCAAACTTCCAGTTCCCCTAGTTCCAGACTTCCGGTTCGTATATTATCGAACCGAATCGGGCTTAGACCTATCCGCTGCTTTTAGGCTTTAGCGGATAGTGACCGTTCCCGCGTTCGTGGACAAAAAAAAACCCTACTGTTTCCCTCCCAATCCAGCGCGAGCGTGTCTTCTTCCCTCCGATCGGGCCGTTGGTTTTCCTCTTTGGACGACCCCCTGTAAATGCAACCTCCTCTTCAGTCATTAGCGAGGAAAGCTATTTCTAAATTTCAGGGAAAGAATAGACACTACTAAGTTCAAACTGAACCTGTAACACTCAGCGGAACACTCTTCCCGGTAAAGGGTGGAAAGTTTGCCGGTCCTTTTTCTCCCCTGTTTCGGAGGCAATACTTTAGTTTGAACTACGTGGCTCGACTTAATCTATTGGAAAAGTTCAGTCCAAGGCCCCAAGCTTTCTGGAAATACTTAAACACCGAAAAAGGATCCTGGGACTCAACATTGGTAGCCACCCGCACTGGAGCTTGGTGAGTTAGTCTACCCGACGGACCTAGTTTTAAGTTATCCGAGAATAATTAAGGGTTGAAAGGTGTGATGGATATATCCTTAGGACTGTTGAAACCGTTGTTTGAAGTTGCTATTGAATCATCCTTGCTCGTCGACTTCTGAATAGTGAATACTAGGATACAGCGTTGTCATTTCATATTACTTGATTTTTTACGAGTTTGAACTTTTCTCTCCATCTACAAATAAAGAAATGAGATTGTCTAACTGCATTGCGTTGGAGTTTTCACCGGGGCCTTGAGTATCATGAGGGATTTCAAGTGAATTTTTAGGTAGAAAAGTAGATGCTTTATTAAGGAGGATTCTGGGGAAAAGTTGTCCAGAAAGAATATGTTGAAGAAAACAGTGAATGAGAGGAGAAAAATTATGAGAGAAGAGAGGAGAGCATAAGAGAAAAAAGGGGGAGAGCATAAAGGAGAACACTAGGTTGCCATGTCACATAAAAGAAAAAGTTTCATCCATGTCATATGTAATAAGTTTTACTTAAATGTTGCAAGTACTTACAAGGACCTTTTCTATTTTTCCTTCCTATCTATCCATCGAGGCTCTAGTTGGCGTGAGAGTAATTATCAAGATGATTTGTACAGTCGTTTTCTTTGTTGTTGAAAGTGGCTCAATGGCGTGAGAGCACATGATTACAGTCATGCTACTCCCCTAGTCTTAACCTTGTTCCTTATGATTGTTTCTTACATTAATCCTGAAGTGTATAGGATGCTTGCTGCTGGATACACCCTGCTGCATTGGTCTGTTGCTTAGATTCAATGTCACTTATAGGCATCATCCTTTTTTATCACCCATTTATTTTTTCTTCAATTTCAGTTATGTTGCTTTCTGAAAATTTGAGAGTAGTTACATGTTACATTTTCTTTTTTAAAATTTTATTTTTGTAGTTGTCTTTGCTTTCCTGAATTTTGTTTTTGTCGTGTCCGTTAAGATCACCTCTTGAAGGGTGGCATATACTTCCAGTAAATTTAGAGGATTGTGCTTCTCATTCAATTTGAAGGCATGCCCATCGTGCCGCCAGGTCATTGTTTATACTGAGGCCAACCATTTTCTAGCTTCAATCCGGTTCTCATACATTGAGGTTCTTTGGCTCTAGGTGGTTTTAGTGGAAGAATAGAAAGTTCTCAACCATGGGAAAAGAAGCAGAACCGGAAAAGACAAGAAGGAAAATCTTTCATATTCCAGAGAAACTTTCCACCACAAATGAGCTTTCAACTGGTAACTAAATTAGTCTGAATTGATTTTCCTGTTTTTGCTATTAGAGAGTCGTTAAGCTTTGAAAACTGTAATGTGGCTCTTGTGTTATATCATGCTAGTATCTGTCTTATATCTTGTGTTCTGTTTAGTGGAGGTATTTGCCACCCCAGTTGAGCCTTTGCATGCTAATGCTCTAATAAGGTATGAACTTACTACTGGCTTTTGCTAGCTTGAATTATTTTAGATTTTCTTTATATATTGAACTTATTGTACATTGTTGGAATTCTTGATCTGAATTAATAGGAAGTTGAATCAAGTAGCACCTTTGGAGAATCTTCGTCATGTCAAACGGATTCAAAAGAAGATTGTAGAAGGTTCGTCTGTAGTTTTGTGCATCACTGCCCCAACCTCATCAGTTGGTGTGAGATCATGTCACGGTTCAGATATTGGTGTGAGAAATTGGATTTGGCTATTGAGAATGAAATTTATCTTTATGTTAAATGCTTCTTAAAATTATGTTTCATAAAGAATTCAATTTATTCTGTTGTCCAGAACATCATTCTTAAGAAGCAAGAGATTAGGCTTTGTGTAATAAAAGTAAAAACATGGTATATCGGTCTAAGGAAACAACACTAGAAGAGCTTGAGTAAGGGTGTAATAGATGAAGATTGTCAGGAAGAAATTGGGACTATCCTAATAATGCACATCGAAGTGTAGTCATCAACTGATAGATGTCCTAGCAAAGACAAGATGCAAAACAAAAGGGAAATGGTATTTTTGTTCTTTATAAGCACTCAGTTTGTTGCTGCCCTACTTTTTATATTTGTATATTGTTATTTTTCAGTCAAATTTTCATCTGTTCCATCTTGAAAGGGTTGAATAGATTCTTAGAATCATTTTTGAAAGCACAAAAGTTGTATTCAAGTTGGTAATGAGGGTTAAGTTTTAGCACTCTATAATTGGCACAACAAAAAGGAGGTCAGCGAGACTTTAAAGAGAGTTATCAAAAGTTCATTGCTTTCTCTTAGTCCAAATAAAACCATGTAAACAAATGTTCTTATGGGTAATATATTTTTTGTTCTTGTCCAAGTAAATTCAGTTAAAAAACTGTTCTTATGGGTGAGGTATTTTTTGTTCTTAAACGTGGATGTGTCCATTTCAAGTATTGGTTTGGAACCTTTACCCAGTAAATGCTCAACATAGTCCTTCCTCATATTTTATCCTCATATGCATGAGAAAATATTAAAGTTGGCAATTTTCTCCACAAATGACTAGCTATGGTGGTCGAAGATGCCTTTTCCAATTATAATCTTACGTTATCCCGCTGATATGGGATTACTTTGTACAAAATGTTCCCTCATTGTCAGATTGCCTGCTTGAAATGTAGCGCACTTAAATGTGCCTTAGAAATGGTGGACTTCTACTCACCCATTATCTTTCGAATTATACAAAAAACAAGAAAAAAAGAAATGCTTCTGCATCAAAGTTTTGTTGCTCATACTTTTCTTCTGCAGTTTTAGGACTTAAATTTAATCTGGATACTCCTGTACGTGAAAGTTTATTATTTCAAATATTGCCTTTAAAAAAAAAAAAAAAACATTTTTCTCAATGGTCATCCCCCTTCAACTTAGAACCTATTAAATGTGGAAAATCTTAATATCCACCTTCATGCAATAGTTCATCCTTCTTCTTTCTCTGTGAAGAATGTATAAATATATGTTGCTGCTAGTTATCTTTGAAGCTGGATAGCTAATTTTTACAGC
This sequence comes from Aristolochia fimbriata, assembly GCA_019845555.1. Taxonomy (NCBI): domain Eukaryota; kingdom Viridiplantae; phylum Streptophyta; class Magnoliopsida; order Piperales; family Aristolochiaceae; genus Aristolochia; species Aristolochia fimbriata. The sequence goes on from CM034078.1 coordinate 3,301,467, forward strand.
ATCTTTATTATTTTGAAGACCATTGTGGTGACTTACACTTATATAATTATCTGATAATTATGTACATAAAAATTGCCCCTGTGCTCTTCTTTTACTTGGGTTGAAAATGGTTGCACTGGCAGGAAAAACTCTATTATCAGTCATATTATGCCTTTCAAATGGAGATAACACTCCTCATAGCATGCCAGCCGTTCTGGAACTGATTCATGAATACAAATTGCATCCATTTCCCACCAAGGCAAGGTTCTCCCACTTCACTACTCTCTGTTGTTGCTCAGAAGCATTTCATTATTGGTTAATATGCATAGTGATAGGACTCACCTTTGGTTAATATTCATCAATGTTTAAGAAGGACATGGACCACCAAGAACGGCTCTCCTACCCAAAAGATTTTATCTTAATGATGACAGAATATTATTCAGATGTGTCCCTGTTAATTCAAATTTTTGGTAGGGAATCCAAAGTTTGTCTGTTTTCCTTAAAAAGTTTATTGTCCAGCTTTTATAGTTTCACCAATTATATCTATTTGTGCCGTGGTTGTACATTTTAGAGAATAAAAAAACATTTTCTGAGTTACCCAGTCTTTGTTTAAGGAGACTTGAACTTGGCTTTCAGCTTCCTTCAGCTTTTTGGTTTTTTTTGACTGATCACGTCTATATTATCATAATATTTTACTGAATTTTTTTTTATTATATTAAATCAATCTGATTATCATGATCCAATGAATCTTTTTTCTCCATATATTTTGTGTTTGTTTCTGCTTCTTGCCTTTCCTGGGTAGCTCTGGTGCTTGTGTCCTTCTTCTTCAATAAACATTTCCTTTTGTTCTGAAAACAAACCATATGTTATAGGTTTGAGTTTTTTGGAATGTACTGTTAATAATTAAAGAATAAATTCATAAACTGCTCCTCTTAGTTTGGATAAGTTCTTCCTGAACATGTTAGTAACTTCTTGTATGAGATCTTTAACTGGAGATAAGGATTACTGTGTAAATGGATGCTGTAATTTCTCTCAGGTTGCTAAGTATGCTGCTGTATCTAAAGAAGAGTGGGAGGAACAGTGCAAGCTGTGGCCAACATCATATCATCCTCCAACATAGTAACTTCAAATGCCTGTGTTTTCACTTTGTTTTGCTTGCATGTCTAACTATACTACTGTAGTACAGCTATTGATTTTTTGGATCCATGGCAGACATCCTGCTTATTGGTTTCTGTGTCCATATTTTGAGCATGGAATGTGAAACTAGGACACAATCATTACCTATTACACATTTTATTTGCAACCTGCTTTCAATTGGATTCAATCAGTTGACACACCAATGGGGGTTAGTGCGCAGAAAATTTATGTTAGGAGATCTTTTCTTTTTGAAAAATAAGGGACATTAAATTTTTTGACTCTGAAATGTGTAATCACTTGTATAATATTCTCCTTTTCCATTTTAAAAAAGTTATATTCGTTGTTTTTTTCCATGTCAAAAAAATAATATTCTCGCTTTGGGAGAATTCAGGGGAATTCAAATTTGACTTACTTATTGAAGGCAATTAATTCTCATTGAAAGCCTCAATTTACTAGGGTGTGGAGACTTCTCTCATAAATTTAAGAAGAATCTAATGTCTTATCGAGTTACACTAACAAGGAAACTGTATTTTTTAGGTAATTGATGTCCCTGAAATGAATGTCATGATGCAGTAATCCCCTGTATAGTATATTTTTGGTACTATATTTCATTGTACAAAGGAAATATATAAGCTCTGAAATATACATTGAAAGCTGAAGACTGTGCTTTTTTAATAGGATGATGTGGATAGTCCATGGAAATTACGCCCCATGTCATGGTCAAGTTTTACTAGTTTTGAGTATATGTTGGTGATGAAATTTTATTTTATGAAATAGCTTCTGTTGAAATTTATCTAGTTTTTATGTTGAGTACTACTTTTTCTGCCAAAAAATTGTTTATTTTTTCTATTACCTGCAGCAATATTGATGGAATTGGTGGATTTAGCGAAGTGGACTCACAAATGGTATTCAAATTTATGAAGGATACCATTGATTTAGCAAAATCCGATGGTGATCAGGTATCAGAAATAGTTTTGGTATTCTACAATTGTGAGTGCCCGCGGGGACAAAGCCTCATCCTGTCCCTTTGCTTTTTGGTTTGAGTCGGGTTGAGTACTTGTGAAACCCGATCCAAAGCCCACTCCTAGGCCCTTATGTGAGGGGCTATGTTAAAAAGAAATCCACATATATTAAGGATAAAAAAGATCTTGTGCTTTTATTTGGTAAGAGACCTAAAATTGGCTCATCACTTTGAAATGGACCTATATCCAACTTTAACACTCGCCTGAAAAAGGTTCACTTACACTGGAACTACAAAAAGCACAGAAACAATGTGCACTGTATCTGCACTTGTTTACCCTCATGTTTATTTGTGTTACTGTCTGACCATTTTCAGTAGAAAAGAGAGAAAGCTCTTTATTGGTGTTAAAATGAGGAGAGATGAAGTATGTGGCAGTTGTTCAAAACTCAAACTATCGTGAGATAAGCAAATGGAAGAGAATAAATTAGTAACAAAACATGCTCGAGGTTGCTCCCCTCTTGCATGAATTTTTGTCGTATCATAAACTGACATACTTTCCAAGAAACTTCATTTTAATTATGTTTCTCAATGTTGAATCCCGCCCTAGATTTCACAGCAAAAACCTCCCTTGTGACCATTGAGGTAAATGTCCAGTTCAGAAGGTTATTTTATTCATTGTCTTTAAGATTGCTTTGACAGCTGCTTTTTTCAGGTTGTGAATGCTGCCCTCATAGTAGACCCTTCAAATAGGCTCGTGATTGCTAGTGCTTGTGACCAGACATGTTTGTCACCTGCCGCGAGTAGCAAAAGTATGATGGAGAGTAGAAGTTGCACTGAAGAGGTGGGGAAGTCTAAAGTTCATTTTGATGTGAACGAGGAAGAAAACAATGAAATTGTGCACTTAAATGGCTGCAACTCCAAATCGTTGCTATTGGATTCTGTAGCTTGTCTCCATCCTTGGTTTTGGACTCAGTCCCAAATTGAGAATTCAACATGCAATTCAGGATCCATTTATCCATGGCATCCGTTACGACATGCTGCTGTAGTTGCTATTGAAAAAGCTGCAGCCAGAGATCGAGATCTGTTTCCCCTCTTAGAAGTCTCAAAAGGTCAGTCTAGTCTGATGGATCTGTTGGAGTCTCCTTGTCTTACTTCACCATCAAAAAAGCAGAAGATCAATGATCTAAAAGTACGTATTCGCCTTCCTGCTTCTTTCTTCTTGATTCTGATGGGAGAATAGGGAGCAGAATAACATTTTGCTAATTAGTATCATGGCTACTCTGCTATGCGTGCATTGTAAAATGAGTAACACTATTTCATAGTTTGGTCCTTTCTATTGGGTGCTTCTCATGTTCGCTCATGATGGAGCAGGTTTCTGATCCACATTGCTGACATGCTTTCTTCACATGATTTAGTCTCTGGATTATTGGTGCAATTATTTTACACGATATCTTGAACTGTATTCTACAACAGGACAAAGATGAGATGCTTTCAGAAACCAGTGTGAATTGTTTGCCTTCTGATAAGTTGCCCTCAGAAAGTAGCTTGAATTGTCTGCCTTCTGCTCGGCCTTATCTGTGTACCGGTTTTGATATTTACCTTGTCTGGGAGCCTTGTACTATGTAAGTTCTTGGACTGGTAGCTTTTTATGCATTTGACACAACTAACTAATCCAATCTCTTTCTCTAAAATCTAGAATATATTAAAAATGAGGATAATGCTTTGTACTCCAAGCTGATGTTGATAAGTTCAAAATCTGATTTTTATCTATGAATTATCTTATTCCATTTATCTACAATGTTTTTCTAGGGTTTGCTAAGATAGCTTTGAATCCTCCAAAACTTATTAGTTCTGTTTCAGGCCTATCTGTGCCGGCACCTGGTGCTCATATCCTGTGCGGAGCCAAAGAGCATTATCAACTTCTCAGAAATACTGTTGTGTTTTATTAAACCGATACTTTATGTTGATTAAGAATCTCATTATGTGCATCATTAATAATGTAGGTGTGCAATGGCTCTTGTTCATCAAAGAATCCGACGCATTTTCTATGCATTCCCTAACCCAAACACTGGGGCATTAGGCAGTGTCTATAGATTACAAGGGGAGAAAAGCTTGAACCATCATTATGCCGTTTTCAGGGTTATGTTGCCAGAGGAAGTACTTTGCAGCTGTTGCTTTGATTAAATGTATTCCAATTATATCCAAGTATTATACTAGCTGATTTTACCCTTTTTAAGATTTATTTCTTGATTGTTATTGGTGCCATCTGGTAATGGCTGGTGCATTTTTGTACACTATTTATTCTTGTAATGATATTTAATGAAGCACAGTTTTCAATGCTCCCAAGGGTAGAACTGTTTGTGCTATTCCCCTCGTTGCTTCTTCCTGTGGGCCGTCATGTGCCCGAGGATGTAATCGTAGACAAGTTGGAAAATGCACAGGATTGGGTCAGGGGTGGCACAGGGGACGTGTGGGGCTTCATGAGCTTCAAACTTTCTGGTCTCTTTTCACTTTTCTTTGGGACCGAAGCATTTTAATTTAGTCATTTCTGTCTTGAAGAAGCTGAGAAACGTAACGTATTTTGTAATTCAACATGTAAGATGACAACGATCAGCCTATAATTTCGAAGTGCTAAGTTCAGTTTTGTACCCACGTAAACGACTTCTTGAGAGGATGATCAATATGACCTAGTTCTTAGTGAATGTGTTATTATTTCTCACAAGCCTAACGACAAAAATCAGGATCTCCGTTTCTGCCTCAAGATCTGATTGAAATTTTTATAGTCGTTATATTCCACAAAAGTTATTGTGTGATTCGAAAGCCTCTACATGAACGAATTAAAGCATTATACATGCATCGGCATACCATTTAAGAAAGGGAAAAAAAAAAATCAACCTGGGAAGAAAAAAGAAGGAAAATTTGTAAATAATTGATTTGAAGCCGTTCGATTAAAGTTAAATTAAGGTTAAATTAGAAAATATGCATGGCCTGAGTTATGTAACCTTCCCACTCATGATTCTACCGGAGAAAATGATGAAAGACTACTTCAGTAACCAAATAATTAAATTGTTATATGTACATTTCCTGAAGCTAACATACGTTATAGATAAATTAATTTTCCAAATATTGTGCACTGCCATTGTTGCATCCGGGGACAAATCCAGAGAGATTTCTTCTCTTCCACACGCGTATAAGCATGCCAATTAAAGTACAATTGCTCTCCTCCAAATCATCGAGATGGTGACTTCCTGAATAATTAATGTTGGTTGCAAGATCACAGCACTTAAACGCTCGAAACCCTAAAAAGCGTTTATACAAATAATTAAGTCTGCTTAGACGAAGACAAATGTCAATTAGTAGCCCAATGGAAACAAGAAATAAAACTCCATGGCATTTCCTTTGTCTGAAACGTTCATGGAGTCTCTATAAATACCTCTACTACTCCCTTTCCTTTACATAACACATATACAAGAACCTGCTCACTCAGTGTGAATTAATAGAGAAATGGCAGCTTCCCACCACCTCTTCCTTGCTCTCTTGCTTCTTTCCTTTGTAGGCTTCTCCTTTGCCGCCCATGGCACTGCAACCTTTTACACTCCTCCATACACCCGTGAGCTAGCTACATCTTTGAATTGTTACACAATCGTTATTTATTGAGCAAAAACCCTATAGAACTTTCATTCCTATAGAACTTTCATTAATTTGTGAATTAATCTTAAGTTTATATGTTTTCATTGCATATCCGCAGCTTCGGCCTGTGATGGGACTCACAAAGAGGGCGTCATGATCGCGGCAGCGAGCGATGCAATTTGGGACGACGGTGCCGCATGTGGGAGGCGCTACCGTGTGAAGTGTTTGGGAGCAACAAATAGAGGTGTTCCTCACCCTTGCAAGGGACATGGCAGTGTGGAGGTGAAGATAGTGGATTATTGCCCAAGTGGTTGCCAAGGGACCATTGATTTGTCACAGGAAGCATTTGCTAAAATTGCTCATCCTGATGCAGGAAAGATAATTAGGATTGCCTTTAAACGGTAATTAATTAACATATACAAAGGAGTGTGGTTAATTATACGCGTGTTTTGGAGGCTTAATTAATTAGTGTCATAGCATATGTACTAATCTTTCTCTAAATTGTTTTCTTCTTATTTGTTGCAGTAGTGTATGAAAGATGGAGGAAAGAAGGGGAATAATGTCCAAGTGTGGAGCAAGGATCAATAATTAATTGATCGCATGTTTAATTTTTATGCATGTATGAATAAATCACGTAGTGATTGAAATAATTAATAAAAATTATTTGTATCATTGCTGCGCTTTATTTGCTCTTATACTTATTCATTTTTCAAATTTCCAATCCTTGAATTAATGATGCATATATATATATATATATATAATATGCCAGTTCGGGATTTTGCTCAGTTAATGTGTTGTTTATATATAGATCGCGCGTTTCTTTGGAAGATAAACCCATGAATATATTGAAAAATATTTGAAAGACAAGATCAATCTTAGAGACAGGTAAAAGAGGAACCAAATTAGAGCTAGCTGCAGTTACACATCTTCTGCTGTGTCTTAATTAAGGTAGCCTTTTGGGCGCGTATACTCTTTGATAGAGGAACATATATATATATATATATATATATATATTTCGAGACAAATCTATACAGCTCCTCATGCAAATTAAAGAAGAGCTTTTACGTCCAAATAGGTAACCAAAAGTGCCATACTTAATTAAGAACGTACGTTCTCGTGGTTGTCCTAATTAATTATCAACATTGCTGATCACCAAATTGATTGTGTACTAGGACCGTGCATATAATTATATATCTGTTGTAAGACTGATAATTAATTTGGTCGAAAACATGTTATATTCTTCGGCCTTTGGTTTTTTGTGATTGATATATATAGCTTGACGAAAATGCCACACAAGAAATTTGGATGTAGTTAGAGCTGATGAGGAGGACCGTCAGAGATACTATTTTTCTCTTTCTTCCACGATCTAATTGTTTCCGTGTGTTTATTATTTAGTAACTCATTAATATATGTAAATTAAAGAAGGAATCATCCGACAGCATATTTAATTAGTTGTGGTAACTCGATCGGTATATGCTTCACGAATACTTATGTCATCAGCGAAAAGGATTATTAGAAATTAATTAAGGAGATGTCAGACAGACTACTATTTACTAATAAAAAATATTATTGGATTACCGCCGGAGGTTACATTAAGATTTGGTACTAAAGACAACGAACAAATGAGGAGAGACTTCTTCTGCAGGCTTACGTTAATATATCAATTTATGATTGTCAGCAATCTGAGATCAGGAACCATATTGCATGTTAACGATATGATTAACAAAACCGTCCGTTAGGAATTGAATGATACAAAACATTCTGGCTAGTCTCAGACCGACGAAATCAAACAGTAGTAAAGTTTCATGGCGTTTCCTGTGTAGTTACTTGTTTTGTTAAATGTTATCGTCCTTAATTTGTCGTTGCGAATTACATCCACATGTATGTTTCAGCGGCATTTCGGCTATGCATATGCATGCCTTGGAAGCAACCACACAACACAACGAGCAGAAAACAATAACAGCTATAGAATTTAGCAACTGGGTTCCTGATCTGAAATTAATTGTTGCTTCGGTTACTAGGTACGTTTGGAGTCTCTATAAATAAATACCTCCAATTTACACCTTCCTTTGCGTACCACACAATCAGTATCTGAGACGAGCAATTACTTAACTGATCAGAAAATATTTAAACATGGACGCGTTGCAGTACCACCTCTCGATCCGCAGCTCTCTTCCTCATTTTCTCTCTTGTAATTGGCTTCTCTCATGCAGACCAAGGGACTGCAACCTTCTACACTCCTCCATATATACGTCCGTAAGCATCTGATTGCTCTATATATCTCCAGAACGGCATAATATTCTTTACGTTAAAATTAAGCCTAATTATAGTTAATGTGGTTTCTGAGCCTTAATTGGTTATCTGTGCATATATATATATATGGGTGCATGCAGCTTCTGCTTGCAACGGTTATGAGGACGATGGCGTTATGATCGCGGCCACGAGCGACGCGATTTGGGACGATGGGGCCGCTTGCGTTTGGGACCCACAAATGCGGGTGATGATCACCCATGCTGGGGAGATATGGCACGGTGCAAGTGAAGATCGTGGACCATTAATTGCCCCTCCGGCTGTCGTGGGACTATCGATCTCTCCCAGGAAGCTTTTGCTTCCATTGCGAACCCTGACGCAGGAAAGATACTCATCGACTTCTCCAGGTACGTACGTGTATTAATATCTGCCGCTAGCGGCGATTAATTTTTCATTCATGTCTCCGTGGATTTTTTTTTTTATCATTTGAGGCCGGCTATCTTGTATTGTAGTACTAATTATTAATCCATCATAATTTTCTTTTCTCCTAATTAATTTCCTACTGCAGCTAGCGTACGTTTGAAGAGGCGAAATATATAGTACTTGACAGTATTTGATCAGTGACCCCATATCTCGTCTGCTCTAGCTATATATATGATGATGATAAGTTATATATTTATTTTAACGTACGTAGATGGATCTACTGATTATTTCATCATAATGTATTGCGGCATGGTCTAATATATTGTTTGAGTCCTATATATATATATATATATATATATATAAATTCAGAGTTGATCTAGACAGTGCAATATTTGGCGCCTCTCTAATTAATAATTGAGGGCTAGGACGCATTTATCTATGTCAAGTAATATAATCAATTATTTCCATATTGCGTACAACTCTCTGTATAAAAACTGCATAACATTATCAACGAGCAGATGAATAATAAAATTATTAGTAGCCTAACACTAAGAAAGATCAGAACTTTGATATCTATCAATAATATATACACCATCGAGTCGCAACTATGCTATGATAGTTATAATAACCTGAGTAATTGATGAAAAATTAGATCGAACTCTTAACAAACAGGCAGCCAATGTCATTACTTGGGTTAAAACTTAAGATCCGCTGCTGCACGCACTACCGGTGGGCTTAAAGCGTCTTTAACACTGAGAGGTTCGCAATGTCAGCAGATGGGCCTTCGTAACACTGGAGCCCAGACACTGCGGCGAACGGGAAGCAAATTCTGGGCTTAGAAACTTCGGGACATCGTAGCCCAGAAGCCGTAATTTTATATGATTTTATATATAATTTTAATCGTAATGCACTCTTTTAAAACAACCATATCCTTCCGCAGTAACTCGTTTCTTTCTGAGTTTTTGGGCCGTCGAGTCGATCCGAGTTATGGTTTCTTCGATCAATGGCGCGAAAGCTGTAGTCAGATGCTCCTTCAAGTTCAACCATCCTACCGCCGCAAACTATAACCTTTCCTTTCAGAAAGCAGGTACCAAGGGCCAAACTCGGGCCATACTTTCTAGAGTTGATCTAAGTCATGATCCGTACTAGTTTCTTCTCATGCGTCGTCCGACTTTTCTTCTGGAGAAGTTTTGCGAATCCACGTCAATTTCCTATGCTTCTTCTATATTTTTCCCTTCCAGATTCTCAACAGTATCTCATGGGAAACCGACGGGCTCTGCTCCTGACCTGTACTTCTTGCATAAGTTTCCAATTTTTTGCTCATCACAAGGTAGGTCACCGGAAACGTACCAGTTGTTCGTTACAATGCCTACTCGAGAAACTCGAAGGGTCGTTACTGCTTCGAGGCAAGACGTAGTGACTAATACCGAGTTGACCCCGATCACTGAGCCTGCATTCTACGCATATATATTGCAATACCTTCTAAGGGAAGGCGACCTAACGCAATCAGAGTGCTCATTTGAGAGAGCCTTACAACTAGTTAGAGAAACTAAGAGTATCCATGCCCAAGTTGTAAGAGCTGGGTTTCCACTGTCTGGTAATCTTGGAAATTATATTCTTGACTTGTATGCAAAATATGGCAAGTTGGATCTTGCTTTAAACGCATTTAAAGAATTAAAGGAACCAGAAAGGGCTGCTTGGAACTCAATATTGTCAGCATATTCACGGCATGGAATGCCTGAGAAAGTCGTTCAGGTGTTTGGGTTAATGTGGAGTTCCAATACACAGCCAAACCAGTGTACTTTTGCGACAGCTCTTTCAGCTTGCACAAAATTACTGGATCTCAATGCCGGAAAGCAGCTACAATGTAATATAATTAAGATGGGTTTGGAGTTCAATTCATTTTGTGAAGGCTCTCTGATTGATATGTACGCAAAATGCAGCTCCATGGTGGAAGCTCGTAAAGTATTTGACACGGTTAAATATCCTGATGTGATTGCTTGGACTGTGATTATAACTGGTTATGTTCGAGTAGGTTCATCTGACAAAGCCCTTGATTTGTTTCTAAGAATGAAAGAACAAGGTGTAAAACCAGATCAGGTTATGTTTGTTACTGCTTTAAATGCTTGTGTTCATCTAGGCCGGCTAAAAGAGGCCAGAGATTTATTCGCCCAAATGCCAAATCCTAATGTTGTTGCTTGGAATGCGCTGATCTCTGGGCATGCCCAAAATGGCTGTGAGGTTGAATCAGTTAGTTTTTTCCAGGAAATGCAAGGAAAGGGTATAAACCCCAATCGGTCTACCTTAGGAAGTGTTTTAAGTGCTATTGCTAGTATGGCAGCCCTAGACCAGGGTCGACAAGTCCATTCCAAGGCCATCAAACTAGGATTAGACTCAAATGTATTTGTTGGGAGTTCTTTAATCAACATGTACTCCAAATGTGGTGTTCTAGATGATGCCAGAAAAATATTCTGCTCGCTGGAAGAGAAAAATGTTGTTCTATGGAATTCCCTGCTTGGTGGGTTTGCACAACATGGGTTCTCAAATGAAGCTATGAATTTGTTTCTTGAAATGAGGCACACAGGTGTTTTATTAGACGAGTACACCTATGTTAGTGTTTTGAATGCATGTGCTTTGTTGGGACAACTTGAAATGGGTGAGCAACTCCATTCGCTCGTTGTAAAGGGCAGCTTGGAAGGTAGTCTTTTTGTGGGCAATGCACTTGTTGATATGTATGCTAAGTCAGGTAATGTAAAAGATGCAAGGAGGCAGTTTGAGCTGATGCCGAAACGCGATTTGATTTCATGGAATGCAATGATTGTGGGCTATGTACATAATGAAGAGGAGGAGGAGGCAATGATCATATTCAAGAGGATGAGAATGCAAGAGGTACCACCAGATGAAGTTTCTTTTGCTTCTATTTTTAGTGCTTGTGCCAACACCCAAGCTATCACATTAGGGAAACAGATTCATTCCTTGTCTACAAAATCAGGTCTTGAGTCAAATTTATTTGTAGGGAGTGCACTGGTTGACATGTATGCCAAATGTGGAGTCATGGCACTCGCCTCCAAGGCCTTTGAGCAGACACGTGAGAAGAGCCTGGTCTCAAGAAATGCTCTAATAGCAGGTTTTGTACAGAACAACTATTGTGAGGAAGCTGTAGCTGTATTTTGGCAAATCCAGGCTGAAGGATTGAAGCCATCTGAATTCACTTTTGCAAGTATTTTACCAATTTGCAAGGGTCCTTCTGGACTTAGTATGGGAAGGCAGGTTCATGGATATTCAGTAAAATCTGGTCTTTTATGTTATGATATGCATTTGGGAATCTCCCTAATAGGAGCATATTTGAAATCTCTGGACAAAGATGACGCGAAGAAATTATTCTGGGAATTGGGATATGAGAGCAATACAGTGTCATGGACAGTTCTTATATCTGGGCATGCACAAATTAATTGTAATGTGGAGGCTATTTCAATATTTTGGGATATGTATAACTATGGTGTCAGGCCAGATCAAGCTACTTTTGCCAGTGTTCTTGGTGCTTGTGCCAGTTTAGCCAGGTTGAGGGATGGCAAAGAGGTTCACTCTCTCATTGTAACGACTGGCTTTTCTTCAGATGAAAATACGGGCAGTGCACTTATAGACATGTATTCTAAATGTGGAGAAATGAGCGACTCTCTGCAAGTGTTCAATAGGATAGAAAGAAAAGCAGGTAACATTCCGTGGAATTCCGTGATTGTTGGATTCGCAAAGAATGGTTTTGCAGAAGATGCACTGGAAATCTTTTATGAGATGCAAAAGCAAAGAGTAAGACCTGATGAGATCACTTTTCTTGGTGTTCTGACAGCTTGTAGTCATGCAGGACTAGTTTCTGAAGGGCGTGGATTCTTTGAGTTTATGAAGAGAAAGTATGCAATCCTACCAAGAGTAGATCACTGTGCTTGTATTGTTGATCTGCTAGGCCGTTGTGGGTTACTCAACGAAGCAGAGGAATTTTTATACAATCTTCCTTTCCAATCAGACCCTATTATCTGGGCAAGTCTGCTTTCTGCTTGCAGAATTCATGGTGACTCTGAAAGGGGAAAACGTGTGGCAGAGAAACTTATTGAATTGGAACCACAAAATTCTTCACCCTATGTACTGCTTTCTAATATTTATGCTGCTTTGAGGAACTGGGAGGCAGCAAATAAGGTGAGGAAAAGAATGCAGGAAAGTGGAGTCAGAAAATCACCTGGTTGTAGTTGGATTTTTGTAGGTAACAAGACTAATTTATTTGTGGCAGGGGATAAGTTTCATCCCAAGGGTAAGGATATTTATGAAGCTCTGGAAGAATTGACAGAAGCAATTATAGACAATGGTTACGTTGCTAGAGTTGATTTGCTTTTGGATGATGAAGATTGACATTTCCACATGAGCCATGAGCCACATTAATTGATTGGTTTTTCAGCAGGAGACATTTTATGCTCTAGGACTACTAACAGTAAAATTTACAAGTCTTAAATGGACTTGACCTACCTTGTTAAAGTGTCATATGGAAGCCTAGTCCCAGTTAAGTTCTACTTGACTGGTGTGGTTAACTTAATAATATTGACGTTGAAGATAGGAGATGACATTGAAACCAAATCAGGCTGAAGCCAAATGAGTTGGAGCATTTCCATGAAAGGTTTATTTCTTTAGCAATGGAAATTGATAGTAATGCTTGAAGCTAGCAGGTCTGGTCGAGGAGTAGCACAGTTTCAGGGGAAAACTTAGAATTTTTTGGATCATCAATGGCCAAATAATGGTGTCAGATTTTTTTGCTTGGTGATGTTCATCATCATTCAGGTGTGTTTCTTGCTTCAGCATGCATGCTTAATAGACAAACTTTTATGCCTTCGATTGCCATATAAAGTGCTGCTAATAACGTACTGCTCTCTCTAAGGTTTTTATTTTTTTGCCAGCTTTTAAGTATTCTTCCCAGACATTTAAGCCTGTGTGGTATTAGTACTCAATCGCCATGATTATACTGTAATTCTGGTGCATCAAGCTGTCTATGGATATTATGTGCGACTATAGTACTAGATTGGTAGTGAGTAGGATGAAGGTGCGTACTGCAGATTACGAATTGCTGATATCTGAGCCATCTCTTTTTAAGTCGTAAACTAGAAAGACAGAGCAGATGTGGATATAGAGAAGACATACATAGACAGTCTAGGAGACCTGTATATGCAAAAAAACCTCCATTCTCAAAGATTTTCAGCAGAATTAATTCTGTAATCGTGCGCCATGTGACTACTTCAATTGCAAAAAAAATTAACATCTAAACATTGTCAATCACATAATTAACAATGAAAATTACAACCACATTGTATGTCAGATCGAGCACAAGCTTCAACTTATGACCTAAGCTATGAATAACAACAATTACAACAATATTGTTGAAAACAACGACGACAACAAAAAAACAATGGTAATCATAATAATGACACAACAACAAAAATGGTCCAAAAATTCCAGTGATACCCAAAATAAATTGGGCAACTGCATTTTCTAGGTTTTCTTGTTCGGCTCAAATACATACTTTATTATTGATTCTTTGATGTTGAGAAGGTCCGGGAACTCTTTCTTCATCTTGGAAGCATCCATCTCGTTGTTGCTTCTCGGGGCCACAATCACCTTCGCCTGTTCTTCCAAGTTGAAGTTGGACCAGGTGAAGTTAGGGTCGATGTACTGCTTGTACATCTCCAAGATCTCATTGTGACTAACCACACCGGGATTCGTGAAATTCCAAATCCCCCGGCAGTCCCTCTTCGCCATTTCAATGGAGATGGGAAGAAGCTCGTCCAGTACGGTCATGCTGTTGGGAATATTCACGACTTTGTTGTAGCGAGAGATCTTGGTGATGAAGTTGCGAGGGTTGCTGAGATCCGATGATATGGGCATTCTCACTCTCAGAGTGCACACATTGTCATACTCCCTTAAAAGCTCCTCCACCTGCATGCAGAGAAGTCGTGTACACAATTAGAATGGAAGTAATTAAACCAAATATTAGAGGAAAATGAATTCATTTAAAGGAAATAATCAAAATTAAGTTATACCATAGCTTTTGTTCTGGAATAGAAGGAGCCGGTAAAATTTGGCTTGTCTTCTTCTTTAAACCCGATACCCGAACCTTCTGGATGCTTCTCATCGTATTCAAAAATGCACCCGGTTGCGAAATTGATCACAAGGAGGCCCGCTTCTTTGCAAACGTCGGCCAACGTGAGGGTGCCCGCCACATTAACCCTGATGGTCTCCACTTTATGCGACTCGCACCAGTCGACATTAGGCCGGCCGGTGATACCGGCCGCGTTAAACACATGGGTGGGTCTCACCCTCCTCAAATCGTCCACGACGGAGACTCTATCCTCCAGTCTCCCCCTCCCGTACTCGAACTCGATCCCCTGTTCCTTGCAGAGCTTCCCGAGCAACCCCCCGATCCAGCCGGTCCGGCCGTAGATCAAAAACCTCAACCCGGTTTCGTTTTTCCTCTCCCGAGTCCATTTCCGGTACTCCTCGAAGCAAGTCTCCTCGTAGGCCGTCGCACCCATGGTGAGCCTCGGGTGGGGCAACAGGGCCTGCGACACGTCCCCCCACCAGTCCCGGTTCTTGGTGTACCAATCCATGGTGATCTTCAACCCTTCCTCCCACGGAGTCCGCTCCTGCCAACCCAAATCCTTGAGCTTCTGATCGTCGAGGAAGTAACGTTGGTCGTTGAAAGGCCGATTCTCCACGAATTTGATCAACTTGGAGGTGTCTTGATTGAGGAGCTTGCATATGTCCTCCGCCACGTCCAACACCCGTCTCTCCCTCTTCGTCCCGATGTTGTACACGTTGCCCACGACACCACGGTGGAGCACCACCTCGAAGGCCTCCGCCACGTCCTCGCAGTAGAGGTAGCTCCTGACGTTGGAGCCGTCCCCGTGTATGGGCAGGGGCTGGCCCTGCATGGCCAGCAGCAGGAACTTGGGGATGAGCTTCTCCGGGAACTGGTTCGGGCCGTAGACGTTGTTCCCGCGCGTGGTGATGGTGGGGAGCCCGTACGACTGGCGGTACGCCATGACGAGCATCTCGGCCCCGGCCTTGGTGGCCGAGTAAGGGTTGGTGGGGAGGAGCTGGGACGCCTCCGGGTTACCGACGTCGGAGTCGCAGTCGGTCTCGCCATAGACCTCGTCGGTGCTGACGTGGATGAAGCGGGTGATCTGGTGGCGGGTTACCTTGCAGGCTTCGAGGAGGACGTGGGTGCCGTAGATGTTGTTGGTGGTGAACTCGAAGGAGTTGCCGAAGGAGTTGTCGACGTGGGTCTGGGCCGCGAAGTGCATGATGGTGTCGACGCCCTCGTCGACGAGGATGTGGTTGACGAGGTCGGCGCTGGCGATGTCGCCCTTGAGGAACTTGAAGTTGGGGCTGGCGCGGGCCGGGAGGAGGTTCTTCAGGCTCGAGCAGTAGTCCAGCTTGTCCAGGGCCACGATCTTGTAGTCCGGGTAGTTTCGGACCAGACGGTTCGTGAAGTGGGACGCGATGAAACCCGCTGCCCCCGTGATGAGGATCGTCTTTGGAGTGTATTTCTCCGGTTGATGCGTCATATTTCTCCGGTTACTTATCTATATGATCTCTTTAATTCCTGCACATTAGAGAAATATATATATATATATGAATGGCTAATACGTGAATAAATATTGCACGATGAATGAATTGAATGATAAACTTTGAATTCGATAAACTTACAGTGAATGATCGGAGCCGGTTGCAATAACTCTCGGTAATTGTTTGGAGCGAGCTAGGTTTGAATATAGGTTTTTGTCTTGGCTCGTTAGAGGTAAAAAGGGGGTCCAAGACTGATTGAGAGAAATGAAAAAGGAGTTAATTAAAGGTGGAAATGATCTGAGGAATGTGAGGAGGTAATTAGCTAGGAGGAAGTTCATGGAGAAGATGCTTCAACCGCCCATTTTAGTTGAAGTTGAATAAAGAGACCCTTACTCATAGGGACTGAAAATGAATTGAGTTAAATGAGCAGAGTTATTAGGGTTGACTGTCCTTAATTTGGACAATTGTATGGTTTTTAGGCGCCTTCATAGAGACATTCTCCTGATTTTGTGGTGTTTGTTTTTAAACATATATATACTTTCCTTTTCAAGGCAGACCGAGACTTACAAAGAATTTTAATTAATTAGGAGAAAATCCCTCCTTAATTTTGTTCCTTCATTAATAACAAGCAAAACTAAACTATTATATTATATGTTTTGTAAGAGTTACTTTTATACATAATGTAGAAGCTATATATATATATATGTTAGTTATAGATAGCTAAGGATAATACAATTGATGCAGATCTTAGATCTTATTTTTGTTTAAAAAAACTTTTGCATCGTTGGAATAGAAGTTTTAATTTCAGAAAAATAAAAAAATAAAGCTTTTTAATACATAAAATTATGATATTCTTATTGTAAACCATTTCGTCAAAAATTCAATTCTACGAAATTATATAAATTGTGACATTTCCATTAAATTCAGGCTTATTCATAAACCCAAACATGTCTTGCTCATGATACCAAACATTATCAACTGAAACATATATAATCAATATTGTCATTTCCCTTGAATAGCAAATCATTTTTATTGATAATGGAGATATATTCTCTCATGACATATTATTTGGTAGAACAGAGCAATAGGAACTATTTTAGTAAGAAGCCAAGATCTTCCTTTCTATCTGCACACAAATAACTTAAAATTATTAGTGAAAACAACAAATAGCAAATCCACCTAGATCTAGATTAAAAATATGCAACAAGAAAAAGACGAACTAATGAATAATCTGAGAGTTAACTTTGTTTAAAATTTTGTTTATATGTTGTAATAAAACAGTGATAAATAAAGCAATTAAATTACCTCGATGAAGGACTCAAGCTTTCCCTTCAGATTATTGAACTCAGTTTTGACCACTTCAAGACCCTTAATGCACCTACATAAAAATTATGCATTTATACATACTCTATCATTAAATAATAGAAAACTACTTTTTGCAAAATCATACATATCATCATAAAATAATAGATGATCTTGGCAAAGGACCACTCACAAAAACCAGCTCTGATACCATGCAAACATGGGTCAAAGTCTACCTCAAAATGGCTAGCCGAAGTTAAAAAGACTCTTTCCAACTAATAAGTCAAGATCTTTCTACTTGCAAATCAGTGCGAGACTAATCCCTAACATAATCATGAAATAAATTGTTTAATGTGAAACATTAAGGATGCATGAGAAAACCATTTCTTACCCATCTAGGTCTTTCTTCTCACAGAATTGACGACACTCGAGACAAGCAACTACAATCTTTTGGCCACCCACACTGCAATCAATAAGTGTTCAATAATATAATTGACTAAACAAGCTTGAATGACAGTTGATCATCATCATGTTCATAAGTTAGAGCATAGTGTGTTTCGTCACTGTAATTAAATATACAATTTTTGGGAGTAATAGAATTGATATTTTACTTTTCTTAATAATTTTAGTAATGCAAACTACATATTAACACGAAGAACAAGAAGTGATCGAGATTCACCTGGAGCTTGTTCCCTTAACCTGGTGGACCAAGGCGTCCGCAACATGGAAATCAACATCAGGTTTGCTCCTTTCTCAACATTATTTGATCACATAGAAAACACATTGAATTAAGCTATAATATTTTATGATAGAAAACAATGTGTAGAGATCATCAAGCTTAAATTAGCATACAGTGTTTTAGTGAGTTCGGACAAGATCCTCTCTGCATCTTCAATGAAGAGAGAAATTAAGTCTACCAGAAATTCACGATTAGTATCACCGCCGAGTGCCTCAACTTCGTTGAAATTATCATCAACAAGTCCCTACATTACATGCAAGGTTACGTTAATCAGCAATGACGTCCATCAATATTAATAGCTTCCCAAAGAAACTTAAAACCTACATGTAATCATGCAACAAAAGTCTTTCACAAAAAATAAACGACGAATTATGAGATGGATTGATTGAAAATTTTCATTTTTGTAGCTTTTACAACAATTTCTCCACTTAATTTATAAGAGAGAAGCATCTTAAAGAGGTTCAACCAAATACTTTTAATGCAAAAATTACTATTTTATCCCAAAAATAACTTTTAAATTTTAAAGGTCGCACCTAAAATGCATATAACCCTCATTGAACTTTAAAAAAAAAAAAAAAAAAAAAAAAAAGGAATAAATTCGCATTTGGGCTACTCTTGCCATGCATTTAGATGAAATTTAAATACTAAATAAAAACGTATTACAAGATGGATATTCAAAAATTAAAAAAATTAAGATTTATACCAAAATAAAAAATAATAAAAAAGAATCATGACCATTAATATACGAGGATGTTAAGGAAAAAACTAGCATCCATCTCTATATATATATAAAAGTGCGCATGCATTTGGTCAAGTTCTTGGAAACTTAAATATCCTTGATGAAATAGCTAGGTGCTCGTTAGAGAAAATCTGAGGGTAAACCTCTTTTCAGAAACCTCTTTCTTTTAAAGTGGTGAAATTAACTCCTTCCAAGAGCTCCAAAAAGAAACTCTTTGAAAGATCAAAGACTTCCAAAGAGTTGGTTTACAAAAGTCGAGAGATCACAGGAAAACGCCTGCCGAAGCATCTCTCAAGGAAATAAAACTTGAAGACAAGAACAACAGTATCGAAGACTACTTGATCATAAGCATCCATATATCCATATATGAAGCAAAAATTCATCAAAGATTTTTACTGATTTCTCGTACTCAAGCTTTTAGTTTCTCTAAATTTCAATAACCCATAATCATCAGGACAAAATATAAGGCGTAAAAGACTACCAAAGTCCAAAAAAGAAATGAGAAAAAGAAAGTAAGAAAGGAGAAATGATATCAGAGAGCAAACTCTAACAACAGTACTTGATAGATAATTAAGTACCTCCTCTAACATAGATTTCACCAGTTCATCGCGTTGTTTCTTGAGCACAGAGGTCGACGAAGCCATCTCTCAATCGCCTGAAGCCGAAAAACCAAATGGTTGCAGCAGGCGAAAGCTGAGGGTCCTTACTTATAAGGAGCCACGTTCGGTTTTGCATTTAAAGTGATTAGTCAGGCTATTTATTATTTTGATCTTCGGCGTGCCGTTTATATGGTCTTCCACCCTGGAGTTCACACACCCCTTGTGCCCGTTCAGGTGTTCTTTATATATATATATATATATATATATATATATATATATATATATGTAACCTTTGCTTGATTTGTTTCTTTCCTTTTAGTGTATGAGTAGTATAGTAAAAAATATATTGAATAAAACTAAGATATTTGGGGAAGGTCAGGCTACACGTTAATGAGCACGTGAGAGTCATGCATTCACTTATATGAGAATGCTTATAAGGCGAGACAAGTAGGGTTGAGGCGAGGCGATCAACTCCAAATTAATAACCTCCCATATATTAATTTATTGATGCTTATATTATATATTTTAATGAATATGTGATAAAATATTTTTCAAATACATAAAAAATAAGCTATTTCTTTTATAGAACTATTTGTCAAACATATATTTAGGGAGGTTTCAGCTGTAAATAATCAAATAGTAATAAACTTAGTCTAAATTCATCAGATTAATTATGATACGAGAATCACATAGCCAATACACATATATAAGGTCTAAGCATTATATATAATAACATGTGCCGAATTAATAAGTAAAGAACATCCTTTGAAAACTTACATTATAGTTATTATCGATGTTAATAATAGTTTAAAAATTAAATCAAGAATAGAAACCATAAGTAGTTCAAGTACCCACTACAATGTACCATCTCAAGCTAGTGTTTTAGTAGTCGTACTAGTTCAGCCCAACTGAGTAGCGAATCACAATCTTCCCAGGCCTTGACCAGACCAATGAAATAATTCCCAATATCTTCTCAAGTTTGAACATCGAATTAAGTTTGGAGTTTGGATTAAAAAAAATAAATAAATAGAAAAGAACTTCGAAATCGAAGTTCCTAAAAAAGGGTCACGCGCATCCCTATCCGGTATCCTCTACGGCTCTGCCCGCTCGTTTGAGATTGTAAGCGAAAGCAGCGGCCAGCAATGGCGGCAGCTGCTGGTGTTCCCTTTGTTTCAATATTAGGCTCCAAAAACAACTCCTGCCATCATCATTCCCAACCTGGAAGCGTCTCCCTTTCTACTCGCGCTCAGAGATTTCCCTCCCTGACATATTCCTTCAGCTTATTCCCTAATATTGTTCTAGGTTATAGACCCAGAGGGGTGTCAATACCGAGGATTTCTGCGGTCGTTGATGGGCAGCCCGTGGAGGAGGCCACCTTGCGGGAGGACGATTCAAAAGAGGACGCTGGCGATGGTTTATTACCCGACGGCCTCGAACCCGTTATCCGGTCTTGCAAACTCTACGTCTGCAACTTGCCCCGGAGCTGCGACATTGCAGAGCTTGATCAGTTGTTCAGACCGTATGGGACTGTGCAATTAGTAGAGGTATAAAACTTCTCCTTGAGTGCACTGATGTCTACTTCAACTTCTCATTTTGTTAAATGAACTCGCATTGCTTTACTGCCAACAAATATGTGCTTCCTTTTGATGATACGTGCAAATTTTTCGATTTGGAAAGTGAAATTTGTCATCTAAATGGTACAGCTGTACAGTACTTACGTTGTCTCGAATTGGGTTAGCCTGTGTGGAAGAATAGACTTACATTTAATTACTGTATAATGTACAACCCTAATTACAAAATAGAAGGTTTCAGAAGCCAATCAGTTCTGCGTTTCTTTCCTGGGGTAATTCTTTGATAAGAGTATACTAACTATTACTTTGAATCATATTTTTTCCCTTCTTTCTGACGTATCATTTGTCATAACCTTAGTGAACAGCTTTATATAGTTCTGTCCGGTTTGATTCAAGGGCCCGCTTTCCATTTAATTAACTGCAGGCCTGTGTGTTTGGTAGGTCTCACGGGACGCTGAAACTGGAATGAGCAAAGGGTGTGGTTTTGTAGTGATGAGTTCAATAGCTGAAGCTATAGCGGCCATAGAAGCATTGGATGGCTGTGTAAGTGGGAAAGTTTTAGCAGTGGGAGTATCTTCCTTTTTTCGTTTTGGTAAATGTCTTATGGGCTTCATTTTCTGTTTTTATAGGACTTGGATGGGCGTGAAATACGTGTCAGATATTCAGCGGACTTATTTTCAAAGAAAAAGAACATTGATACACTGGCTAGAATGGCTAAGAACACAGTCTTTGAAAGCCCTCACAGGGCCTATGTTGGCAATCTTGCATGGTCTGTAAAACCTAAAGATTTGAGGGAGTATTTCAGCCAATTTGGAACTGTTGTTAGTGTAAGACTATTATTCGATCGCAAAACAGGGACAAGACGTGTGTTTGCGTTTCTCTCTTTCTCGTCAGCTGAGGAGCTTGAGGCAGCCATAGCTTCTAGTGGAAAGGTAAATTTGTACTTTTGCCATTTGCATTCAACATCCATCTCATTAGGATCCTTCACAACCAGAGGCATTGTTACCGCTTCCTGTTATTTATGAGTTCTTCAATTCTAAAGTAGTTTACTTGTTGTTATCTAAACAAGTTGCCCACATCACAGATGCTGTTGTACATTAGGTGTCTATTATCAATGATGGGTTATTCATGTGAAGTTCCAGTCTTACAATTTCATCAATTGAAATCAAGTAAAAGACCTAACAAAACACTAAAAATGACTAGATGATCCAACTGGTAATTTCACTTTTATTAGTGTCTGATGATTGCCTCTTTAATTCGAGGTCCAACTTTTCATGTATAGAGAGAAACTAGCACAAGGTTTTAGTTTGTTGCTTGCCGTTGGAATTAAAGTAGTAATCTTGTTCTTGTCTGTCTCATCAATTTGGTCAACTACTCTGTGGCTGCTGAGTGAAGTTAAAGTATTTATTAAAGTCTCATCCTGATGTTCTTACCACATTGTTGCCTATTCCTTCTTTGCCACAGGAGTTCTTTGGCCGTACATTACTGGTGAGGGAAGTTGTTACAAAGTCATGATCAACAATTTCAGTGCTTGATTGATAATTGAGTGGTCCATACAAGATTTTTTCTGGTTGCAAAGTTTGTTATGAATCTAGAGAAGATGAGTTTACTTGGCAATTCACGTGGAGACAAATAGGTAAAATGGATGTCTTTGATGGGCATGGTGCTGAATGTTTTTAAATTGGACTTTCATTGCTCCTAGTTGCGTAATGTTCAAACTCATATTTTGATATCTTGTAGATGTGTTTGTGCTCGTCTACCATGTCGCTACTTGTCGTAGTAAATGACTGGATGCTACTAGTTGCTCTCATTTATCTATGCATAACTCTATTCTCTCATTTCCAAAAGATAGGTAATTCAACAGGTACCTGTCAACATGTAAAACATTGTATTGTGAGATATTTGTAATGGTTATGTGACTGCATTCTCCGTGTTGGCAGACAATCTTGGTTTTCACTACACATAGTGACAATGTGTTGAATTGTTGTATAGAATTTCCATGAGCAGTACTTGTGAATTGTTTTCGGAACAACACAAGTATATCAACAATAAAATGAGATTGCTTGCAGCAGAACAATGCTTGGGATATTGAAAACCTTTTCCTACAAGGTTGTTGAAGGATGGATCTGATGAGGCACCTGTGTTCTACACTTCAAGTTAAATTTAAATTAAATTTAGATTATATACTTGTAAACATTTCTGCCTGGGTACTTCATGTAATATAGTAGTAAGTTAGGTTCTTACTGTTACAGATGTATGTGGTTTATATTTAATTCAATGCACAAGGAGAAGAAAAGTGTTCCTGCAAGCTTAATTAGAGATGTATATTAATAAGAGGTTGAGTGAGATACCATGCTATTCTTTTCTTCAACAAAACCCTGTTCTGCAGTCTGATATATGTCACTTTCTAAAAGTATCATTACAGATCATCTGGCATTATTGCAACTTGTGTTTTTGTTAACTAACCTTTATGTTAAAGATGACTTTGTGTATACAAGGATGAACAATGTTTTTCTGTTTCTGCTTGCAGGATAATATGTGGCAAAGTAACGTTTGTATGGGCTAATATTGCGAACTAATCATCTGCCCCCTTCATCACTCTCATGGCAGTAGGAAAAACAGAAAAAACTCCATTCAATTTATTGCTTGAGTTGTACATTATATGATCAGGGATAACTTTAACTTGGTTTCGGCTTAGCAATGACTTTATTCAACCTTTTTGTCTCAATTGTGACTCTGTATCGATTCTCTTCATCACATGTACAAAGGGTTATGTCCTCCGTATTGGCATGTTATTGAAATTTTCATATCTTGTGCTAAAAGAAGAAAAATTAACAAATGCTGAGATATATGCTTATGTCATAAGGTATTTTAACATAATAACATTTGTTGACTACATGAAATGGCTTCATCTAGTAAAAACCTCCATTCAGTGTACTTGACATACCTGGTTACTTCCTTTACAGCACCATTCTGGGTGCTGACCATGTGGTGAATAGAATCTGCTACAAGTTACGATTTTGAAAATGCTAACAACATAGTCAAGTAACATTGCAAGATATGTTAAAATGCTCGACTTGGATGTATCGAAAAATAATTGCAAGTCTTTACTCTTTACTCTTCCGTGGTCATTTAGTTTGAGGGACCCTTACTTGCTCGGCAAATAAAGAAATAGACGAAAATCCACAACCCCTTGGTCCGAGCTGTACGTTAAAGTTAATGAATAATTGAAGAGAGAACAATCGCCCGACTGGGGTAATGATATAGCAACTGAGGAAGCAAATTTCAAATATATCTTTTGATTGGATGGCTATTCAATCACAAACACGATTGTACGTGGAGTGTTACACGATTTACGAATTTTCAAATAACAGAACCAGGATTAGATGCAGGGAGATTATGTTAGATGCGGAAATTGTTATTAGGAGATCGCGACGCTTCATCTTTATTCTCCGACTGTCAGATCAATCAGCTTCCTTGTTTCTTACTGATAACTGAAAAAAATCCGTCTTCTTTCTCCGGTACGGGTTCCTCTCCTTTCGAGCATATCTCTGTACTAGTGGATGAGAATTAAGAAGCCTTACAGGCAGCCTTTATCCTGATTCCAAGAGTCCCCCCAAACCATCAATTTCAGTCTTTTATCACGTACCTCCGTGGCTCTCTCTTATCGATTCCTGTTTTTGTCTTCAAGATATAAAGTCGTAGTTGGCAATTCCCGGACTTGATGTCTCACCGTTGGATCCATTAAATTCATTCAAGACTTCTCCTTCTTCCAATCCGACATAGGCAGTTCAATGTTAACATATAAAATAGAGCAATGCAATTGCATTCGCTAAAGTTAGATTTAAGTCTACCCAAAATAGCTAGTTAGTGATATTTATATAAATTAGTAAGAAAATTCACATTGCAGAAAATAAAATAAAAATAAAAATAATAATAATTCAGGTTAAAAAAATAAGGAGAGGGGGGAGAGGATGAAGAAGGGGTAGGGGAGGACAGCAGGGGAGGTGGTTGACTGCTGAAAGTATCATTTAATTGAAGTGGTCCTCTCTAATCACTTTTATGAATCATTAATTGAGTTGAATTGAAACCCTCTCGTCTCTCTCTCTCTCTCTCTCTCTCTCTCTCTCTCTCTCTTTCTCTCTCTCTTCCCACATGTTTCTTGGTGGATCTCGGCCTGTTGGCGTCTTTTTTGAGAGGTGCCTCAGATACTTTTTAAGTATTAGATATTATGGCTATTGTATATAATGTAAATATAGGTCAACAAGTAATAAATTTGGCTGTAAAGCTCATTATTATACTAACTCCGGGCGTGCTTGTGTAATGTAAGTTTTTGAACGGAGACTAGCATTAGTTAGCATGAAGACTGAAGAGAATCAAGGGAAGGCCAACAATACATGGGGGGTGTCAAGCAGTCAATACCCCCCATTATGAAAATAGATCATATTTGTGTTGACAATTAGTATCACCCATTTGAAGGGAACTGATTAGAATCATTAGACCGGGTCCGTCCTTTGTCCCCCGTTTGTTTTATTCAAATCCTTGTAGTCCTTAATAATCCCAAGTGCACAGCGACTTGAAGTTGTAGTTGTTGAGGCCAAACCAAGTAGATGAAAACGGCTATCGAAATTTTGAGATGGGACTAGAGATAGATCTGAACAAAAACTGTTCAATTCCGCCGGTTGCATTTAAAAAATAAAAGCTCTACATTCCGGTACAAACTACAAAACGGCTACTAGCCACCATGGTCCATCGATAGATAACACAGCTAAGCAATCTTCTTCTCGACATTAAAGACAACACCGGGACCTCACTTACCAATTCAGTTTCTTAATTCCATTGAAAGATGTGTTCGTGCTTAAGAAATCCAGCCATGTGGAGATCATACGATGCCGGTCTATTCAACCAAAAAGACTCCAAAATACAAGCCAACTCATGTCACCCCGCTTAGCTTATACCCTTCACATAAAAACAAGCTCTTCCATTAATAAAATTTGGGAGCTTGCCTCATTTTGGCGTAATGGAGCTAAAGGGTTTCTGTTCCAAAAAAAGGGAGAGAGGAGAGAAAAATGAGGTCATGAAGGTTGTCTGCGTGAGAGGGGTTTATTAAAGCAATTGCTAGCTTACACTGGGAAGGAGACAACCCCCCATGAGGTGGGGTTAGGTGGCAATGTAGAACACATAACGTGTAGGGTAGGGACCCACATCAACTGCTTCTTGTGACCCAAATTAAATGGGGCAGTAAAAGCAGGTGAGTCATGAGTGCGTTCTATCCTTAATAAATCAATCCCAGTTCAGCGCCTTCATCCCTCCCTCAGCAATTACTACCCACATCAACAGCCTGTACACGCCTATTGACTTGTATCTCTTCCACTCCTGCCTTCTTCATCTTTCCCCGAGAGGATGCTTTCAGCTCAAGGGAGAGGAAGGATGCTACCGTATGGAAGTTTCAGAATTCAAAATGTTTTTGTCACTGTTTTCACATTACTGCATTTGAAGTAATTTAAGAAGCATCACGGATAATGTGAAGCTTTAACTATGAGTTCTGATAATAAAGCTTGTGGGATGCTTTTGTTCTGAATTCTGATAAAGAAAAGGAGAAAAAACCGAGCAGCGGTGTGCAGACTGAGTTTTATCTGCGGAATGAGACGTTTCGTTCCCCGTTTTGCTTCGTGTCTGGAGCAAGCAACCAAACAATTCAGGAGAAGGATGGAACAGAGAGAAAAGGAAAAAGAAAGGAATGAACCAAGGGAAGGGATGCGTATTTGAATTCAAACAGAAGAAACTTCAATCAGAAAATGTTCTTGCTGGGTCGTTTTCCATTTCAGGCATCCCCTCTTATTGATACCCCTTGCTAAACTTTCCACGAAATCGAGAGAACATTCAGTCCGGAAAATTCAAGAAGAACCAACGGAAGGAACATAATCAAAATTTACAGTAAAGCAAGTACTGAACGTTTGAAAATTGAATAAATAATCGGCCTGCTACATTCATAGAAACGATTTTTAACATTTTACAACAAAACTCAAAGATTTTGTGTGTTTTTCTTTCCTATTTTCCTTATCTCTTTCCCACCTCTGCTCCCGCTTCCCTGCAAAATTCAGGAACTACAGAAAACATGTCATACATTGGGCGAAGAAGACGAATGGACCACCTTATTCTGTCTCCCGACGAGCCAAAGCAAAGTTCTCCTCGCAAAGGAAGGTGGGTTTGGCTGCGACTCCAAGCTACGGCAGCTGCCAATGTCGTCATCGCAGCCGATTTCGCTGCCTCCGTGATTCTCCCATTCTTCCATGTCGATTTCTGAACCAGCCCTTCTGCTCATACTTCCCTTCGCCTTCGAGTCCTCGGCTGCCGCGGGTCGATGTAAGGGCAATCGGAAGGAGAAGGCCCGCCTTGATGTTTCCCCTGTTGAGGCCTTCTCTTTCTTCCCTCGAAGCCAAATCTTTGAAACAGAGAAGCTCTCTCTTTTGCTCCTTCCGACTTTAGCAGCAGCAGTTGTGTTAGTGATACTGCTGCCATTGATCTCGAAACCATTAAATCCTTCTCTGGTAGAGTGACAGTCACACTCGGACATGGCCGGCCGATGGCCCGGAGTGGAAGGCAAAGGAAGCTTTTTGCTCGACTGTTTTTTGGAGGGGGGTCTAATGGGGACTTGTAATGAAGACGTCTCATCCAAAACATACTCGAAAGATCCCATGGAGAAACACCTTCTTCCATCCACGCTACTGTTGGCACTTGTCCCTTCGCCCCCGGAAACAGCCCCGTCGACATTCCTGAACTTACCAAGCTTCACGGGCACCACTTTAGCCGGCAAATTGTCAGTACCCACGTCGGTTGCCCCGATTTCGACCGATTTGTGGGAATTTTCATTCCGATAAGACCCAAATTCTTCTTCTCCAGAAATGCCCACTTGGGTAGCGCCGGAATTTGCTGCGGTCGGAGCAATGGCTTCTCTACCTGCAACTTCTCTGGAGCTTTCGCTGCCTGATTCAAGAACAAGAACGATGGGGCAGGTGTCGCTGGAAGTGCAATCTGGGAGCAAGCTCCCTCTGCAAAGGGGGCAAGTGGAGTGCGACAAGAGCCATGTGTCTATACACTCGAGATGGAAGGCATGGCTACATTTGGGCAGCAGTCTCAGCTTGTCATCCGCCTCAAACTCACAGAGACAAACAGCGCAATCAAATGGGTTTTTGAGACCAATAATGGCCTTGTAAAGAAAAACAGGAAGTGTATCTATGAAGGACTGATCCACTCCAGAATCATGGAGGTGGAATAACTGCTGTAACTGCCCTTGCAACGCAGTGACATTGTCCGCTTCCTCTGGGTCTCTGATGGAAGGCCTGAGAAGAAATCTCACAAGGAGGTGAAGCAAGCCGGAGATGAAGAAGATAACCGCGAGGATTATGATGATGAGAAGGATACTGGGGCTGATCCTGCTGTCGACGCCGGAGTTAGTAGAAGGCGGTGGCGGCGATATACCGATGAAAGGAGCCCCTGCTCTGCCTTCCTCCAAAACTCTATACATCTTTCCAAGGAGAGAGCATCAAAGAGAAATCAACGGAACACCAGACCCAGATCCGTTTCACCTCCTCCCCTAAAACCCATTCCGCAAAAGAAGCTAAAAGGAAAATGCCAGAAACTTTTCAGCTCATCAAATATGGTGGTGATGTGGTGTTTTGTAAGACCAGGAGGCCACTGATAAGGCCGATAAAGACATCTGAGTCATCGCTGTGTATTTTGAAATCGGAAAGGGAGATCCAAACAGAAGAAGGAAATTAAAAGAAAACTGTGAGTCCTGCAAGTCAATGGAAGTGCAAAGGGTGGGTGAAATAAAAATAGAAGGAGAGGGAGAGGCGGAGAAATAAATGGATGGGGCGCAATAAATCCTTAACAGAGTAAATAAATGTTACAACTTACCACACGCTCTACACTCAAAAATCAAAAGTTTGATTTACACCGCGCAAAGCAATAAAATAGAGTGGTATCCACAGGACCCAAGAACTCTTCTACGAATCCAAAAGCTTCTGTTGACTTTCCAGAACACGTAGCAGCAGCTCCAATGCCCATTAAATTCTGTTTACGGAAAAAAATATAACCAGAGTTCCAAACCACTGACTGCGTGAATTTGCAATTGAAAGCGTATAAAACCCAGAATGACACTATCAGGAGATGGGTTGCAATTTATGAAACTAAAGCTGCAAACCATGTGAAGATCAAACAGGGTCACAGACTCACAGAGCAGTCATTGGGCTTCTGCAAATAGGACTTGTACCGATGCAAAAACTCTTCTGCTCCAGCTAGCTAATGGCATCCAAATCAGTTTTATTATTTTCAGGTTAAAATAGGAAAAGAAGATATTTGGTCAACCTTAACCCAAGTTCCCCTTTTCTATGCACGTTTCAGCTCTTTCTGAATCACTGCTTTGCCTCTTTATGTTGTGCACCGAATATCGATAATCGATAATCAATACTGTTGGTGCCTGAGCATGTTCAGGACTGAGACATATTAAAACAAACACAAGAGAGAAATTTTTCCAACAAGAACCCCAGAGAGAAGTTAAAATTTTCAGGCACCATAGTTGACAGTGGGGACTCAAGACTCCGGACTCAGGTAGATGTTTGCATTGGATACGCCAGGTTTGACATTGAAAAGGCAGACAGTAGAAGCAGAGACAGTGGGGGAGTGTGCGTTCGGGCATCATTTGGCTCCACTCATCGAACCATGTATTCGGTCTTACTTTTCGTGCCGCCAAAAAGGGGAGCCATGCGCTCAAAGCCTCAAACGACGACTTGCTTTCACGGCTTCACTTTCACCCCCTCAAAAATTTTTGATTACTTTTCCTTCTCGGGTCTCCTCCGCGGTCCATAATCTCTTCTTTTGCTTGTTTGACCTGTAACAACGACAACCACCGGCGGCCATGATATGGGTCTCCAATATTGACTTTGTTGCGTTCAAATCTATTATTTCTGGGATAACTCTCAAAAGGGTTTGGTACCACGTTCTTGGGATTTCTGTTTCAGAAGATTAGAAACAGAGTGTGGATCCCGAGTCAGTTGCTTGTCTCCACTTTGCTCTTCCCTTCAGTTGATTGCCATCTGAAGTGTCTTACTGGCTTAGGTAAGCGTGAGGTGTTGATGAGGCCGCACATAACCTGTTTGCGGAAATGCCTCACTGAGTTTTTATATTAGTTTCAGTGAAGAGCTGAAGCAATGGTCAATCAACAGACACTAACTTCGTTACCAAACTTTAACAACTTCTGTCTCATGCAGAGAAGTGTTTGTACCGACCACCTCCTACACTTTTTATATTCCACGAGAACACAGTCTACTAACGGATGAGAATCACATCATCAGCAGTTGCTTGCCCATCTGTAAGCGTAATCATATCAAGCTCATACCGCACACATCCATGCAATTTCCTCGGCATTGACTAAGTTTGGTAGATTGAAAGTGATACTCAGCGGAAAGCACAAGTTTCTCCACTTTTAGTTGTCGGATCTCGAAGTTCAAAAATTTCAAGGCCATAAGAATTAAGAAGGGGAAAGCGAGGAAGGAGAGGTGATCATAAAAGAATAGCGTTGATGGGACAGTTTTTGTAAGGCAAACTACCTCATTTTGATTGACCTGAGAACTCTACTGTTACGCTATCTAGAGATTGAAAATGAGGGAGTATGTCAAGCACTCGCGAAACATTTTGATAAAAGTATTGAAGTTGTTGGTCGATCGTTACCTGCTGCGGAGAATTGCATCCAGCGTTGAGTGTCGGTGCTTCGCTGGTCCTCCACTTTCGGACTATTTTCTTCTGGAATCTGGGCAGACCTCATTTGCCTGATATTCGAATATCACTTGATTGAGAGGCCATTCCATATTTTCGAACATTTGACATTTTCAGTGTTGCACGGTTCAAAATTAGACTTTTTTTTTTTTTTTTTTTTTTGGTATCTAATGTTTTGGCCAACATAATTCGATGTACTTAGCTAACATATCCAAGAGGCTCTTATCGTATCATACGAAAACTCAAGATTTGTTGTATATAATAATATGAGTCTACATCTAATTATTTAAAATGTAATTTTTTAGATTTAATTATCTCTATTGCGAGGATAATTGAAATTCACATCACACACTATTTTAATATTTCATATTGTTAATTAATAGCCTTTTGGTTATGATTTATGAACCGAGTTGCAGGCGTCTTGTATTGAGTCTGACTGTCCGCCAACGAGTGACGACGAGACTCTTCATATAATCCCACATTAGAAAGAAGCAGCTGAAATTGGGTTTCTCTTATCTATATAATGCTTTGAGAGCGGTAGGGTGTGAGTCACGGAGCTGCGTGGTGAGCACAGAGCGAACTATTCTTTCGCCTTTTACTAAAGAATACCGTGTGTTCGCCACAAATAGCAGCATACGCCTATTTTTGGAGGGCATTTCCCTTTGGGAAACGGCTCTTACCAATTCTTAATTTCAAATTTTCATATTAGATTTAATAAGCTTCTGAAGAGATATTTATCCAGTGCAGCTATGTAGTCCAAAACAGTCTGCATAAGGTTTGTCTGTACATGGAATTATCAGATGATTAATATTTATGAACCTCATATGTGCCGGTGCGCCTTTAAAACTCTAATGACAAAAAATAAATTGAAGACTCCAGTCCTGTCTCATCATCAAACAACTAGAACCATATGCAATTATGCATCACAAGGGTGTTTTTTACGCAAATGGACAGTTCTGTAGTGTGCTTATAATAAGGAAAAGATGATAAATAAAGGGAATCATTTTTGTTAGACAAATAATAAAGAGGCACATGCAACATGAAATATATGATACCAATGTTTTTTAGCAATTCAAAAGGGCCCACTGTCGGCTTTAAAAGAAATTAAGGGATCTTAAGCAAAAATAAAATAGGGGATTTTTTTGAACCCGACGTGAATCGAACACGCAACCTTCTGATCTGGAGTCAGACGCGCTACCATTGCGCCACGGATCCCTTGTTGAAACATTTTGGTACAAGTTTTTCAAAGTTTTATTTAATATTAATTTTAAATAAAAAATTGAGCTCAAAGGTATTACGTATATATCACCCATTGGATGAAAGCGGTGGGAACCCTGTCCACCTCACGTCGTCTCATCACTGCTCATCATTAACAGCGATGGAATGATATTATAAAGGATAAGATAATGCTCATGAACTCGAATGTGGGACTATCCTATATTATCAAATCACATTTCACAAGTAACACCCCTCCAGGCTCCAGAAGAACCCCCATGGGCTTCGGGCATTGAGTTCCTTGACGTTCGTTCAAATCCATCAATCTTCAATAACACTACAATAGGTAGGCTTCCTGGTCTTCTGAGCCGGATCAAGGCTCGCTTGGTCGACTTCATAGTTCATTCATCATCGGCGTTTAGAAATCAGAAGCCGGCGACATTTTGTGGTTTGTGAGTCTTGTGACACCCCATGAAAGGGACCCCATGAAAGGGAAATAACAAAATCTTTTTTATATTTTTCCGTTGAGAAGAATACGGGGAAAAGTTACTCGTTACGATCCGAGTATTGAGATCCCTACAGGAGTCAAGCTATGGTCGTCCCGTTCATCTGTGATCTGACAATAATGTTTTGGCGTTTTCATATAAGTATGATTAATCAAACCTGAGGCGGGCGGAAGGCTGAAGCTGACTTGACCTTTCGAGGTGCCGAACCTAAATGTATGAGATTCTGACCTTTCTTCTTCCTGTCTGGAATGTTCGTCTCTTCTCGTCCGCGTCGCAATTCATTTCTCAGATTCCGGAGTTGGGATGTTAATTTAATGTTTCAGACTTCAGATGCTTATTGTTTATAACAATTCCACTGCTCGTCTGCTATTACTGGGTGGTCGTATAATAACGGTTCACCTGTTCAATAGGAATCAGATTGAGGACGGTTCTAACTTCTTTGTTCTAACATATCCGAGGCTATTACTAGACACATATTGGTAACTTGTTGTCGATGATAAGAAGGATTGGTTAATTTAGATAATAGCATGTTAGCTTCTTATTCTTACCAGAAAGAAAGATTTGTCAGTTTAGAACTTGACTAGAAATTATGTATTTTTTTATGCGAATAATAAAGCAATAAATTTACCCTAGTCTTCACTCTTGAATAATAATATGTGCTGGATAACTTGCACTAGTTCAACAGGCTAGAAGCCCTAGATGTGGTCTGGTGAGAAGGAAATGTTTTCTCTCACCTCTTCTGTAATGAATGAATAATTTCAGTACTTCAATGACCACCAACATAAGTGTATTTAGTTTTCTGGAATCTCACTCGCTCACTGTTTCTCAGAATCTGATGAACATGGGAGGGTAATTACACCCAGTGCGAGAGGGTCGCCGTGGCAAAAGAACAAAAGCCCTGAAGAAAAGCAGCTGGCTGATCCATCATAATTGTGTACTCTGACCAGGGTAAGCAGCAAAGGAGTCCAATTTCCATGTCGCACGGGGTCTCCGATTTTTATGAAGCAGCGGCTCATATATCCTCGCAGAATGTCGGAGGACAGACGGAGGAGAGTGAAAGAGTGGCGGAGGTTGAGACATGCAAGTGCATATCTACCGTACCCAGCAATTTCCGGAAAAACATAGTGGTGGCCCACGAAATGAGCATACAGAAAAAAGAAAGAAGCATACAGCTCCCTTTGACTGGGCGCCATCCAATCATAGAGACACGCTTTTCCCGCAGGCCTGGTTGGTTGGGCTCGGCGAGAAAGCATATTACAGTTTTTCTTCCTGTTTCTTCATTTTTATTATGCTGCCTGCGATGTTAAATGTTGCATCACCGTCACCCTGTAACTAAAGTTAAAAAAAACCATTAATGGGAAATTCGGAATTTCCACTCTTTCTTCTTCCACGTACGACTGTGAATTACGCTACCCTCGTCGGTCCTCTCCCTTATTTGGAGAAAATCTCTTCGAAGATTAAAACTCTGTGAGAACGATGCCGAAATGGGGAGGTTCTGATGGATATTGAGAAATTTTCATCTGGGTCGTCCTCTTTTTGGGTGTAATGCAAAAGCTTTTGGAGGTATAGGAAAAGATTCCCTCATGTTTCCGCTTGGAATTCTCTTTGATTGAGGATTTCGATTGGAACTTGAGGTTTCTTTTCTTGAAACTTGTCCAGCCTTGTAAGCAGACTGCCATTTATCGTCTTGGTTTGTATTTGAGATTCATCATTGCCATTGCAAGTTAGATAGTTCTTCTTTGTTCAAGACATAAAAGGTTTGTCATTTGTGCAAAGCGAACCTGGGCTCCGGATTCTCTTGTAATCGAGTTATCACACGATTTGTTGAATTCAACAGTGTCCTTTGGATGTTCTCTTGAGGATTGGTGTCCTTCCTTGAGAATTTTGTTAAGGCATTATTGCAGGCGAGGATTCGATCATTTCATTGTTGTCGGTAGTGAGATTCCTTGATGATTCATTGGATGGTTGGTATGAATTTCAAACGAGGATATCAATTCCGTGGTTTTTGTGAAGGAATGTTGGTGGAAAAGTTTCTAAAGTAGGTGTGGTTCCACCTTTTTATCCTCCATAAGATCATGGGATTTTTGAATATTATGGGAAACTCTTTTGGATGTTCAGCATCTGGCGAGCGCCTTGTTTCTGCTGCTAGAGATGGGGATCTTCAAGAAGCTAAGGCTCTTTTGGAATATAATCCTCGTTTGGCACGTTATTCCACCTTTGGAGTTCGTAATTCTCCTCTCCATTATTCAGCAGCTCAAGGACATCATGAGGTGATCCTTTTCATCTTTCTGCTCCAAACAGATGTTATATTTTTCAGACAATTCCAAAAATGTTACAGAAATTTTTAAACTTTACAAATTCCATCTTTCTCATTGTTTATCTTGCTTGGTTCCTCTGTTCATGTCATCAGATAGTCTCCCTCTTGCTTGAATCTGGAGTTGAAATTAACCTCAGAAATTATCGTGGGCAGGTGATTATAAATTGCCCTTCATTCGTTGTTTGTCAATATTTCTTTTCTTGTATATTTTCCAATTCCAAAGACTCTGTATTATTTATGAACGATTTACACACAATAATGAATGCATAAGTGACTAATTTGTATCCAACAACATTTAGGCACTAACAATCTTGACCCGACCTCGTTCTTGATGTGAACAGACTGCCTTGATGCAAGCCTGCCAATACGGTCACTGGGAAGTTGTGCAAAATCTCATGCTTTTCAGGGCCAATGTAAGATGTTCATATGTTTATTCATTTATATCTGGACACGGTTTGGTTGCTTTAACCCTAATCAGTTTTTTATTTTCTTTTAGATACATAGAACTGACTATCTTAATGGAGGGACTGCTCTCCACTTTGCTGCATTAAATGGTCACACTCGCTGCATACGTCTTCTCCTTGCTGATTATGTGCCAAGTATGCCAAATTTCTGTGAAATTATGAGAAAAAGGACAAGTCGACATAATCCGGCTGTGGATTTTGAATTAGGGTACGCAATATGCCTACAGAACTTGAAAAGATTCTTTTGCTATTTGATCTTTCAGATTAGTCTAACTTAGAACTTGAATTGTTTCTATGTAGGGCCCTCCTGAGAGTAAGTAATAAACCTGCAGATGGCGGAATCACTGCTCTGCATATGGCAGCTCTAAACGGGCATGTTGAGAGCACACATTTGCTATTGGACTTAGGAGGTTCTGTGTCTGATGTCACAGTGGAAGACGGGACCACTATTGACCTAATTGGTAGCTTCTTACTCTCTATGTTGCTAGTCCTTTTTTGTTTAGATGTTTCTTTTTGTCCTGGGAGTTATTCTTTCTTCTATTCTTTCTTTCTTTCTTTCTTTCTGTTTTTATTTTATTTTTTGTTTAGATGTTTCTTTTGTTGATCATGAAGGATAAAATAACATGCATTACTAAAGTATCTACAAAGGCTTATCGTGTTTGAGCAAGAAGGGAAATCATGCTGTTCATTTGTAAAAAGATTTAGGTTCAGTAACTGAAATGTATACTACTATTTGGTGTTATTTGGAGAAAATGTTTGTTTGAATCTAAAATATTGAAACACTAACTTCTTTCATGTTAGGCCTATTCATTGACAATCTTATTTAATTCTTGTATTTTTAACTTGCTACAACATCATAACCTCAAAGTCGTGTTATCAAATAAGGCAATGCAATAAGAATTTGAATTATTTAGAAGCATCCTTGTAGGAAGCTAAATCAAGTGAACGTATGCCAGGCAAAATTTGGTAGGCAAACTGTCTGAAACTTGGATGACAAAAGCATACACTGGAAATCATATTTCTTTTGATTAATTGTAAAACTACCTGTCAGGTTCTTTATTTTGGAGCAGAATCAAAGGAATGAACTTCACCAATATATTGCCTATTTTTTAAGGCTTCTTAGTTTCTGTGGTCGTCTTGGTTTTCAATGTCAAAGAGGCTTAGTATTGATGAAGGTCAACATCATTATAGGAAGGGGTAATGGATTAATCTACTTGTACCGTGTTACAGGTGCTGGAAGTACTCCCCTCCATTATGCAGCTTGCGGTGGAAATGTGCAATGCTGTCAAGTACAGAGTCTCTTGATTATGACTTAAAATTGTTTGAGTTTTAATGTCTTTTGAAGGTAATTGTTGTGTTTTTTGTTGAGCAGGTTCTTATTGCCAGGGGTGCCAGTTTGACTGCAAAAAATGCAAATGGGTTCGTAAAACAATTATGTCGAATGGACCTTACAATCTATTAAATAGTGTGTCTTCATTGCATCTTGGCATATGATGTTAAGAATTGAGCAAACTTTGATATAGGAAGAAATATTAACTGGATAAAAAAACTGATTTGGAACTAAGCTAATATCGTTGACATTGCTTTTAATTGTTTCCTTGTTTTTCCTTCTTATAGTTGGACCCCGTTGATGGTTGCTCGCTCTTGGCATAGACACTGGCTTGAAGGGATCCTCAGTAAACAACCAGAGGCTCGGCGTGTACTTCCTTCTCCATATCTGTCTCTCCCCCTCATGAGCGTTGTAAAAATTGCTAGGTGAGTGAGCCTTCATATTTGTTAATATTGTTTCTGCCAAATTTATTGAACTGTTCTGTTATATTACTTATCTGGGACAAGGATTTGATCGTTAGAATGATCATGATACCATTCTTTAGTGAAAATGTTGCCATAGGAATCTCATTTCTAGTATCCTAGAGTTCTTAAATAATCAAATGGTGTAAAGCTTCACATACCCAGGTTGCCTAAAAGAGCAATAAATAGATTGATTGAATTACAAAATCATATTAGTATTGCAGCCATTTAGACAAATAAGTATTTGAAGGTAGAAGTAGGTATATTTGAACCTTAGAATGCTTCGATTAATGATTGTCTAGTCAAGTAGTAGACTGTCATACAAATTGCTTCCCTGCTCGATAAAAAAGTTGGCTGCTCTGTTCTCTTAAATTCTGTGGTTTCTGGGTCAATCTCATTTTTTAGACCCCTCTATTTATCCAGAACTTGTATCAGACAGTAAATTAGGACGACAGTAAAATCCACACAGTGCAAAGTGTTGAAGTTCAATTAAATAAACCTTGACTAGGCTGTGCCTGATATATTGATCTCAATAAATATAGGTTGTAGTTGTTGCAAATGCTTCTAAAATCAATTTCTACATTGACTTTTTGACATCTGAGACTGGGATTAAATTTTGTTTGTGTATTTTTATGAGACCTATTTTACTAGATTGACATATTGATAATGCATTTTTTGTGATTCAATTCATTGAACTCTTGACTGCTCTAGGAGTCTAAACCTGCATTAGTTTTTCTTGACCATTGATACTATCTTCAAGTACAAAATGACTAGCATTTTGAACTTTCTGCTTTTCTGCATCAATATAACTTCTCCAGAGTATTCCTTTTTTTTAAAAAACAAAAATATATATCGAAGTAGAAGAGTAGTTTTTATTTTGAGCCCCGAGCAATAGCTCAGGTGGTCTTGCTTGGGTAGATATTACGCGAGGTCTCACGTTCGAGTGTCCTAGGAGACATTAGGTGGGGAAGGGTTTATGAAAAAAAAGACAAAAAATATCACTATTCAAAAAAGAAAAAGTAGAAGAGTAGTCACAAGTCAATCTAAATTATAAACAGCCCTTATAATAAGGTAAGTTTCCCAGATATTTAAAACAACCGAAACACTACCAGTTTGTATCTGGAAGGACATTTTTGGAGGGTGGTGATCTCTGTCTGAGACTCACAATCAGATTATTTATAAGAAAATAATAATGAACTACAAAAGGTTTCTGTCTTCTGACAGTAGCTTACTTTCACTTCCACGGTGTGATGATTTTTTTCTTCATTATTTAGTGCAATCAATATTTTATTTGTTGCTTGTGTTGTAGCCTCTTTGCATTTTTGTTTCCTGTAATAAATTCCTCGTGTATCTTTGCCTTTTCCTTTGTGCTTGCTTAACCAATTACCCTTCTCATTGCTCTGTTATAAGAAAAAAAGGTAAATGTTTTCTTGGAAAGAATAGCTTTTTCATATTTCAAACTAGGTGCCTGAGAAATGAGTTCCCCTGCCCTTTAAAATTGCATGTCCGATTTGGACCCAGAAATATGGGAAAATGTTGTACTGTTGCATTTTCTCAAGGACGTAAGTGCTCATGGATTGAAGCACAAAATTTTTTCAGGACATAGTGAGGCAACACCCCTGCTAAACGATGAAGATCACTTGTATGGCTTATGTAATCTGAGCAAATTGGATAGTTTGAATATTTCAAATTAAAATTGAATTTTGTTATTTAAATATTGTTCCTACCTCCCTAATTAACGTGTCTTTCTGATACAGAACTGCCACGAAAGAGTTTTACTTTCATTCTCATTCTTAAAATAATATGGTGATTTAATATCTGACCCTTTTTCTTTGTTGATTTTAATATCTAGCTTGGCACATAAGCGAATATACCCCCTTATAGAGATAAACAAATACTTTTATCACAACCCTGTATTTCTACCTTTAAACTACTAATTGCTGTTCGGTCTTTTATTCTTTTCTCATTTTCAGAGATTGTGGATGGAGGAATTCTGATGTTCAACCCTCTTGCATTGATCCCTGTGCGGTTTGTTTGGAAAGGAAATGCACTGTGGCTGCTGAAGGTACTCTCAATAATCTTTCAATTCGAAGTCATTTTTGCACATAAGGAAATGTAGAGCATGTGCGCTAGCTTAGCAGCTGCTTAGCGAAGAGGCTGAGAGTTTTCAATAGCAAAATAGCTATTGTTATACCGCTCCGTGGGCTTCGCTCCCCTACTGAAAAGGGGCAAAGCCGCTTCGCACCACTGAAGCTTATCGAAAATCAAATTGTACGCTCTGGCCCGACTAGAATCTAAGGATAAGCTGACTAGAGTAGGTTTTTGGGAACCAGTGCTCTTGAGGGCTAACTACTGGGCCAGATCGGAATCCCCCTTTTTTATGGTAATGCCAAAATCTCAAGTGGGCTCATCCGTCTTTATATTGATCGTTACAGGCCTCTTGAATTTTCTCTTCCCCTATTTTTTTATTTGATTTGTTGTTTGTGCGTAATATGGATTTACTATTTGTATTCTTTTGTTTACTCTTGCTAGGAATTCTCTTGTTGAAACCCTATGATTTGATTGAAACCTAAGATTCATACTAGAACCACGATGATTCAATAAAGCCCTAAAGCTAAGCCAAAAGGTTCTCTGAGTAAGAACCATTTGATCATCACTTACTTAATGAATAGATGTTATGACTAAAAATCCAGACTGGCTCATTGCACATTCGGGTTCTCTTTTCTTTATAGAAGTAGAGCAATATGGCCGTAGAACTTCATGTAAATGTAACTGTTGGTCATTCTGTCCTGGCGTTTCCGTTCTTATTCCAGCATTGTTCTCTCTGGTGTTTTTTAGCAGAATAACATGTTAAGTCATTCATCAAAATTGCAGGCTGTGGACATGAATTCTGCACTAGATGTGCTCTGTATCTCTGCTCTACCAACAATACGTCAGTTATTTCTGCGGGGCCTCCTGGTTCCATCACCTGCCCTCTCTGTAGAAAGGGGATAGTTTCCTTCGTAAAGCTTCCAGGCACGCACGCAATCAAGGAAATGCCAAGGCCAAGCTTATCATTATCTCTATGCACTGCCTGTACAAGTGAAAGTTCCGATTCTGTCTCCATTTCCTCTTCTCTGTGCAAACCAGATTTTACTTGCACCCAATTTTCTTCTCCCTCGACCAGAAGTTCTCTTCGTTCCGTTGGCTGCCAAAAGTTCCCGTCGAAGAAACTCAAAGTCAGCCTCTGCCTGGGAGGTTCTGAAGCAGAACCCTCTTTGGTTCCGCGGGGGGAACACGATCAGAGGGTGAGAAGCCAGTTGAGGTGTTTAAGAGCTAGCCTCCGACGATCTGTATCAGACGGTGATAAAAAAACATCATGCTTCTCCCTGTAAAAATCCGTAGCTGCCCACCTTCTTTGCCTTTTTTTGGCCGCTTCCTTGGTTGTATCAACAAATCACGAAATCCCCAGATTTATGTTAAAATTTTCTTCTCACTGTGCATGTGAAGCTGTATATACCCTACCAGTGATGGTTCTCTATGTATCGATGCAAGAAGGAACAGAAATGTGTGCTGCCTGTGTGTAAATGGATGCAAGTTCGAGGCTGGCAAGCGTATGCAATCTTAAGCAGGTAGCCTTGTCATGATTTGGGAACAGATAACAGTACTTACGTCGAATAAATTCTTTTACAGGTAACTATTATGAATACGGCTAGCAATTGTTTCTCAGTCTACTTGGGGTTTATTCATCTAATGGCCTACATCTGATCCTTCATCGCCGCGTTGAAGAAAGAAAGTAAAATAAGAATATAAAGGAACGACTGAATTTTTCATTAGTACAACACCAAAACTAAACAGCAAAAATAACACAAAAAGAGTCGAAATGGGAAAGAAAGAATAAACGAAACACCGAAATTACAGTACGTATATTTCGTATATTTCGTATGCACCATTCTTCGGCCGTGTGCTTGCGCGCTTGCTGAAGTCCTCTTAACACGAGGATGAACATTTAATATTGTGTAATGAAATTTAAAAGTTTAAAAAGCTCCGGAGGGATAGATACCAGGTAGGAGAGGGGGAATGGAGAAGAAAGAGGGGAAAGAACAGGTAAACAAAAACGGTGTAGAGGGCGGCCATGATTGGATCCAAGAATGCTCCAAGCCTTGCAAGGTCAAGAAAAAAAAAAAAAAAAAAAAAAAAAAAAAAAAAAAAAAAAAAAAAAAAAAGAAGAGGGGGAATCTTTAGCTCAGGGAAGATAGCACCCGGTATAAACAAGGCAGAGATAGAGCTCCCAATTCCATATATAACTCAAGTAATTAGAGCCGCGAGAGGAAGGAGCTGAACCCTCACGTTTGCTGAAAGGACACGATGCATGAACATGCAAAGGAGGGAAGGATTGACGGAAATGTAGCTTCATCTCCTTCAGAACAGAACCAATAATACAGAGAAGACGAGTTATGGTCAAGAGAGTATATATAAGGAAGAGGTGGATCAATAAATTAGATGGCAGAGATGCTCAAATTCTAAATAGTACTGTTTCGTCCAAAGAAAACAAGAAAACTGCGGGAACAAAGAAGAGAGAGGGAAGAGGGAGTCCTCTGCAGCCAACCCAAAACTCTAGCCCAATCACAAAACAAAATGGTGACTGATTTGAATGGAGATGGAAAAGTACAGAGATTTGGTTCAGGAGGCAGGGGCAGGGGGAGTTATCACGATTGAAGACCACATCTTTTGCCGTCTAACACACGCAAATCGAAGAAGGAAGGAGCCGTACTGATGACGGGAAGAAGAACAAAGGGAGAGGAAGCTCTTGTCTCTATCGCCCATGCACGGCCACTGAGCATCTCGCCATCGCATGTAGTTTTGCTGCAACGACTGTTAATAAATGGGTCTTTGGCATGGGTATCGGAAGAAAGAGACCACTTTGGTGAAACTTCACTGCACCTCCCTGTGCTAATGGTCAAAGTAATGTCATTTGAAGTTATACATTGATTGATCACTCCTTCAATTGAAATCACTTTTTTATCCTAAAATTTTATGAACCCAGGAGCATATAAGCGTCCATGCATGTTAGGACTCTGTATATTATAAAGTCCTAATTTCCTTGTTTTATCATTTGTGATGACGATCGGGAAGGTGATGCATGGGCAAGCCAGCATCCGAATATATGACGACTTCGAATCATCAAATCAAATATCAAGTGTCTAAATCTATCTCCATTCTACAGCCAGTCATGCATGCATGATGAGAAGATAAATTAAATGGCATGTCATGCATCATCAGAAGATAACTAAAACAAGTGTTATGGCACGATGCATGGCAGGCAAGAGTTGATTTTTTTTCTTTTCTTTGTTTTTCTCTGATTCAGCAGGATGCAGGAGTTGGTGAAATAGATTTAGCAATAACATTTACGTCGAGTCTGAGATTAGACATCTCCGGGCATATCTTTTGGTCAGAGATCGATTAGCCTGAAAAAATCATAAAACTAGGTATCTGTTTTTTGCAGGTTTTAGGTATTATACTAGGGTTTATCTTCTGCTCGATCTGCTAGTGCTACTGCTAAGTAGTAAGTACTAGCTGCTTCTCTGTGGAGGTGGGGGAATGAGGCCCGGTTGTCTGGTCTGTAACCCTAAGATTTTTCGAGGTTGTAATTATTCTCGAGTTGGCAGAGAATCCGTTTAGAGTAGACACGACTGCTCTCCTTCTGCTTATTTACGCAACCTACTGTTATTACAGGTTTCCTTCCTAAAGTCTGAAACTACTGAAAGTCCTGAAAAGTCGAAAGTGGAAACTATATAATCCAGAGAGAGAGAAAGAGAGAGAGTGTGTGCACTGTGCACTGCACTTTGCAATGCAAACTGCAAAGTACTGCAAAACAAAATCTTTCCTGTTCTCTCTCAATCTCAAACGAGGCCTCATATGTGTGGTAGGTCTATTTTAAATTTCCTCCGGAATTTGTACTATGAGATGATCGAGGACTAGTTTTAAATTTCCTCAAACGAGGCCTCAATCTCTTGAAGCCTTTGGCTAGGTGGATCTTGGAGGCCGGACCTGACTTTCGTCATCATCAACGTCTCCTTGTGGACATGACAACACATGGTCAATCAGTCTCCGCTGCAGTGAGGTTTCAGTACACTTACGTAATATCGTCTATTTATTATATATTATATAGTATGTACCCAGCGACACTGCAATAGAGAAGCAATCGACGATGCTCACCAGTAGGACGGACTAGTTTTAGATCTGATCAGAAACTTTAGGACGTACTTAATTAGTGCATCCATTTAATATGGACTGGAGTGGTGTCTGGCAGTGGTGGGGCGCCATTGTTTAATGGAGGAAGCAGAGTGAGTCCCCACAGTGCTAGCTCTCCAGTTTACGTCAGTGTACGTGTGTGTGGGGAATAGGGGGCCTCCAGTTTAGTCACCTGTACGTATGTTACTAGTAGTATATATATATATATATACCCTCAATATATAGCACCTTTTCTTCCTCCCCGGTCTCCAGTCTCCAGTCTTCAGAGTTCAGTCGCGGGTAGTACTGTTGATATTCTGATTCTTCATTCTTGGGTTAAGTATATATATGCAGCAAGAATAAAAAAAAAAAAAAAAGAGAGAGCGAGACTAAAATCAAATCATGAAATGAGACGTGCTGGAGAATATGGCTCACTGGCAGAAGAGGGTATCGAGAATATATAAATAATCGAAAAATGGG
Organism: Aristolochia fimbriata; assembly: GCA_019845555.1. Lineage (NCBI taxonomy): Eukaryota > Viridiplantae > Streptophyta > Magnoliopsida > Piperales > Aristolochiaceae > Aristolochia > Aristolochia fimbriata. The sequence goes on from CM034078.1 coordinate 3,345,165, forward strand.
AAGGAGAAAGGAGGAAGAGCCGAAGAGAAGGGGGAATGTCTTATGTCTCACTCCACTGATATAACAGCACGCCATTGATGTAACACTGTAAGAGCACAAAGCAAAAGTTGGATCTTTTGGTTACAGAATCCCGACCCCCGTTGTCAATCAAATGGAATTGAACGTACAGGAGGATTTGGAGATTACTTGGATCCCCCTCGGATACACCAATTCTTTGGTTTACATGAGAATATGAGATCGATGAGATCATAATCCAATTCCACTTCTTTTGGAGCAAAATCATTGTGTTACGACTTTAAAAAGGGTCTCGAGGAACTCTGGATCATATGTAATGCCCACAAAAATATTAATTCTTCGAACCTTTCAGATCGGGTTGGGCATCGGGTTGAGTTTGTAGAGGAACCCGGCCCAACCCAAAATCACCAGCTTTACATTTGCGGAGTTGGGTTTGGGCTTGGAAATGCAAACCCGACCATGGGTCGAGTTTGGGTTTACACAAACCTAGCCTACAACTACAAGTTTTTTTTTTTTTTTTTTTTTTTTTTTGAGTAATTAAAATTAATATATAACGAACTTTTTATTATGAAAGTTAATCAATCTATATCAATGCTCTTTACCTTATTAAATTTATAAGGACGTGTTTTATTATCTTAATTTTGTTGAAATTAATTTATTGAAAATAAAACAGATACAGTTTTACTAGTACATAACATTGGCCAAGATTAAGATTGGGACTATATACAGATATCCGGAGAACACAACAAGAAGGTGAATCATATTATATACAGGGACAGATGGGGACAGATCAGAGAAGAACAAGATAGAAATTTCGGGAAAAAATTTGGGATTGAAGGAGAAGTTATTCATGCCGCAGTTATATAAAGAATCGTTCGAACTCGAAGCCTTAGCAGCCTTAGGGGCCTAGGGGGAGTGACTGTATCCTTATCCAGTATCCACTCTCTCGGTTGGCGCACCTGTCTCATGCATGCTACCAACAAGTTTGATTCAAAAGTGAAGGGGGGGGGTAGAATCTGGTAGTGCAGAACTATGGTCCACCGAACGTCGCCTTTTCTTCTATCTGGCTGCAAACTCGTTTGAATCTACAGCCGAGATCAACTGGAGAAGGCAAAAGCAGCAAAAAAATGAACAAAAATCCCTTCTTATTTCTTAACCGACGGACAACGCGAAGAAACAGGAAAGATTCGATTCCTTTCCTCTTATCCCTCCTCTGGCTCCTGGTTCCTGTCATCCGCAGACACGGGACGGTAATGGCGCTTCTCTCTGCCTCTGTACAGCCTCTCATCCCTTCCACATCTTCAAGCAATTATTCCGCTCCGCGGACTTGTGGGTTCTTTTCCAAGCACCCGTCTTCCTTTCCCTTGTGCCCTTCTCGCCTGTCCTTCACTCCCCTCACTCCCCCGGAGAGCTGTGCTCCTCGGGTCTCCCGTTTCGTTCTTCCTCGGGTTTGCACGGATGAGCCCTTAATCCTCGACGGCTCTGCGTTGACCGTAGAGGAGGCCGTCTCCGATGACGAGCTGTGGGCTGCCGCTCGTCTCCGAGTCAGAACTTTTTACGATTGTATTCAGTCTTCCTATGGGGTTGAGGTGAGTCGCCTTCGGCAGAATTGCTATCGTTTTTGGGACTTCTTTATAGGCTACTTCTTCTCCCGCCCTTCCCAAAGAGTGAACTTTGTTCCTCTCTGTTTCGTGATTGTGGAAGATTATATATGGTTTATACTAAATCGTGGTTGTTTGCCCAACCTGCTCGGAGGGGACTGACATCATCATTTTGCTTTATTAATTAGTCACATTTCCAAGCATCCATGCTTGGCCTTTAGATGAGGTTATTGGTCAGTCAATTGCTTTCTGTGAATGGCTTCAATTGGACCTTTTAAACCCGTGGTCGGTTGCAGCCGACATATGTCTTCTTCTAGCATTGTAGAACTGATGGTACTTGTACCGTGTCAAGTGAGGTTAGGATCACAAGACGTACTTGGCTGAGCGCGAGTTTGAAGCGTTAAAGGATCGAATTGCTGGGAAGAGGATTGGTTTTAAAAGAGTCTCTTGCATAAATGCTACCCTTCCAGTTTCTCAAGCATTAAGAACTGCCATTGAATTGTGTTCGTGTTGTAAGGTACGTCCAGTTAAGTTTATTGATCATTTATGGGTGACGAAAAAGTATCAGGCATGTTAATGGGGAGATCTTATGTAGTTTTCCAAGAACGGAGAAGAGCGAGTCGTGGTTGGATCCCTTGATCTTAACCAGTGTCTAAGGCTTGCAGATGAAATAACTGGCAAGAGACCACAGGTACAATCTTGCGATACTTTTCTATTGATATCCAAACCTTATATTTATGTCTGTCTGGTTATATAAGATGATTATTCTAAATTGGGTAATCTGTGGCAGATAGTAAATTATCTTATGGAGCTTCTCACAAAAGAATATTAATCCAAATGAACTCTTTCTGATTCTTCTGAGAGTTGTTGGTGACTGGTGAAGAGCGATATGTAAGGGGGACTTCTCTGTGGGCCTTTGACTAAAGGGCCACACTGGGGTTTTCTATTATGAGGTATCGGGTGCGAACATCACTAGTGTTTGGGGTTCAACATTAAAACTAGAACATTAAAGTAGATAATTATAGTATTGCATCTTTATACAAGAATAGTGGAACCATTTGGAAAACCAAAAGCAGTTAAACCGATTTTAATGAGTTTTGAACGTTTGATAAAGAACCATTGTTGGATGTTATTTCCCCTATGAATCTACAATATTCTGCTTTCAATGAACAGTGATTAGATTATCTTCAGCTATTGGTTACTTTATATGGGACAGCATTATTTAGTAAGGAGCACGTTTAACTGCCATCAGCCATGCATTTGCCATCCCCTGTTGTTTAACAAGTAAACCTATAAATAGGTCAAACTAACATTTGAAGGGCGTATCAATAAATGAAAATGTGCAATTCAATATAAAGAGGAGAGAACATTTTGGGCTATGTCATTGCTCTGTTTGATTAGTTATTTCTTCTATGATTTGTAAACAACATATTCATAATTCATAGTTAAATACCTTCAAGAGCAGTAACTGTGAGAAGTAGGCAATGGCCGAATAAGTCAACTTGTGCTAACATCAGTTGAGTATGAAGCTGGTCATTATTTATGCCTAGTTGTGGAATTTCCTCTCGGGTTGGTGTTAGATACTGTCATCATTCCTTCGAAGTGCATGAAAGCATCATAGTTTCATGCGTGTAGTAGAAGCTGCTAACCTGTACATGTCTTTACTTGGCCAATTTGGAGTTCTCTACTGTAAAGACATTTGAATTATCAACATTTGGTTGGTTTGGCCACAGTATCCAGTTTGTTTGCTAAGACAATGTTTAGTTTGTTTGCTAAGACAATGTCCTAGTTTGTGCAATTTATGCATCAGCAATGCTACCTATGCAGATGGCACATTTGAAGCATTAATTGTTTGTGTTGCAAACTAAACTGCACAGCAATGAACATCTGATCAAGCATTTATGATTTTTGTCGTAAACAATGGGTTACTCTTGTGGTCATTTGGATATTGATTGGCTGCTCCAGAATGTTGCCTGTATCGGAAATTTTGTTAAGAAGCAATTTTGAAGGAAGTAGATTCTGGTAGTTTCTTAGAGTCTAAATCTGGGATATGTTATTTCCAAAAAAGTGATCTTGTACTCATTCTTGTTTGCTATTCTGTCTGTTTTCATGGAAAATTTCATCTTTCACTGACCCTGGATATAATTTTGACAAATTTTAGCTTATTTTGATTTTAACACTTGATTATGAGTTTTCTTGTGTGCTGCTGGCCTTTCATGGGTTAGGATATTATTTGTTCTTGCATGGTTTTAAGCTCAATTAAGCTTCCATCTAAGTCAAATGTGAAAAACTTCTATCTGCAGTTGTTTCGTTCAAAAATGGTTCTGGAAAGTGAACTTATGTAGGACACTCATATGCCATCTGTGATGTTAGGTTGCTGAAAAAGAAAGGGATGTGGCTATAATTTTCCTGAAAACTTAAAAAAACAAAAAAAAAAGGGGTAAAAAAGGCACTAGGCCCTTGTTTCTCGTGCTTGATGGCTTGTGACTTCAGAAATCTCTAGTTTGATATCAAAGGCACATGTTGGCCACTTCATTGGTTACCACACATAGGACCACGTGGCCCAAATATTATCTGCAAACTCTAATTGACAAAGAGGGTATTGCTTACTCGAAGTCGAAATTGATGCATTTTGGAGGGGGCTTATTCCATTGGTAAAAATGTTCCTTTTATGATTCTTTACCAAGTTGCAACCTTCTTCATCTTTCATTGTTCTTTGTGTTATAGTATCTTTAGAAGTTGTCACTGAATCAAATTAGATTAAGTAAAATTGGAACTTAGACATGTGAAGATCACCTGAGATGGAGAGAGCATTCATATTCCGTAAAGTTACCGAGTTAACTAAGCTCTTATGACAGTGAAATATTTTAAGTCAACCATATGCTTTTTCTATAAGTGCCTTGCATAGTTGCATCTGGTTGTTGCAAGCTCTTGATTTATTAAGGCTTTATTTTCATTATATCAGCTTGTTTCATTCTCAATCTCACGGCACCAAATCTTTCCAGAAAAAGTATAGAAACCCCCACTTGGAAGACATGAAGATGTTGTGGGCCTGTGTTCTGTCCAATAGTTTCCAATGGTTTTTGGTAGCTGAACTCTATTTGTTATTTATCTGTGGAGTTGCTACTATAATATTTACGATACGAGTCTTTTGGCTGTTGGAATTGCATATTATGCAGAACTAATTTAACTTGTTAATAAACTTGCTTAAAATTTCACAAACTTTTACAGGGCATAGGAGCTGATTTTGCAAGAGCTTACCTCAGCAACGTGTGTGTGGCCAAGGAGCTGCATCGAAATGGTGTGGGCTATGCACTGGTTTCCAAGTCAAAGAAAATTGCTTATGAATGGGGTAATTTAATTTTTGTTTTTTCTGTTAACACTGAAAGAGCAACCGACTCCTTTCAGAAGCTTTCTTAGTGGAATTTACTTTTACATTCTTCTATAAAAAAAAAAACCAGGAAAAACTGAATAACCCATTCACTGATTATATTCTGCTTCAAGGGTTTGTCTGGCTTAGTTGCTAATCCTAGTGCAATTGAACTGAGATAATATATCCTGATTAACTTAGATGCTTGGAAAGTGATCATGTTGCCCATGTATATTCTACTACTGAGATCATGGTTTTCTTCAGGCATAACCGATCTGTATGCCCATGTTGCCGTTGACAATGAAGCAGCAAAGAAGCTGTACACAAAGACTGGTTTCATCTATGAGAGCGATGAACCTGCTTGGCAAGCCAGATTCCTTGACAGGCCTCGGCGACTTCTTCTATGGGTTGGCCTCTCCTAACGGACATCACTTGTAACACTGATGTGTTGGCCTCCAGTATGTATCATTTTCTCTTCTCATCATTCGTTGGTGATTTGTATTATTGTTTTCTTCATTGTAATATTGCCCACTTCTTCAGTTTACAAGAAGGAAATAAAGTATCATAAATTCACTTCCTTGAACTTCAAGCAAGTTATCCTTGCGAGGGGACCAACTGCTGCAGTCTGAAAGAGTTGATATTCCAATGTCGTGAAGTTTTTCTATGCTTATTAACATACATTTGCAATAACCTAGACTCTCAAGGGTCACATTGGGGAAGAAAAACAGTTTAAACAAAGCATTGGGAGAAGCATAGACGTCAGTTTCCGTAGAACTGGAGTTCGTACCCGCTGAAGGAGGTAGAGAGCATTAGCAGGTGATTGATTGCCACAAGCCACAATTTGTACTGATCATAATTATTCATCTCTAGCTTCATCCTCCCTTCGCTGGTTTTCAAAACTATGCATGTTGGTCCATCCACCTCGGAGATGGAGTCTTCGTGCAAATCAATTATTGTGCCTGCCATAAATAGTATTGTGATGTGAACCAGTTGCCCTTACAAGATAGAAACCCAGATTTAACTAGTGGGTGTGAATACACTTGCTTACGTTCTTTGGTACTCGCGAAGCCCTTCAACGTGCTCCTTGTATTCTTGCATCTCAGTAAAACCTGTAACAAAACAGATGAGAATTATTCATACTGTCCTCGTATGCGGTGGTAGGAGAAGAAGATGCTCTTGTCATAGCTACATGTAATAAGAGCTGAAACGAACCTTTGCTTGGCTGTTTAGTATAACTGACACGAATCTTGGTTTGCAATGTCCTGCATATGCATGGAAGGCTCTTGTGATAAAGAAAGAGAAACTTGGAAATGGATTAAGACTTTAAAAAGGCAGTGATAGATGAAAGTTGGCAACAACCTACCATCTGCTGTTCTAACTTTTAGCTCAGCACCTTTTGCCAGCATTGCCCTGTACTTGCCATTGTCCATGTCCAAGCCCTTGTGTCCCTCAAATGGAAGAATGTGCCCACCACCGTCCCCTCTCTCTTTACGCCCTGGCCTTGCTTTAAGCGTGGCCGCCCCTCTCAGCGCTGCAAAGTGAAAATATATATATCACATGTCAATATTATTCTTAATTATATCGCTGAAGGCCAGGAACATAAGAGTCGAGTTTGGTGATTGAGAATGTACATGTTGCAGCAGCAGCAGTGAGTGTTATTATGTCACTGGCTCCGGTAGCCATCATGGCTGAGCTCACGGCAGTGCTGAGCTGCTCCCGGTTGGCCCCCATGTCTTCTGCCATCTGGGCACATTGTGCTGCTACCAAAGCTGCTGCCGAAGCGATGGCAGCCTCTTTGGTCGTCTTGGGTTGGTCTTCCTTCACGTTTTCTGCTGCAACAGCTGCAAGCGCGGCTGCAATACTTGCAATTGATACTGCCGCATGCACTTCTGCCTTCTGTAGCCTCTCCTCCTCTTTCCTCTTCTGCTTCAGATCCTTCACCCATTTCCCGATTGATAGCTCCTTGAATGGAATTAACTTCCTAGGAAGATGCAGAGACTGCAAGTTTCGTTGTTCGTCTCAGTCAGCCAAGTAATTCCAAGAGTGTACTGTGCTTTAAGTAAAAATTAGAAAAGAAGTTATACATACCCATTTCTTTCGAAAACATCGCTCGTAGTTCAGCTCTGGGTGCATTGCTTGCTGCAGCCATATCCACGACTACACAAGACAATGAAATTAATGACATTTAAATTGTGGCCATAACATTTCATCCTAGACACTGTGTATATGCATGATCCAAGTATGAATATTATTGGAGCTCAGGATTTAATACCTTTAGATCGTCTCCTTTCCATGGTGGTAATGGGTTTGCTTCTCCCTTCATGTCCATGTCCATCTTCTGCAAGTAATTAAATTAATTCAGTACCGTCAGGTTAATTAAACAGAGACTTAATTATGTGTTGAAGAGCTAGAGTGGATTCAAGTAGAGCCTACTTACTGATAACGGAGAAGTGCTAGTCATGTCATTCTTCACAATCTTGAGGAAGTTCTGATCGTGAAGTGCCAGCGATCGATCTTGTGGAACTGGTTGCATGACATGAACAGCAGCGTTGCACCACACCTGTGATAGAGAATCCGCTGCCAAGTCTAAAGGAGCTTCAGGAGCTTTCATCTTCATATTTGAAGCCATGCAGTTAAGAGAATACTACTCAGAATGAGCAACACTGAGTTGTATATATATATATATATATATATATCACGCGATGGCAGTTAATGAACCCATCAAGCTGCCTGCACCAATGTATTTATATATATATATAGTGAGCTTGAGCCTTGAAGATGAGAACTAAATGACTAGGATGACCCGGAATCAGATTCGAAATTCTAACTCTACCCTCTATGATAGATATATATATATATCAAGCTTGCTTTCCCAACAGAGTCCTCAAACGTCCAATGGCACGAAACTATTGGAGATGAAGCTCATCTCTTGTCCAAATGTAGGGAACATTAAAGCCCAGAACAAGGAAAGTAGAGAGCCAGGAATTAGAGGAGATTTTTTTTTTTTTTTTTTTTTTTTTTTACAGATCTGACAGCTAACCTTATCACCCACCAGGTCGACCTTATAAAATATTTGAAGATGGGAAACAAAGCGGCCTTTCTGCATAAAAAAAAAGCTTAATTGAGTGAAACCGGTTCTGATTGAAGAAGAACACCCTCAGGAATATATATATCTAAGCCTCAATAAGGCAAACAAACATGACATGCCAGCTATGATAGATAACAGCATATATATATGCATGTATTCTTATTCTACAATTCAAGTCGTCGCGGACAAGGAGAAAGAGCAGAAAACTGGCTAGGCCCTCTTTTGCGTGCTGCCTTTAGTTCCAAGCCAGGAATTCTGGCTAGGCACAAAGTAGCTCCTCGAGGGCGATATATTGTTGGAAACATAAAGCATGCAGCTGGGTGAGCCTTGAGGGCCACTACATTCATGTCTCTGCAGATTCTAACCCCCAAAAGAGAAAACTAAAAGGGGTGAAGATCATGTCCACCATTATCGCCCAGCGTGAACTTGGGCCACCTTAATAAAATCAGAGTCCTCTAAAGGGAAGACATGAATCATTGACCTTGTTAATTAATTATTCTTGTAATTAATTAAGTGCACGAGCAGTGTACGTAATTAGCTTCCCAAATCCCAGTTCATGAACTTCTCAGTTCTCATAGATATATATATATGACGGACGAACCCAGTTCATGAACTTGTCACATAACGAAGAAACACGTTTTGATTATTACGGAGCCTCTTTCATGCATGGGTCTAGTTCAGATTTTGCGTCGCTTGCTTCGAAGGCGATTAAATCATTAATTAGTACGTATATAATTGGGTTTGAGCGATCTTGTTTAATTTTCTGAAAGTAAAGCAACGGTCGAGAAAAATAGGTTCTGGCCGGGTTTTAATCAGAATTAAATAGACTTGTCAATATTGAACAGAATCCAATTCTAGCTAATAGACCAACAATTCAATTAATTAAGATAACTATGGCGATCATCATGAGCTGCTGCAACCTTTACGAATTATACTCCGCACGCGCGCGGTGTTATGAGTACTTTTCACCTCCCTTATTAATTTAACAAAGCTAACCACCTGATTAAGATGCCCCATTCCTTTCGCTCGTTAATTAATTTCTTATTGTGATCCCTGATCAGTGATTTTAAAAGTTTCAAAAGGTGCATTCAACTGAATCGATGCTCTCTATTAATAAGATATATATATTTATATATAATAACAGGATTAACATTTGACAATTAACGAAAGCACTTTGCCACATATATATATATATATATATATTCTCTACAAAGTTCGGTCGGAAATTGACTCAAATAAATTGGTTGGGTTTATATCGATTTACTTCTATCATGGTTACTTATTGAGTTTGGTTCCTGAGGACACATAATATATATATATATATATATATATATATATATATATATATATATATATATATATATATATATATATATATATATATATATATATATATATATGACACTATATATTAGCACTCGGTGGCTAGAACTTAAAAACAGTTGGCGGAGGCGGTTCGTAACATAGACACATTAATCATCAAGTCACATGTGACAAAGTATAAATTAACCATGTTACTTGACATAAGATATGCAATATATCATGATCATTAGGTGCTGTTTATTAATTAACTCAGATACATGAAAGGGAATAGAGTTGGATTCGAAAAAAGAGGATAATTAAGATCAGTCATTTAAGAATATTTAAGTCGAAAAGTGGATAATTAATTTTCAATTGTTACACTAGTTTTTTCAGATATGAGCTTATTTCATTTCTTGAGTAAGATTTTATAAAGTGAAAACTAGCCATATTTTTTCCCTCTTTAAACCTAATTATTACAAAAGGGCTATTTATTGCTTCAGGCTTTTAGGCCCACGAGCGAGGTAGTAGTAAAATGGTGTTAGCTAGCCCACATTATAACATTAGATGATTATCATATACAGGAGGAATCCGGCCCACATGAATTATCAGAAATTGTTTACACGTACGGACAATGAATCTTAAGCATGTGATCTCTTTGATGTACCATTGGGGTGTTCTAGTTGGGCGTACAAGGTAGCCCATATTAAGAGATAGTTTCAGTAGAAGGGGCAGTGGTCCAGGTTTTAGCGATATATATATATATATGGACTAGCTAATGATGGGACGAGGAGGCAGGGTCTAGGACTAGTGTTCAACGGCTGTATCTTAGTCTAAAACTGCGGGTCCAGGTTTGGCCACTCTCACAAATTAATACTGAGATGAATGTTCGATGTTCTTGAGGAGCTAGAGAGGCATGTGAGAGATGATAATCAATCAATTAATTAAGCAGTACAGTGGCAAGTGGGTGCGTGACGTGTGTCCTTCTCTGCCCCATTCAGTTCGGGTGTACAGTACTCATGCATGATCAGGCCCATGGTGAGTACTGCAACTTGTGTTATATGTTCAGTATCATGGCCCTACGCCCAATCTTCTCTAGCTCTTTTTTGGCCCTTATGGCTGTGACCGCACCCTGAGTCCCTGATTGTGACTGTTCTGTTTGTTGCTTTCCTAGACATTTCAAACTGTCAAACCACCCAACCACCACTCCTGTTCACAAGCTAGCTTGGAAATGGATACCTACCATTGCATTGATGAGAATGAAAGAGAGAGACACACAGCTTAATTATTACACAGAAATAGCTAATGAGAGAGAGAGAGAGAGAGAGTCTCCAAGAATTAAAAATCAGAAAGAACAAATAAGAGAGAGAGAGAGAGAGAGAGAGAGAGAGAGAATAATAGACATGGTGATGCATAAGATTATAAAGATTTGTACTTGTTAATTCCAATATTGATGTTAAGTTGATATAATGTGTGAAAAAAGTGAAAAAAAAGTGCTGAAAATAGGATTGCAATGATCTAAGATTAGAGAAACTTGTTACTACAACTTAATGCTCGGCTGATATCAGTCATATGATAGAATACGCGCGTAAAGCAGTACATCAATAGACTTGCACCCAACTTGAACTATCATTCCTGGGAGTAATTAAATCAAGAGTGCTTTTGTTTAGTTAATTAATTAGTAGACCTAGCTCTCCGGAACATGTTCTAACCCATGCGCATTTAGTTTGTCTCAACTCCAATATGCTTCAGCGGCTCTGCTTGCCGCAAGCCCTGATCAAAAGCTGACATATATTATAATCAGTACGATATATGACCATCCATCCGATCTTTAGTGAAAAAAGCCCAAAATTGATCGAAGCAAGCTGATGATCTGATGTCGTCCTCTCTTTAATTTACTGAATTTATAATACGAAAAACACACACACACATATATGGGTCCAAATGAACACTTCGGAAGGCCTCGTCCGGTAGACAGTCATCTCACCAGGAATCTACCCTGGGCAGCTCATATATATATATATATATAGTGATTGCTCCCGGAGATGCACAGTACTCCAAAACCCATTAATAATTATATTCATTCTCTTCTTGGCCTCTCGTAGTTTTCTTATATATATATATATATATATATGTATACACGATCAACTGCATGAACAGAGCGTCGGAAGTGGAAAAAATAATGGGATCCGATCTCAGAGCGATGAGTGAGCGAACAGAAACAACATAACCTGTCCAATCTCCGAATCACTGGCCCAACCGGAGGGTGCAGGCCGACTCCTCAATTCATTAAGTCTCCGCCACCCACCATTTTCCCTACACGTGCGCCCCATTCAATGCACTGCACGAGAGATGGAGACATTCACGTGCTCCCTACAGTCCCTCCATAATCCACCCTTCCCTCTGTCCCTTCTTTCTCCCCCAAAAAAGACTCCACCTGTCTTCACTTTGATCCGCAGCCCCGCTTCCCCCACCGTCTGTAGACCCACAAGTCACTCCCCTCTCCCCAAGGCCGGACCGGGGACACACCCTCCTTTCTCCATTCTTCTTCCCTTTCAGATTAATTCTTCCTTCTTTCTTTCTCCTGCACTTCTTCTTCGGTGTACAGCAGTCCAAACAGAAGATTTTATATTAAAATTTGACTCCCTTTTGTTTTTATCTGAGTATAAAATTCGAAACATGCAAGTACAGAAAGAAATTAAGAAATGACGGAGCTAGCCAGAGAATAATTAATCCTTATGGGAACGTCGATATGACTCTCTCAGCTTTCTCCAACATGCTTGACTGCCTGTCTCCTCATCTTATCGGCGGCTAGCTTAACAGAGAAAACGACGACATTAATAAGGCGCCCTTGTTTTAATTAAGGAGAAGATATCAATAAAGATAAGAGTAATAATAAATTAACGAGAGAGCAAATTAATAAAGGAAAATTTTCAAGTAATGAAAAGTACTTAAAACCTATATATAATTCCAATTCTTTTAGTATTGCTTTGCTTAACCCTCAAACAAATTAATGGCGCCAATAAGAAGCGTGGGGGTTGTAAAGTTGTTAATTACAAGTATTTTGATAAGCGTACTAATTAAGAGGATTAATTAATTAAAAGCTCTGGCGGTATTTTTAATTAGCTAGCTAGGGATCGAACTCTCAGGTCTCATGATTCGTGGGTGGAGAGGTGTATAGCTTTGTAGAGACATGAGGAGCCCATCCATGTGTAAGCATGTGTGGGCGAGTGAAAGTGGGGTTGGGGCACCCACAGAGACATGTGCAAACACATGAGCACACATGCACACACATACGCCGCACATGTCGATCGATCGAGTACTAACTCGCTAGCTATTAGCTAGTACGTATGTATGTTAACTGTACAGCCACGGAGATGCAACATATATATATTTGATCGACCATCAAGTTCAATACAGTTGGCTAGCTAACTATATATCATTAATTTGGGATTTAATTCGGTGTTGCGGCTGCAATGAATTAGTATTAAGTAAATGTGCCTAATTAAGGTCATTAGGACGGTACGTACGTAATTGGTTGGTAGAATACTACGATTAGTATTTAGTACGCCTTTAATACGTAGAGGGAAGAGGCATGTGGCATGTGGGAAAGAGTCACGAGTCACTAGCTAGTGGGGTACGCTAGCTACTGGCCGTATTTGGGTGGGAATGAAATGCGTCTTCTGCGGCGCTCGTGATTTCATAAACGCTAGCTAGGAAATAAAAAGGAAAGTCTTTTAGTGGGAGGAGGCAAAGGCGAGAGATGAATAAGAGCCAGGGAGGGATTCCCCGAAGTAGACAGGCATCCGGAAGGGTGCGTTGTGCAATATTACTCTTCTCTTCTTCCGCAGTTCCACCTATACGTACCGTACGTACCCAAAAGTTGCATGGGCGAGACCTTCGATCTCTTGCACCCAATTGAAATATATATGACTCGATCGAGCGGGGTGGTCCGGGGCGCCTTCTTCTTCTTCTTCTTCTTCTTCTTCTGCTTCTTCTGCTTCTTCTTCTTCTTCTGCTTCTTCTTCTTGTTAGAAGGTACCCACTTGGCCACTAGTTAGTACGTACGGGCCCTCCTGCGGGCCCCGTGGAATAAGTTGCCGTCTGCAGGGCTCAGTGCGTGGTTGAGTGATTTGGGTTTAATTTTCATGTGCTTAATGTTGGATAAGTGAGGGAGGAAATGGGGAAGGGAGGGGGGTTCGTTTCTGTTTTATAACGTTAACGATTTGGACGGGACAGTATAAAAGGAAATTAAGGCGGGGTCCGGGTTTGAACTTTGAACTTTGAACTTTGAACTTTGAAGAAGAGGAGATATTTTCATCATATATATTAATTACTTTGGCCGTGTTGGGGACGTTTGATTTGAATATCATCTGCCTATCTGTGGAGAGGAGGCCAGGGGGTAAATTAAATACCGGCGGAGAGATCTAGGAGTGAGAATTCGAAGAAGGTGGGGAGCACCACCGGAGCAGGTATTTTGGATTCAATTAATGAGGGGCTCCAAGGAAAAGGGCAAACCACAACGTACGGTGGCTTGTGAATATATATCACTACATCTGTAGCGACTACTTGTGAGTCCTTGTGACTCAAGTCTTGTGACTTGAGAGAGAGAGAGAGAGAGAGAGGGGGCTCTTTCTCTCTCTAAAACTTAATAAGTGATTTAAAACCCCATGTGAAGACCATGTGAGATTTTAGCAAGGCCAACCCCCGGAATTCTTTGCGGGTAGGTCCCATTTAGTATTGCCATGTTTTCCGGATCCTGCCAATATGCCTTTTCAATCCTCTGCAGCTTTGTGGACAACTAGGAACGAGGAAAAACCATAAACGAACTTTTTTTTTTTTTTTTTTTTTCTTCAATTTCGACCTCCTCCCTGCATCTTAATTAATTTCCTTCGACACTCAATAATTAAGCCGACCGGAGAAAACTTTTTTTTCTGTTTTTTTTTTTCTCGTGTATTTTTTATTTAATTTTTTTTTAAGCAGAATTTTTTTTTTATTTGAACGTATTAGAGTACGTCACAGTGATGTTTTATTACATTTTTTACCTGTCTTGGTTTTGCTTAATTAGCCGATTAATCCGAAACAATTAATGAGTCTCCGGCCTTAATTTTTTGGATATCGGAAATTGAAAGATCACATGGGCCCCTCTTGGCGAGGCTGTAATATTGGAGGAAAGGTCAGAGGACTAGTAACATCAATTAATTCCCGGGGGGGGACAGTGTAAAATATATATATGAGGAAAAAAGAAAGAAAGAAAAAATAAAACCCAAGGGAAGTAAAAGGGAAATAGCAAAAGCAAGTGGCATCTGCACCTTTATCACAATAGGCAAAAAAGCAAACGCTCATTTCCTAGGTTGCACAAGCATTTGATTTCTTTCATTGCTACCTCCTTAATGTGCATCTGTTTTTACAAGGTATGGTGGTGGGCCAGGGCCTGCATGTGCATGCATGTGATGTGTCTGTTCTCTCCAGGTCCCACGCCACCCCTCTACTTTGAGCAAACAACTTCATCTCGCACCCCTGTGATTTTTAACTCTCTTTCTTTCACTCTTCTTTTTTCTTTTTTTTTTTTTTCCCCATTCTTTTTTCCCTTTTCATGGCACATCTAAAAACTTCGTAGCCATTGACACTTCAGACGCCTCCTTCCTTTCTTTCTCTCTCACACCCCCTCTGCAACTTGCCTGCACCCCCTGCCTTCTCCCCTTGTACTTTTATCTTCCACAGTTTTCTCTTATTTCGATTATTCTGCCTCCGGCAAACCCACCGTGCCAGGTACATTATGTCATTTACTCCTTCCTTCCTCCTTCCACTCCATCCCACCACCACCTTTTCAACTTATAAAGCTCCCGTTTCAAATCTCGCTTCGCCCATATCATAAGCTCCCCAGCAAAGCTTGGAGTAGTTTAGAGCTTCGATCTCTTTCACCTTTCTTGATTTTTCCAAAAAAAAAAAAAAAAAAAAAAAACCTCTCCCTTCTCTCCCATATCAATCCCTATGGAGATGGAGCTCTTTCTAATTTCTTCCCTCACTACTTTTGATCATTTCTATGCCTAATCAATCAGTCTTCTTCTTGCGCCTATACTTCGAATCAGAAGCAGTGCCCAAGCTAGCTAGCTCTCGTCTGCAGGTCGCAATGCAAGTCACAAGCACCTTCAAGAGAGATTTCCTGAGGAAGCTTTTGTTGGGTCTTCAACAAAATGCCATTCCATCCAAGAGCATGAGCCTCATCGAAAGGAAACGAGCCGTGAAGGTATCATCGGATGTGGCCTTGGCCGCGAGCAGAGAGGGAGGAGCCAAATGGAGCCGAGCACTCATCACCGACCTCTCCAAACAAGAATCCAGCAAGACCATCGTGAGGAACATGTTGGGTACTAAGGAATTCCACAGGCTCATAATCACAAACCCAATACTCACGACCTACAAGAAAGTGCAGAGCGGAAGCATGTTGAAGAGAAGCTCCTTGATGCGCCGGATGATCAGAAAGAGGAGTGCAGTACCCAAGAAGAGTAGTAGGAGTACGACTAGTACTAGTGTTGGAGCCACCACCCTTGCTAAGAGGATACAAAGGAGGCGGACCCAAATACTGAAAGCCCTTGTTCCCGGGGGGCACTACATGGACGACCTCTCTCTCCTCGACGAAACGGTCGACTACGTTCTCTGCCTCAAGGCTCAGGTCGACGGAATGCGCTACCTGGCCAATGTATTTGAGCAACAACCGCGCGCTTGAGGAAATTAACAAAGTAGACAACAAGTAAGATTAATATCAAGCATTAGCATTTTGTTGCTCACATCATCTCATAATTATTTCCTCTCCCTCCCCTTTTAGCCTTTTCTTTTTTTTTTTTTTTCTTTTTTTTTTTCACCCGTTTTTTGTTTCATCATCCAAATTTGCCGAGGTAGGTAGCTGGCGAATTAGAAACATCCTTCCAAAAGAATCCCCCTGGCAAGAAATAGAAGCGGCTGTATATCCCAGGCATGTACAGATGAAATATTATTAATTAAAAGAATTAGCTCTTAATTAATTTCCCTTTTATTCTTTAGCATTCTTGTGCAATTATTATTATTATTATTATTTTTTTTTTTTTTTTTATTTCCTTCTAATGGTACATTTTACGAGGACTTGCGGTTAAATCTAACACATGAACCTGGCCTGTTGAGGAGGAAAAAGAGCAAATAAATTAAAGCTAGTTTTTTCGCCTAGCTTGGGTTAAATTTTTGCTAATGACACACGGTAGTATGGTGGAGAACGACATTCGATCAATTCAAGTTTCCTTAAACAGTAAATAGAGGTCCAAGGAAAGGAGTTGGGATCAGGCAAATTGAAGAGGGGAAAGAGCCAACGCTGAAACTCGAGAGTCGAGAGAGGAGAGCGATCACATATATGTTCATATATATATATATATATATATTAATGTCTGCCTCTGCAAGAGCAGCACTCTGCGATGGCTTCCGGGTTTTGTCTTTTCCAAATTTAGAGCAGGTATGAGCATGGAGGGTCCGTACTAGATTTAGTAGAGAAATGCCAAGACTCGGGCCTCTCTGCAGGGTACATCACCTCTGCTGCGTAAGAAGATGGTGACAAGAGCATGAGATCACGGTGTCAGATTGGGTGAATCTAGACAGCACCCAGAAGGGAGAAACACAAGAGGGAATCCCCCTGCAAAATTTTCAGATATATATACTTTTGTATAATATGAAAATTGAGATCGATCATCATCAAACCAACGATATTATATATATGAGAATTAATGAATTCTTTTGTTTCTCTTTTCTTCTCTGGGCATGGCCCCCTGCCCATTGCATGGAGGAAACTAGCTAGCTAGTACCTCTACCTCTAGCCAGCTTCATTCGGACCTCTGTACATAACGTGAAACTTTTGATGTTGGTGAGCTCGTGAAGGTGATTAATTTGTAGGAAGACGGGAAGGAGAGCAAATTAATTAATTAATTAACCAGGTATATATATCTGCAGAGTTGCATTGTAATTCAGGATTCCCATCTGTTTTATTAATTCTTTTGATGGGTGGTCTATCCAATATTATTAATTAACCAAAGATTCGAAACCGGGTACTGCTTGCTCAATATGAATCACGAGGACGGCAAGGCTTCCATGAATTAACAGCCCAGTTTTGCTTACAGAATGGTCCTTTAGAGGACAATATACATAAAAGCTGCGAGCTCTGTGATAGAGCAGGCGTCGTGTGCCCCTCATGAAGAAGAGGTCAGAGAGTCAGAGAGAGAGAGAGAGAGGAGTGCGGGGGTCTTATGATTCTTATCTTCTTCATTTCAAACACTGTTCTGGAAACCATGAAGCATGATGCCAGGCTTTACGACATCGAAATGGAAATGAATGACCTCAACAGGCTGCCAGTAATTCAATATTATTGCAAGTACGCTGGGTCCTGGATTTTTTTTTATAGTGTTTATTCATGTACGTCCACATAATATGCCGTCCACCAGATTACCCACCTCAAGTCTTAAACATTAATTATATACATATATGTGTAACCTTATCGATAGGATGATAAATATTTCAAAGGCCCTCCGTAGTGTACTTCTAATTACTGTCTGAAGAGAGGACTTCGTTAGCTAACATGCATGGGTCTATCTATCTCCTTAAATGATTGTTCTCTCACAATGATCAGCAGTAATATATGCTATCCATCATTGACCTAGCTCTTTGGGTTCCTTACTCCGCTGGGCTCTCTCTCTCTCTCTCTCTCTCTCTCTCTCTCTCTCTCTCTATATATATATATATATATATATATATATATATATATATACATATATATACATAGTGTGTGATCAGGCCGGGGTTAATGTTGGTTGGTCGGCTCACATCCACTCCCATCTAATCTCATAATCACCATTTAGTACAAACCCGTAACACTAAACCAACGACATTTACGGCCGGCGGCAACGGATACGGATATATACACATCCCTGTTATCACTAGTTTGTGCATTTTAGATAAGAAGCTTGCATGGTGGGTCGGAACAGGACAAAGCACATCAATAAGCTCTTTCCGATGGAACCCAATATACGATCTCCAAAAGATTAAAAAAACAAACACGTACGGGCTACCCGCTGCTGAGCGCTGCGCGATTCATGGTGTACTACTGTACATACTATATATACAGGAAACGACGCCGCAAGTACAGTGAGTAGGTTTTACTTGGGTCACCAGGAATTCTGCAGAATTGGAGACCCTGTTAGAGCACATATATATATTTATATAAGACCCTTGGGGAAGGGGATGGAAGGGAGACAATCTTCCAAGAATCAAGGAGGACAGCACTTACTGGTGGGGTCGATGATCTTACCTCTCAAGTAAGGATGGATCGTAGTACACACACCATGTGGTATCATGTCAGTAATGACAGATGAGGGCTAGCTCTTACAACGGCAATCTGCTTTCAGCAAAACGCCAATGGAGGATTGCAGACCCGAATCCAATCCATCCATGCACCCACATGGCGCTGATTGTCATCTTCTATATATATATATATATATATATATATATATATATATATATAAATGTTCTCAATCCATATCTATGAACCTCTTAAAGAATCGAATATCAAATATTACATAGACATTACACATAAAAGGAATGAAAATTATACTTGTAAAAAACTGTTTCTTGTCTTTAATGATAAAACTTTATACTGTGGACGCGGTAGTACTTTATACCTCGCAAGAAGATTACCCTCTCTTTAAGTTTTTCCTTTCTTATTCGAAGGTAACTGCGCCTGGCCTAACAAGAACCAGTGAAAGTAACAAGTTGGCTCTTTAATTAATTGCCCATTTCAGTAAAACAGAGCATCGATCGTGGAATATATTGCAGGAAGATGAAAGAGGAAGAATCGGCAGAAGGAAGTTGAACATCGGCCATGGTCGATTCGATAACACATAAGAGAGGAAACCACTCTTTTGAGTCTTGACGCGTGACAAACCGAGAACGAGAGCACTCAAATCTGCGCAATATCCGGCACCTTGTCGAAGTTTATTTGGCCGGACAGGTTCAGAACCAAAATGCATGGATCGGAGTTAAAACTTACAAAGGTAGAGAATACGAAAAAGAATGAAAAAGAATACGCGGCCTGCACAGCTACCCTTGATTCTTCGGTCTCAGACTCGAGATCAGTACTTGGATAAAAGAACAGGAACTGCAACGGCTATTTCACTATTGAGACAAGTTCCCGCCTGTCCTGCCACAATGAAAATTCTGGCAATGCATTCCTTAATTTGGGTACGTAAGTGGTACGTAGCTATACCAAGTGATCCAAGGAATTAGGCTAGGGAGAACGCAGATAATACATATTATCGTCAATGTCTACAAATAGTTTATCTGTAATTGTAAAGATAATATAAAAACAGTGTAAAAATTATTTGTTCTGCGATCTTCTAACTATCAAACAGTTTCTGTAGCTTCACCAAATGGACCTCCTTCCCTGAGAAGAGAGAGAATGAAATGTTTCAGACTAAAAAGCTGCAGGTAGAGCAGCACAACCATATCTGGCTTATAACATGCAACCATATATATATAAGACGTTGAAATTAACCCCCCTTTGACGAACAGCTAGCTAGCAATTGAGCCAAAGTCGAGTCCAAGTATATATAACTATATACTAAAGAGAAGAAACCGGAACAATATATTTAAGTTGAAATATTGAAAAGAGAAAAAAGAAGAGATCAGAAACTTACTCGTTGAAGAAGACTGATGGATCTTAGGCGGCACAGAAGGAGATCCGACGACGTGTGGTACTGATAGTGAAACCAAAGGAGCGTACATATAAGAATCGGAAGTCAGGTATTCCGCCACCTTCTTAAACAATCTCTTCTCACGTACTGATCTGCTCGTCTTCTTCTGTACTCCCAACCCTCTCATCATCTCCAATATCTTTCCCTTCTCTTCTCCCATCTCCGCCGAAGCCATCGGACGATCACTCCCCGGTCCTGGGTGTATCACTGCTTCGGAGCAACGGCAATGTCTGACGCGGCACTCGGACACACATCCACATGTCCGACCTTGGACCACGTGTCGTGAGGAAACCCACTTAAGTAATCAACTCTGTCCTTTATTTATTGGGCCCGAAACGAAAGAGCACACATCCAAATGAAGCCCAGTTCAAGGAAAGTCCAAAATAGAACAAGTAAATCTTCAGAATATTCTTACTGAAATATTAAGGTACACGTCATTAGAAAAAAAAAAAAAAAAAAAAAAAAGCTTTCTTCGTGATTAGTTATATCTAATTTTTGAATGGTTGGGGTGCGTAAGGTAACATACTGGTGAAGTCTTCATATAATCCAATATTTTACGTGGTCATCCAATCTTAATTATCTCGAAAATCGGCCAATGAGATAGTATTAATTATAAATATATGCATATATATATATATATATATATATATATATATATATATATATATATACTCAATTAATTAAAAGCATGCCGACGTTATTCCAAGTTACTTAGTTACTGCATGCATGATAAAGAAATTTTAAATTAATTTAGAGGGTTTTTCAATAACTCTATCTCCATCCGCGTAGGTTGCTGCCTCCACCGATCATGCGGTCAAGGCTCAACAACAACTGCGACACAGACGGTTTCTAGTCATAAACTGTACGTTCGAATCTCCTTCACAAATCAGACGTCTCTCTACACCCACAACATACCATATTAACATGGACAATGAAAGAAGAAGAAGATCCCGCCTCTCGTAACGAGAAAGAATGCAGGTGGAATTGAATACCCTCTCCCCAACAGAGACAATTCTCCGTTCCAGTAAGTTACATTGATCCCCAACTGAATCATATCTCTTCTTCCTCGACGATTAATTGAGACGAACAAGTCAACCGTTACGAAGCTACTATACCTCTTTAATTATTTCCTGTGGGAAACCAGATCGATCCTGTTACCTTATTAATAGTTAGATGGAGAGCAACATCATCGATTATTTCTTGTACATCACATGCCACACATTCAATGAAAGCATTTAAAATATAGGTGGCTCTCTTTTACGTTTTTTTGGGTTTTCTCCGGTTGACACGATATATTCAAGGAGTGCCAAGCTAGCTAGCTAATTAGGTCACGTCGATCGCTAGCTCGCCACCGGCATGGCCACCCCCGCGAACGGATATTTTGATTTAAGGGTAATATATATATATATAATGAGTTCGTCAGAGATCGATGCATCCAGAGTCGGTGGGAATTAATTAGAATCCAGTTCTTTGCCAGTATACATCATAAAAACCCAACCAACATTCTAATTAAGCACTTGCGTCATTAATAAAAGAGGCAAATCTCATCCCAACTGCCACTTGGATTCGATGGAGTAAGTGGGCCATGTTGATTACGAGGCAAACAGTTATGTGTACATATCATCGAAGCTAGCTACAACTGTGTCATCTGTTTAGAATAGTACCGCTCTATATATGCTCTTCTCTTCTAAAACAGGGAATCCAAGTTCTCATCAAAGCTAACACTGCTTAATTAATTCCATCGGAGTGCATGCATGCATCTAATTAACGAGGATAGTTAAATAGACTCGGCCACCTTCACTAAATATTGGTCAATAATAGAGGGAGGTAGCTAAGTTGATTAAGTAACGTGATCAACCGGAAAAAAAAATAAAAATAAAAATAAAAAGTTGTTAATTATTATTACTTTGTGATTCTTACTTTCTAACTCATTAACGACATCCCTGAAATTAGGTGATTAATTGCACAATCAATGTAAAAAAAGATGGAGTAATTAGAGTTAATTATTAAGGTTAATTGGAACAGGATAAGACCAAGGCGGTGTTAATTAATTAGCAGGAATGAAGTGAAAGGGGTTACGTACGTTCACATGGATCTCAAAAGAAGGGCGGCCACCATCCAACTACTATTTTTCAAAGCTGTGGAGCCCCACATTAATCGAACCACATTGCGCCACAGTGGTCTCAACGGTGCGAGTGTCTGGTATGGGTTCGACCAGTCCCAATCCGGCTTCCTTCTTTTGGTCCCTCATGAAAATCTTGGCACGGACGATAGCATCAAAATGAAGAAACTGGGAACTAAAAATTGGAAGGATTCAGTACTTGGGAGGATTACTAACCTTGCGTAACAGAACCAGAAACATATATGACAACGAATATATATATTTGCTATCGATCTTGTTTCTTTGGAAAATAAGGAAATATATATGGATCGACCAGACACGTACACCACAGTGATGGAGAAAATGTTTATTTGGAGTTTCTTGGCCCCATAAGATATCCAGAAGAAAGAGATCAATACGAAAGTAACGAAATCCTCCACTTCCCCAACTAGGATGAATGATGCAGTTTCACTTAATTAATGGACCCACAGTCATAAAAGATGACAATATTAATTATTGGGCATATATATATACATCGTTCCTAGCTAGTGTAATGCATTACTTGTAAAAAATATAGACTCAGCAATAATGTTAAGCATGCATGGTCAGGGACTCAGGGTGGGTAATGTATCGTGTGGTGCAATGCATAATATATATATTTACCTTCTTTTGTACCCTTAATTTACCTACCTTAATAAGTCGGAAACGATCAGCAAAATTTTTAACCAGTATCTATACTTGCATTTATTGATTGGAAAGTGCGAAGCATAGGACACAAAATAATAGCATTAGAATTTAAAAATACAGGGGTGCATGGCTTTTTTTTTTTTTTTTTTTTTTTTTTTGAGGGAGGGGGGGGTAGGTTAACAAATAGTAAACCACATCAGCAGGTGGTATTATATCTTGTTCCAGGCCAGTTTACAAAGAAACTAATTAATGTGCTTCAAACGGGTCTTAAACCATGCTTCAATGCTGCATTCCACACTATATCAATCTTCTCCACATCGATGGCCCCGACCTCGTGGTGATCCCAGCCTTCGAGCGAATGAACCAGACCGCCGGCGTGACAGGCATGTACTACTCCCCGTTCAAGTGTGTACTGGTTATTCACACACGCACACAAACACACACAAGTATATCTAATTAGTTTATAAGTTCAATCATTTTAACAAGCAATTTAAGTACAAGTTGTTGAAGATCAATGGGCATTTACCTCGCATGCTCCTAACCCTTGGACGTCTTCGGGCATTCTCATGGCTGCGAGTTTCCCGTAAGTGCAATCACGGCGGAAGGGGAAGATCGGTGGAACGACGAACTGGTGGAAGTAGGTGCCCGGAGGAGCCCACTTCTGTTCTCTCGGAGAAAGCCACTTACCCACAATCCAAGTCTGAAATCAAAGTAATTAACGAGGTGTTAATTATTACTTAAAGAATGACAATTCCAATAAATCATCTGAGATTGAAGTTTTTTTTTTTTTTTTATATTATTATTATTATTATTATTGATGAATGAACCTTGCAATTCTGTGCTGCTTGGTACTTCGTGACATGGACAAGGTACGGCTGAAACTCCGCCGGAGCTTCTCTCTGAATCGTTTGGAATCTCTCGGCAGAAAGGGTAAGCATCTGCACAAGGAAAATAATCCAATTTAGAATAAAAAAAAACTAGTTACAAACACTAGGTTTAATTTGGAGAGGAAAAAATTGAATTAATTTGATAGTTACCATGACTCGGACTCGCTTGCGGCAGAGATAGAGAGCGATGGCGCGGCCTAACTTGGAGGTGGCCCCTGTAAGAAACACCTCCTTGCAGTCCTTGGGGATTTCGTTCAAGATAACGGCGGCCGTCAAGGTGTTCCCATGTACAACCCGTACCCTCAAGTCCGGATGCTTCTTCACAAACAACGTCCCACCTCCGTTGAGCGACTCATTCTGCACTTGTACGTACGTAGTACATAAAAAACAATTGGAACTACCAAGATCAATGCGAATTAAGATCTTTTTTTTTTTTTTTTTTTTTTTTTTTTAATTATTTACTGGAACTAATATAACTAACAACACTCAATATCGAGTCCATTTGAACCCGGCCCCTTATTTATTTATTATGACTGCATTGCTATAAATGTTTGCTACAGACAGTAGCGAGATGAACGACAGAGACAAAGTAGGTCAGGAAAAGGCAGGAGATGGAGACGGATTCCCACCTTATTCAATGCGGCGAGGCTGATGACCTTGACGCCCAATCGATCTGCCCTCAGAATGGCTTGTTCGATCTGCTTATTGATGCCGTCTGTTGCGAAGGGTATGAAGTACTGCCATGGTATATATTATAGGAAGCGCCACGTACAATTAGCGAAGAAGAAGAAAGAATAAGATGAAGAGAGAGAGTAAAATGCGAAGGGGGGGGGGTCCATGCGACGTACCTGAAAGCCATAGCGGGGAACGATCCAGGTCTGGTGGTAGCGGCCTCGCAACACGTAAAAATAGCACAAGAAGGTTTTTGAGAGGGCCCACATGAAACACATGCTGACAAATGCGAAGGGCCACATGAGAAGGAAGGCGATGTGGGGAGCGAAGGGCACGGAGCCAAGGGACCGCAGAACAAACGGCACGTGTAGCGAAGACAACACATCAACGATGTGGGCCAGGAATACAAAGTCCGGAACTCGATCATTTTCACCTGCAAATTGCAATTGCCGGGTCCCCCCCCCCTCTCCCTCATTAACCTACATTTATTATTTATAAAAAAAGTGTTGCTCTGTTTACAGAGTCAGACAACAGAGTTAGGGTTTGTGGGCCACACCTGAACTTGTCTTTTTGTGGAGATCCCACGACTTTTGATTAAGGGTATTGCCCAGCTCGTCGTATAGAGGCATAAACAGACAGAAATTTGTATTCATCTCGGTGTGGTGGAGACTATGATATCTGCCAAAAAGAAAGGTCACGGCCGGTTACATATATCTATATCTTATGTATATATGTGTGTGGTGAATGACCCTTGCTAGTTGCTATATATTAACAAGACCTACTGTAATGTATATAATCAGGATTATAAAATTCGTTGTGAGAAAAGAAGAAAAATACAAACTACAATAAATTTTTTATGGATCGATATAAATAGGAGTGAGAGGCGATAAGGTTGAACGTGTGCTCCATAAAAGTTGCAGAGATGAAAAATTGAAGCCGACCCTTTTAGAGTAGTAGAACACCAAATGGAGGTAAGGGAACACCAAAACGGGGTTATCTCTAGATCCTGCTCTACCAATAAAGGTAAAAGTGAAATTAAAACTTTATCTCTCTGTCACCCGCACATGTAAGCCCAGACGAAGCCAGCTTAATTGAACCTAAAATCATAAATAATCCAACCTAGGGTAAAAAAAATGTTTCTAAAGCTGGGTTCAAGGAATTTCATCTTCTAACAAAAAAATACAAAAAAGTATTTTTCGCATATAATGTGGAAGGACGATTACAGATGGAGGTTATTAATGAATATTGGTGGAGATGCAGCAGCAGCAGCAGAATATATATGAAAAACAATCACTTACGTGGGCGTGTAGAGAAGGTGCTTGAGGAACGGGAGAGTGTTGAAGAGGCCGTGCGGCAGAATTTCAACGTTGCTGTGACCCATACATCTGAGAAAATCGAAGACGAGAGCGTAGGAATAGGTCAAACTAACAGACCCCACTCCCATCAAAGAAGCACCCAATATGGGGATGCCCATCACCACACTCAGGATAAGGTGCTCTAATGGCGTCGCGTGGCCAGCTGCATCATCGATCAAAAAAAATATACATGTTACTGAAAGTGCACCACAGCTCAAACGAAATGTATATATATTTATATATATGATCTGTAGTATTAGTACCGGTGAAAGGCTGTGGAACGGGAGATGAATGGTGAAGAGAATGGTAACGTGTAAAAAGGTGACCGGTGTGTAGACGCCTGTGACACCAGTAGTAAAGAGGCTCTGAGACACCCATGTGAAGAGCCAGTGCGAGGACAAAACCTTTCCAGTTAAGTATGGGGAGATCTCTGAGCACGGGGAAGGCGTAGCAGGCCAGGGCTGCGAGCAGAGCTTGCAAAATCAAGAAGTTGTCCCTGCTCAAGGAGAGAGAAAAACGTACCGATCACCGACCCATCCATGTTCACGAGTATATACCATAGTAGCTTTTTAACTGAAAACACGAAAAAAAAAAATACAGACCCAGTAGGGAAGGGAAACGATTAAGTGTGTTACCACTTACCAGTGCCATTCGCTGTCGATCTGCTTAAAACCTACGCCCTGCTTAAGAATTCTCCTGTTCCGCGTGAGGAATAGCATGTTACTGAAAGTGCACCAGAGCTGATGAACAAGGGCCCTGAGGCCGAATATGACGAGAATATGGAGACACCACATCTCCATCTTCCCATCTAATTGGTACACAAATGGGTAGATAGCTTTGGCAAGAAGCGGTCCGTAGAGCACATACTGAACAAGGGAAGAAAAGAAGAACAGGGTCAGTGATCTACAGAAAAAAAAAAAAAAAAAAAAAAAAAAAAAAAAAAGGAATCGAAAAGAGAGAAGAAATTAAAAAGGAGATGAGAGATCTGCATTGCCTTGAAGGCTCCCAGGTTGTCCCATGGCCAGGTTGATAAGGGAGCGCCCATACTGTTGCTCCAACGTAGCAGGAAAGAAACTGATGTTTTTCTGTTCTCTGCCTTTTCCCCTAGCTGTGGGCGTCTCCCTCCGTCCCTCGGTCTAATTCAGAGATGACCCCTACCCAATCTCTCCACTTTTTCTCACTCCTGATCTCTAGGTAGTCTCTATATAATATTCCAAAAACCGGATCACTGGATTAAAAAAGTGTTCTGTGAATAGTCCAGAGGTCGGAAAGAGAAACCCATAGACAAAACCCACTTATCAAAAAGCTCGAAAAAGAGAAACCCAAGTCAGGAAGCAGCAGCAAAAAGACGGAGAAGCCTTTACAACAACAACAACCAAAAGCGATCAGAGAAACTGGTTTCTTTCTCACGGTCGCCGCTGCGTCTTGATGCGCCACCGCCTCCTTTGGGTTCTCTCTCTCTCTCTCACGCCCACTGTAAGTAGTACTAGTGTTGAACCACCCCTCTCGCCCTTCTCTTTCTTATTGATCTCTCCTCCAATCGTTCTTCTTCAATTCCTACCCCAGAAGCGGTATTTAAAGCGCGCGTCCAGCCGACCCTTGCTCGCCCCTCATCAATACCCTTTTGTTTTTTCCACAGTTTCAGAGACAGTTCGCATCGCATCATCTCATCAAGCAGGCTACATGAATTCATCGTGTTCCCACGCGCTCGCTGCCAGCTGTGGCCGCTCGCTCGCCTCAATTTTGTTTTGTCGACGCTGTAACACTAGAAATCAATGAGAGGAGCTCAAGGCCAGCGATAGTCGTTGGGCTTCGCTCAGGAACCAAGGGAACCACCGAAAGTCCGAACCGGGAACCAAGAATCCCCTTGTGGAACCGGTCCGGTCGCTACTCCCCCACTAGTCCTACCTTCTTTGTCTTCTTCGTTTTTCTATAACACCTCATCGCGCGCGCATAAAATGGCTTCACGAGCACAAAGAAGCTTTAACTGCTCTTCCACCAAACCCTCTGCTCCAACCCATCACCAATCTTTCTTAACATTAATAATACTGAACCCTTTTGATGTAATTAATCGTTTTACCGTGTAATTAACCGTGTTTAATTTTATTTTCTTTCCCAAACGTGCGATTAATTTGATGTCTCCGTTGTACTTTTATTAATTCTTGCCGTACGCTGATATATAATATACTTTTTATTTTTATTTTTTGTTATATGTTTTTGCAGGGTAAACAGCAAAATAACTTTTCGGCCTGTTGGTACGAAAATGCTCAACAAGACTCCGTTGATGCCGACCTGCTGCCTGCTGCCTGCTGCCTGCTGCCTGCTGGAGGAGGTTGTCCTTCTTTAATTAATTAATTTCAATTTTAATTAATTTTTTTTTTTAATAAAAAAAAAAAAACAAATCGATGTTAATTGTATAATGAAAAACCTCTGAATATTCATGGGAAAAATAAAATAAAAATAAAAATAATCTCCTGAAAAAGGGTAAAGAAGATGGAGCCAGGATTTCCCAAGCAGGGATAAATATGGAAAGAGGAAGATGTACAAATAATTTAATTCATTTATGATTTAATTACGAAATTTAATTTTAATAAATTATAGGAAAATAAATGTCTGCTAAGTACATCTTACAAGTTAGATACTTATATATTTATATAATTATATATATGAAAGTCAAATTAGTGTCCAGTAATTCTTTGTCATATATATATATATGCTCAATGTCCTCTCTTGTGCACTTGGAATTTGGAAAATGTGGTATGTACGAATGTTAAATATTAGCTGAGAGTTCTCAATCGATTAAGGTGTCAGATCACTTTAAGAATTAATTAGCTGCTTGAAATTAACATGCATGGTCATGTCTATCAATCGCCTTCAAGTTGAGGGAAGGAATTTTAGTAATCAACCAGTCGTGTGTGTATAGCAGATCAGTAGTGCAACTCCTCCGCAAGTGCCTCCTCATCCCAGCTGACTACATCTTGCAAGAACTTAAAATAACCATGCATAAGCTTAAATTCTTAACAAATATTACAAAATAGGTAACAATAGACTTTGTAATTAATTACAAGGTGACATTTTTAAGTAAATAAATGTTATATATATATATATATATATATATATATATATATAGCAGAATTAAATTGCTAGGTGGGATTAATTGTTTACTCGTTTCTTACAAGAGTTCCATTAATGTTGCTAGTTTCCTAGCTAGCTACCACATATGATATATGATATATGCACCCGGGCGGCCGGACCCCAGATCACTTAAGCAGTGAAGTACTTGGAAGTCTGAACGGGTAGGGCTAGCTAGGTTGAATAATATGTATGAGTATGACCCAAAAGGGACGGCTTCGCCGGTTTCCTACCTACGCCACCGTCTTTGACATCTTCATCCGAAAGCAGTTGGATCAGACATGCACACATATATATATGGTTAGGAACGTCCTACGTTACAGTACTCTAGCTTCTTCCGGATCCCTTAATTCGGAAGCTTCAAGTGGTTCAAATTATGGAGAAGGAATGAAATCTAGCTACTTAAATGTAGTGGTTCAAACTACGTACCGATCGAGGGTATAGCTACGTTAGCTATATGTATGAGCAGTTCCAACCGATCAAAATTTGAATGGGTCCGTATATACGGATATAGATTCATCATATGTATATATGTATACAAGAACCAGTGATTTTCAATATATATATATATATATATATGTATATATATATTCATTGCCTACAACCGTACGTCCAACCACTCTCAAGTTCCATCACCTTAGCTATATATATATATGTTTATAAATCTACAAATTATATTAACTAATTTGTAGGTGTTTGCTGCTAAGTAAAGCAATGAATTACGTACACGGCCACGAGACAAAGAGCTGTAGCTAGCTTAGCCGCCTGGCCCCAACACAAACCTAATTTATTTGATCAATCGACCTAGTGACAGAATAATTAAGCCTATTAATATTATAATTGTCTCTTCTACAAATCAAATCAAGTGCCATATATATATATATATATATATATATATATATATGCTGTATGCATGGTATCAAGTGCTATATATATATATATGCATGGTATCAATTAAATGTGAACAAATGGTTGGGCTTTGCACGTCGTACCTTTAAGTTCATAATTAATTACTAGCTAATTTAATTCATTTATTGTTGAAATTGATCAAGAAACTCGTCTTTTCATGACATCTGGACAAAATGCAGTTCTGGGTATAGCATATATATATATATATATATATATGGCCACGAATACGCAAGCTACGTGTCCTACACGAGCAGCTGTCTCCCTTTCAATACAAGCTGCAGCCTGCAGGGGTGGGTGGGGATGCAGGGTGGGTCTGCCCTTATATATATATATGCATATGCGACGTCCCACCCTCACAAGTCGATCACAAGACTACCAACCACCCCACCCATGTATATTAGCCTCTCTTTATTATTTGCTCGATCGGTGTGGGTATACCGTACCATCACCTACGTAAGTCCCCACAGTTGCCCTGTTGTCGCTTCTCCTTCGAGGCCCGCCCTTCCCCTCCTCCAGTTTGTGGTGGTCGGGTGCGTGCAACCCAAAGACGAGAAACATATTATATATACACGACTTAGCTGCTACAAGATGAAGAGATCGAACCCAATGGCGCTGGTGCACGCGAAACTAATTTAATTCCATCTGAAATTCGAGCTAAAAAATCCGGCCGTACGTACATAGCTAGGTGATCAGGATCGAGTTTCTCAAATTAAAGCAATGAAATTAGAAAGACAAGCGATCGATTAATAACATATATATATTTCACTTGTCAAGTCTTCGTTTTTTTGGTTTTCATCATTCTTTCACT
Organism: Aristolochia fimbriata; assembly: GCA_019845555.1. Taxonomy (NCBI): domain Eukaryota; kingdom Viridiplantae; phylum Streptophyta; class Magnoliopsida; order Piperales; family Aristolochiaceae; genus Aristolochia; species Aristolochia fimbriata. Next base: position 3,375,852 of record CM034078.1, read on the forward strand.
ACATGCATCTAGTTCGATTGGGTCAACGCCAGAGCTCAATGCATGTGTCTGATCAGTAGACTGTAATTAAGCTGCAGGGAGCTGGCTCATGATCAAGTTAGCGGCAATTCCATTAATGAGAAAACCAGAAAAAGTTTGACAGAAGAGAGTCACGAACACTCAGAAATTGAACTAGATATAGTTTGATAGTCGTCTCGTCCATACTAGATATTTATAAGGGCGGACACACGGCCCACACCCACACACGGGAGGGAAGGGAGTCTTTTAATTCATTGTTGCTTCTGTTCATGTGCGATGTTCGAGGTGCAGCACGGGAGTGGGCGACGAGGAGATGGTTGTGAAGGGAGGTGCCTAATTCAATAATGGAAGGGTGGGTAGTAAGGGCACAGTTAAGGAGTGATAGCAAGTAAAGACGGTTTGAATTGAAATACCCGAAAATGATGGAACATCCATGCATGAACAAGGGATCATTAGTCAAACTGCATTCCTTCAATTTTATCTTAACTGACTTCAATCCCATAAAATTAAATCAAACTACTAGCCAAGAAAACAAAAGGAAGGCCAGATATGATTGCCAAACAGAGGAATTGGACATGATCAAACAGCCTAAACATTAATCTGTATATATATATATATATATATATATATATATATATATATATATATATATATATATATATATATATATATATAAGGTACTGCTCCATCAAATTTATGTGACCGGAGAAGGATATATTCATGTAAGTAAATTAATTGAACACCGTTGATAGATTATTGTTTGGAAATTTTGGGTAATATTAAGATTTAAGGCTGTTCATTAGGGCCGGGAAGCTTCTTATACTTAATTAATTAGTTGAATAAATAATATTGTAACCTTTGTTTTCTAGATGAATAATCTAAATGTTTTCTAAATTGATTTCAATTAACTATCATTAAGCATTAATTTGCGTTTTTTTTTTTTTTTTGGGTCTTGTGTTAGACGGAATACTTCTAACTTGAAGCATATAGTATCTCCAGGTTAGGTATATAATTGGTCGGGTTTCATGGATACCCAACTTAATTTGGGTTTCTGTGAACCGGCCCGATCCATTGAATCAAACCCTTGGGAAAACATTTTCAAAGCCAACAGTAAAGATTTTCAAAGCCTCGTGACTGTGAGTAAACATATTGGTGGGGACAGGGTCAAACTTTTTAAAAATATAATATTGAAGGAATTGGCATGGCATATCTATATATAGATGATAATTAAGAAATCAATATATAGCAAGAGATGCATGGTAGAAAAATCTCCTTAATTTCTCCGTTCTTAAGTTAGATATAAAAATAATTAAAAGCTTTCATTATGGTTTAAATAACTTTTGTTGCAGCAGACTACAGTACTTCACCATTTTTCTTCTATTCAAATCGATTGAAAAGAATACTAGTTTTAGCCTCCTTAATTATAAGTAGTTGCTTCTAAACATTAATTAGGTGAGTGGGAAGATATGAATCGTAATAATTAATGAAGTTGCCGGCAGGCGAAGCCTCCGAAAGATTTCTTCCAAGCTAATTCATTCCAAGAAAGTAGATAATCAGAATTAATTAATTAGTGCAGTTTCACTAATATATAGGAAGTAAACCATCGATCCAACTGGTAGGAATTTAATTAGAATTTTGATTGTCGATCGTCACTGAAGGATTTAGATTTTTTCTTGTTGGACTCTTCGCTTCGGTGATTGATTAAAAACCCAAAGTGGTTCACAACAAATTACTACGTGGTGTCGTACAAATCTGCGTTCCTCAATCTGTTGGAAAAAATTGAGTATAAACTCAATAATTTAACTCAATTTAACATGCAATGGATGAAATAAACTTACTGACCTTTTCTGATGCTTCTCCTCTATGTAATTGAACCTCCTTTGTATTCTGGGATTATCTACTTAATAAAAATAAAGAAAAAAGTAATAAAGATCACCTTTTTACCGCCCGCACAGTCCTTCTTTGATTTGGCTGAAATACAAGCACTACTCTTCAACCACTTAGAGAGTATGAGAATTGAGAGAAGAATGAAACTAGAAGTCTGAATTATGAATTCATGGTTTGTGTCTTCTCTACACCACATATTTATAGGTTAATGAAATTGGTTTGTGTCTTCTCTACACCACCTATTTATAAGTGAGTGAATGAAATTATAACTCCCATAAGGGTAGTTAATTTCATAACCTCCTTATAATAAAAAAGGAGTAAATATTATATAACTCCTTAGTATTAAAAAAGATTAAATATCATATAAACTCCCTCATATTATGAGGAGTTATAAACCAAAGATTCCCACCTTGATCTCTTTGAAGTTTGTGTAACCTTCATGGTCCCACAAGGAAGACCAATGACTGTGCTCCATTGGAATCCCACTTGGCCTATGGGTGCTAGCCCATATGACCAACACAATCCTGATTGATACACATCCATTAGCATGTCACAACCCAAATCAGCTGAATGTATTCACAATGTAATCTGATAGTAACTAATTATATAACTAATGGAATTTGCCATTTAACCACATGTTAATATGTAGAGATCGACCCATCAAGTGCGAAGTTGTAACGATCTATTTTCGCGAGGATAAATTTCTACAAGGATTAATTAATGTGACCCGTATATGCATTTCCAGGATGCATGAGTACCTCTGGTATGCATGAATGAAAAATCGAACTTTATCCAATTTAGAGCATATATTTAATCTAAGTAAAAGGAGAACCAATATTATAATCTCGTAACTAAATGGGGGAAGAAAAAAGAGAGATTTTTTATTCTAAAAATAAGGAGAATTAAGCATATCAGATTTTCCAAAATTCGAGGAGAGGAATCTAACAATAGTAATTAGATATCTTCTGTATGTTTATCCAAAAATCAAGGAGAACACAGCTCCTAAACCTTACAATATGAATCTAAATACAGCCAAATACTTTTTATATTTGTTTAAAAAATCAGGAGGTCTAAGCGTATTGTTTTTCTTTACGTACGTAGTAGTGGCTGGTTGGCACGAACCCCTCCGTTTTGTCTTTAGCCTCCAGAGGCCAGCAGCATTCGTTCTTCGTTTTCTTGCGCTTTTGCAGAAGGAAAACGGAGACGAGTTGATGATATACGTAATAAAAAGATGTGGATCCAAACCTAAAGCTGGCTAGGTAGCGCTTTTACAGAGGATAAGGGATGATGATGAGAGGGAAATATCTTATGGAGCACTCCGGCCGACATGGACAAGACGCAAAAGTAGTTAACAGCAGAGACGAATCACGAGCGGAGAGTACTGATGAATAACATTAATGCATTCATCGATCTGCACATGACGGTAAGCTAGCTACCTCTCACCTCTGAACCTGGAAAATATCAGTTTCTTCTTTTTTTTTTTGCTTTCCCTGTTGCATGCATGCATCGACCTAGTGTCGAGTCTGTCGACCAGATGGTCCAGAGATACATATGCACAGAGAAAGAGGAGCGTTTGCTTTTGCTGTTCTGAGAAATGAGAAATTAATCAATGTCGTCCATGCATGTGAATGTCAAAATTTGTTTTCTTCTCACCCATTCAGAGTCAAAATTCAAAATTTCCAGATCAATGCCTCCCCATTTTCACTAGTACTGCACAAACGCATTTGATCATATCTGGTTGTACTTATAGAGAGTTAATTAATTAATATATAGAGAATAATAGATCATCATCGTCCTGCCGCGTCCTACTTAAAGAACAATATTTCGAGTGTTATTAGAGTAGACAGCGTTCAGTACTTCAGGCTGGTGATCACCTGCCTCACATCCTACCTGATCACCCGAGCTCCAAAACAAAAAAGAATATTGGGTCAGATCACAGCAAGATGCATTTGATCGAATTATTTCATCAAGCAGAACCCACATTCGATCCTCTTTTCGAGCATCTTCAAATATTTTCTCCACCTCTCGTGACCATATATACTTTAATTTCCTAAGTTTAGACCTGCCGGTGACGCATATGATATAGGAGATGAGACAAAATACACCTAGATATGCCTTTGTCCTGCATATCCTTCCTAGTTGCTTACACGTATGTACCACGTGTATGTTTACCAAGCAGCTCGATCCATCTCACTTTCTTCCTTAAATAAATAACAGCTTTAACTAAATTACTTAATTTTGTAGCTTTGGAGTTCTCTTTGGTCTGCCCTCTGGGTACTATTAAGTAAAATCGTATGTGATAATATTAGGGAATACTGCATCTTCATGTGAAGGAAGAAGAGGCGGTAGCAGCTGGATCCCATATTCTTTGTATGCATATCCGCATATATATCTTAAAGTACTGGGTGGGAGGCATATTATATATATAGTGCTGAATTAGAACTGAGTGAGAAATACATGATACTGCATGCGTTGAGGAGTTCATCTACAGATCATTGATAGTAGTACTCGTCGATCGATCGATCGATCGAGAGTTGATATGGGGAAATTGGAGAGATACAAGCCAGAGTTGGTTATGATTGGACTGCAGTTCATCTATGCCACTGTTACCATCTCAACACGGGCTGCTCTTACGGAGGGGATGAGCCCCAAGGTCTTCGTTGTTTACAGGCAGGCATTATCTACTCTAGTAATGTCTCCCATTGCTTACTTCTGTCGAAGGTATATATACCAGTTCCACATCTCTAATTCTAGATATCTATCTCTCAAATATAATTACTTTGGATTAAAATTATTTGATGTAACGTATCGACGCTCTTGTGCGTGGAGCGGATTACGTTTGTTAATATTTTGCTATTAATTAATTATGAATGCAGAAAAGAAGGTGCAGTTGGAATGGGATGGAGGAGCTTTTTCCTCATATTTGCTTCCTCCCTAATTGGGTACGTACGTACGTATGTTAATTTCTAATTTATACTTATTGTTTTAATTTGTACAAATTAATCCATAATGATTTATGTACTAGCTAGTACTACTACTTGTAGTCGGTCGCTAACGTATGTATATATATATATATATATGCATACTTCTTCTTCCATTTGAGCTTTGTGACTGCAGCGTTGCCTTCAACCAGAACCTGTACATGGAAGGAATTTATTTGGCTTCTTCCACCATTGGAAGTGCTATGTCTAACATAATCCCCGCCCTTACTTTTTGTCTTGGCAGCTTCATTACGGTAATTTAAGGACGGCGACATAATCGATCTAGTATAAGGGATATACATACATACATATATATATATATATATATATATATATTTCAAGTTCATTTTTGCATATATAAAATTAAACCTTCTACGTACAAGGAGTTCACTAATTAGAGAAATATTGCTGCCCAGATTGGAGAAAGTGGAATTTGGGAGCATAAGGACCCTGGCGAAGGTGTTGGGGACCTTGCTATGTGTCACAGGAGCCGTTTCAATGGCTTTATTAAAAGGCCCAAGGCTCTTAAACATGGGGTCGTCCAGTACAACACCAGATTTCACAATCCCAGCAGTTGGTGAGAACTGGTTACTGGGCTGTCTCTTTCTCTTCGGAAGCAGCTGTTGCTGGTCACTGTGGCTAATTTTGCAGGTATATATTAACTGATCGAGCTTCTGAAAGTCTTCATATATAATTAGCGCACCCAAACCCAAGTTGAGATCTGTCAGACCATCTTTAATTCCCATGAATGTTTTTTGGTATATGTTATAACACTGCATGCAGGTTCCAATGTCGGCGAGCTACCCTGATCACTTATCTCTCTCGGCTTGGATGTGCTTTTTTGCTACGCTTCAGTCAGCAGCTCTGGCATGGTTCTTGGAACCAGATTCTAAAGCTTGGGTGTTCAACTCACGCTATGAGCTCTTCTCCTGCTTCTTCGCGGTAATATATATATTGGATCTTCTCATTAATTAATTAATTTTACTCTTCTTTAATTTCTTCTTCTCAAACATATATATCTAGCTAGAATAATTAAGATTAGTATCTTCAACGGGTATAATATATATATAGTACTATATACATTGTGAATTACAGGGAGTTATAGGGTCTGGCGTTACCTTCTTTGGTCAGTCTTGGTGCATATCGAAACGAGGCCCCTTGTTCTCGGCCATGTTCAGCCCTCTGAACACAGTCATAGTCGCAATCTTTGCCTGCCTTCTCCTCCACGAGAGGCTTTACCTAGGGAGGTATATATATATATATATATATTAACTCTGCGGTATCATGAATTAGCTAATCCTGCCAATTAATTATGAATTAATCGATCTTTCCTGATCACTGTGGGTATACATATATGCTGCATGCAGCGTGATTGGAGCTTTTGCGGTAGTGGGTGGTTTATATGCCGTGCTTTGGGGGAAAGCCAAAGATTACGAGAAGGAAGAGGCGGTAGTACTAATTGGTGAGGAAGGCATTGTCGAGAAGATGAAGATGGGTACTGCTCATGAAATATGGATCCATACTTGTATTACTGCAGTGGACATGAAAGAGCCTCTCTTGGCTCCAACACAAGATCATCATACGTCAACCCCATAAATGATATCTCTGAATTATTTGAAGCTTTTTTCCGTCGTCTTTAAATTGGGGCATCATTATGCCTGGAAGGCCCATTAATTAATTAACTATATAATTTGGGGCATCCGTGATTTTCACGAACAACATATAAGAATTAAGATCACTTTCAATTTTCTTACCGTTATTAGAGACAGACAACCGGCCACGTACTGCTTTTTATGCATGCAAATTATGGACTTAAAAGCGAATCTAATTTCCTTAGATTACGAAAGTTATCACTTAGCGCGCGCTTTTGGGCCGTTTATGATGAGGCCCATTTACCTTGGGCGAATGAAGATGGAGCCCGGCCGCTAGCCATTCTGTGGATACTGTGGATCTCGTGAGTCGTATCGCTATTCCTTTCTTTAAAGAGTTAAAACTGTACAAGGTTAATTAATCAAGAGATACGTAATCATTAATCATTTGTGCTAATGATATTTTTGAAGTTATTTACTACTAATCTAAGAGTCTGATACGATTTCTTTCTTACTCTAATGCAATAAATAATTCCAAAGAAGGAGCTGCCTGTCACCGTCTTCTTTTGATTATTTTGACCCGGTAAGAAGCTTTTCCGTTCTCTTCAGTTTTGACTCCAAATAAACTATAATATATATATATATATATATATATATATATATATATATGTGTGTGTGTGTGTATATTTCAAATATTTACGGAAGAAGGAAGTAGGCACTGAGTGAGGCGGGTCTCTCCCTCGTCGAAGACCTCAGTCATGGCCGTTGCTTGCTCCTTTTCCAAAGTTCCTCCGGAGGATCCCGTTTCCAAATTCCCAAAAATCCTCCATCTCTCACCACACCTATCTCCTTTCTACGATAAAGGGTCTTCAAATTTCTACTTTTCGTATAACAGCAAAAGGGGGAGAGTACTGTAGAGGAGACTGAGAGCCGTTCCACTTCAAATGAACCAAAGCCTTTTTCTTCAATCTTTTTATCAAAGTCAGAGGCTGCCCTGCCTCACAAATTTCAATTTCCGAAAACTGCTTTTTTAAGTACTAGTGTAGCCAACAAAAGGGTCCCTTTTCTTTCATAGGATTGAATGGTATAGATAGACCACCAACCAACAAACACATCAATTATCAAGATAATGGACGAAAATTCCAAAACACTGCCCCACTAACGTACTCCACCTCTTTTTCATATTATTATAACTTTTATAACTCTTAAAATCCCATTAATTATGCCTGATGATTCATTATTGTCTCACAAAAGCCTCAACCCTTTATATATATGCCCAAACAGATTCCCCCCACCCACCAATCACAGCGTGCGAAATAATAATATAGGGGCCAAATAATATCCATCTAATATTGTAACAGAGCATAGTATTAACATCTCTAAATCAGAAAAAAAAAAAAAAACCTCAGCTGTGTACATATGATATGTAGCACTATGCACAAGACCAGTAAAACCCAAAAAAGATAAAAGAAGACAGCAGCAAAGCAACAAGACACGAAAAAAAAAAAAAAAAAAAAAAAGGACAGTGCCTCCTCTAAGACCAGGAGAAGCTAACTAAAACACCATATAATAAGAAAAAATTATATCCGCCTAAGGTGTAATAATGTAAGGCCACCTTCTAAGGGTACCCCTTCCATCTGGGGTAGGCATTGTCTTCTCTGCTGTTTCTGAAAGCGCAGCACCCCACGGAGTAGACGACGACGAGGAAGATGAGGAAGATGATGTTGACGACCGCCACCTTCTTCCAGTCGCGCTTCAGGTTCGCCAGAACCCCTGCCTTGCACGACTGGCAATCGTAGCACAACCTGTTTGGGTTGTTATCCCAGGTTGTGCAGTCTGGATCTACCGAAGTGGAGGGAGTCTTTGTCCATGATGTGGCGTTAACGTACAGGTAACCGCAGCTCGTCGGTGGCTTGCAGCAACCCGACTGCAAAACACAACACAAATCACAATATATATAAGATTTTACCCAAATCATTTCAACTTCAGAAAAAATATTTGGAATGGAAGAATCTCTCATCATGTAAAATGGGAAATTTGGATGAAAAACAAGAACAACACAGATGATACGGTTCTTGAATCCAAGAGCCATCCCAGAATAGAGAAGTTTCATGAAACAGATAAGAAGAAGCCTATGTAAAAGATCCACAAAGCATCACGAAACCAGGACACCAATATCAAAGCGAAACCAGTTCCAAATTTCACAAAAAAAAAAAAAAAAAAAAAAAAAAAAAAAAATCAATCGAACACAAACAACTGGAAGAAATTCGAGTGGGAGAAATCGCAACCAAGTAAAAACAGAAATAGATCCACCATGCTTTGAAAAATTGAAAATGGGATGAATAAAGAAAATAGCCGCCCAAATTATCTCAAGAAAAGCAAGGATCCAAGGAAGTCTCCAGATTGAAATAAAGAAATTGAAATAAAGAAATTGACAGAGTAGTGAGTAATTACCTGAATCGGCGACAAGTTCTTGTTGTAAAACTCCGCCTGGGGCAGATTATCATCGGCCAAACTCTTGCAGACATTGCTATCCTGCAAGCAACTCCTGATCCTCCTCCAGTTCTTGTTGTTGTTCACCCTCTTCTGCAGCCAGTTGGAGTAATCCCCAAGTCGATATTCCTTATACCCTCTCTGAGAAACCACTTCCCCTGCGCCCTTATTAGTGACGACAAAGGCGAAGATGGTGAAGCAGAAAAGGAGGACGATGAGGAGGAACATAACCAGTAGATAGACCCATAGAAGCCAGGTGACGCGACAACAAGCGCCGATGAATCCAGCGAGCGAGACGACGAGAAGGAAAACCCCGAGGGCGATGATGGGCTTCTCCAGGAACTTCTCACAGTCGGTGCTGGCACGGTTGCTGAGCCATATTCCGGCGCCGAGAATGGGTACGGAGAGCAGAAAGGTGACGAGATTGAGGATTCCGATCAGATTGTTGCTGACCTTAAACATGCTTCTCAAAACAAAAGTCGCCCTAAAACCTGGACTCGGGAGCGAACTCCGATCTGAATTTTTAATTGAGCAGAAAAATTCAGTGATGGGCGATGAGGGAAGTTTTCTCGTCTCTCTCTTCTCCCAACACTCCGAAACGACCAAGTGAGAAAAAGAGTCGGAGGGGAGGAGATTTTTATAGATAAGGCCGAGAGGAGAGGAAGGGTAGGCGGTTCTGGTTTTTTCGACTTTCAAAACTCTTCCTCTTGCGGCGAAGGTTCTGATAAATTAATGGTGCTCTGCCTTTCAGGAATTTCAAACACCAACCCAACCCAAAGAGCGTCTCTCCTCGCTTGCGCAGGGTGCGCACTAGACATCTGCTCTTTGTTTTTTTTCTCCTCTCTTGGTTTTTGCTGCACGTGTGAGAAACAAGCCATCCGGTTATCTCGACTCGACCGGTTAAGTTACAACTTACAAGAATGTCACAAGTCAGACCGGTTCGGTTCAGCTTAAAACTTAGAAGTTAGAAAGGTGTGGATCAATGGGTCATGGGTCTGGGAAGTAGAGTTGGGTCCGAGTAGTCATTCGTTGGACCGGGTAGGGCTAATTTAGAACCAAAAGAAAGAGGACGGGAGGGTTGGACCGGTTGGGTTTAAAATGTTGGGTGGACTGTTAACGTCGCCGGCATCTGCAATGCGGTTTCCGTGTCGAGAGAAGTGGTCAAAATTGGAGGTGGGGACGGGGGGTGACGTGACGCGGTTGCGTGTCCGGAACTCCGATTATATATATTTCTCCCCCCAAGTCAAGTTTACTGCCACCGAGGCCCCAAAATCGGTAATGGACCCCACCACAGACGCGTCAGCATTTAACCCCCGTCCCATGTTTCTACTACTTACCTAACTTGCCCAGCCAAATAAGAATCATATACTAAAGTTATAAATAAATATTTTTGCTTAGACAAGGTATGGCATGAATGACCTGTGTTTCTCTGTCGAGGCTTGTCCGCTTCTCTTTTTCCGGAATTTTCCTTTTTTATATGTATTCCTTTATATTTACCGCTGGTGATAGCGAGTTCGAGTCTCCGACGACTCGGTTTTAGCGCGTGGAGAAACACGGAGCTTCCACTGTTCCACACGGCGGAGCAGCTGAGAGAGGGAACGGGAAACTTCCTCGACGATGAAAACCGCGGTTTATATCTTAACAGTAATTAATAAGAAGATACAAAAGAAATATCGGGGAATTCGGAACGGGAATGCCAGACAGAATTCCGTTTCGGTCTTATTAATTTTAAGCGTCTCCCACTCTCTCCTGGGATATTAATGCTTTTCATTTAGGACTGTCCTAATGAAAATTTCGAGTCTTTTTCTTTTTTTTTTTTTTTTTTTTTTTTTTTCTTTCTTTCTTTCTTTATATTAGGCATATTTTTTGGGTGGAGGGGGACGTTAAACGTGTTGTGTACTTGTGTGTGGTATTTGTGGCGGGTCATAAATTTGATATCCGACATTTAACCCACCTTGTCCTGTTTTGTCAACTTACCCAGACATGTTGCGTACGTACCGGTCTCTTCCGGCCCCTTAAAACGGGGACGCTGGCCTGTTGATGGCCTCTGTTGATGGCCTGTTGCAGCTGCGACGCTTGAATGTGCATGTGCTTAAGACATTCTAGTTTTGAGTATAGTCTTAGAATATATGCTGAGAAGATTAGGTGGATCGACGATTTCAGATTAATTCGAGAGTCATTTCCTGGATTGCCTCCCTTACTCCAGGGGCGGTTTCAACTAAATTTCGATTGCCCCGTTTCACCAAATTAGTTTTTCCTTTACAGGCAATTCGATCCCTTTCACCCAAACTCCAATGAGTAAAAATCAAGAATAGTTTCTGGAGGAAGACCAGAATTGTCCATATTAAATATATCACGTACGTTATATATATGATAGCGATATCAACAATCAAAGCGGCGTAGACTTGATTCAAGAGACATTTTGTTTGAGTGCTAGCGAGTCGTTTGAGATTTGAGAATTGAGACGACAAGTGGCTCCACCTCGCTTCATTTTCCAAAGAATTGAAGGTTTGATGTAAAGAGGAAGGGCGAATGGATCATCCACTAAGGAGGCACTAATTTGACGGACCAGTGGACCACATTAGGATAAGACCTTGAATCATGAGTTGTCATGAAGCTAGGCACTACCGGCAAACTTGAGCAGTTGAGCTGCCCTGCCCTTGCTAAATCACACAATCACACAATCACACACACACACACACACACAAAAAAAATGTCATTTACTTTTTTACAACATATTGCCAGTGATCAATGACATTAATGCAACAGTGCTAATTAACATTAACAGAAACCTCGCTACCTAAACGGACAGTTATAATTAACATATCGACACTAATTCAGTTAATAGAACTGGAGGACTAATTGACCCAGGACGAGTCCTGTAATCTGATGTTTGAAGACCAGCAAGACTAATACCAAATTCATGGACAATCGAGGGTTCCCCTCTAGCATAAGCTTCTTGCAAAAGTATTACAAACAAGAGAAGATTTGCAGATCAAAAGAAGAATGGGAAAGGCAACACCAAACAAAGTTGCAAGCAGTTGGAACCTTATTCGAATGTTCATGGATAAACTAGAAACATTTCCTAAGAAAATGATCAAAAGCATTTGTAATCCCAACTTCAGCATTCGTACCATTCAGGTCAAGGCAAAAGAAGGCAATTCCACATATCAAAGAGGACCAGGGAACACGCCATTTTCTCGCTGCTCATTCCATTTGTCAACCTGTGCAAGCATAAAATTTAGAAAAATGGAGGAAATCAAATTCAAAAAGTGCGAAACTTATTGCCACAACAAAAATAAAAATAGTACAACACTAATCTGTTCTTTCTGTTATTGAGAAAGCATTTATAAATGCCATAAAATACTATATACAACAGCACAAACCTTTAAAAGAACCTAGATTTAAAAGAGCTCCAGAAATAACAAATTACTACCTACAATCAGGTCACAGTTTATACCAAACACATAAGAAAAGGGCGTAATTTTGAAAAAACTAGAAGTCCCACCCTTTCTTATGGATGGTTGTGCCTCTTTTTCCATATTTGAATGTATGGAGGCATCTCATATCCGGCCAATGACGAACTCAAGTCCTCATTTAATGAGAAAACCTATACAAATACGCGAACAAGTCGGATACTCTTTTTCTTTTCCAAATATAGTTATATGTTGATGCCAACATACCAGACCTGAGTGACTTGAACTCGTGCTTTAATAACAAAAGGAACATTCTCCAGTCATACGAACAAAGTAGATTCAGAGAAGTGGTATAATATTCCAAAGAGCATTGGAATTCTTCAATTTTGGTCAGCCCAAAAGGCAAAGATAGCTCTGGATTCAGGTTAAATTGTTCTCCATATACAGCTAAAAAGAGATGCATTTCAATTGGCAAGTCACTATAAAAAATTACGAGGAGCTGACAATCTGAGCCAAGGATCAGTGACATCTTGAATATTGTAGGAATTTTACTGAAGGAATGGTTTGTACTAAGGCAGAAAAAATTCAAACTTTCACAAGTTTAACAAAATGCTAGAATCAATGAACAAAGCTCTTATTTGTGAACCTTCATGGCAACAGTTACCTTTTCAATGTAAAAGTTATTTACATGTGAAAAGTTGGATATATAGATAGGACTTCCTAAGAAACACCTCATTTTAAAAGGTTCATAAAGTTTAAATTAAACAACATAAAACATAGTGCATTTCATAAACAGGCTTCCTAGATGGATGATTTAACGATTTCCCTCAAATATTAACTATACATCCCTGAAAAAGCTTTTATGGAGGAAGTGATCCTAGATTACCAAGATAATCTACATAAAATGTGGCCCAAGTTACACAATTTTTTTGTGAAACTGAAATTTCACAGTTGATAGTTCTCAAAAAAAAAAAAAAAAAAAAAAAAAAAAAAAACTGTCTCCTTTCTTTCTGTGTTCTTAATATTGGTTTAATAAGCTACAGATATGTCACTTCAAGCTGAAGGTGAATCAAGAGGATTTCATTCTTCTCAACTGAATATTATCCATATTCTACAAACCCTGAAATGTGATGTGAATAGCTACAGCTTCTTAACATTCCCTTTAGCTCATCTAACTATGATATGGAAAAGATAGAAATAAATGTATAGTACAGTAGTTCTCACATATTTGATGAGTGTTCTCTTAATCTGTTTTATTTTATGCATGGCCTACTTATGCCAACGACATGTAATACCCGTTGAATCAAAGACACTTATCTGAGAGTTGTCTTGGTTCAAATTCAGCATGGAATTTAGTGGCAGTGATTTGTAGGTATTTTTTGTGAAACTGCAAAGTATCAAGGGATTAATGGAAAACTTAGAAGTACATATGAATTATATCCTCTTCCAAAACATGTGACCAATTAACCCTCATAATGTTAATTAGTTATAGTAGTAGTCATACTAGCAGTAATAACAATAGTGGTTTATCTGACAATAATCACATTCTAATCATAACAATAGGTGCAATCCAAAAACTCTACAATCATGTGCTTCCTAGTGTATTTCAACTATGGAAACCAACTGATCATCACAGGTTCGTTCATGACGTAGAATAAATCAAAGATTAATGTTCAAGAAGAAACCTAATTGGTGGAATATCATCTTCCATAAGCCCTACAGTAAGGCAGGGGAAAATAAGGTAAACCAAAATACTCAACTCCTCCTTTGGACATCCCTCATCACGCACTAGCAGATGTCATTTTCTTGGCTTTTTGTTATTATTGCATCCCTTGGTTACTACTCTTCACTATCAGGAATGTTCTTGATGGGGTCCAAGTTCCACTTTCTTGTTACAAAGAAAACCTAAGAACTTGATTCCCTTTGTTCTAAATGATGGGTAGTTAATTATAAAAACAGATAGGGATCTTGGGCATTAGCTCAGTGGTCCCATGGGAGTTATTGTTGCGGGAGGTCTTGGGTTCGGGTCTCCACAGCAGCATTGGGAGTAAAACTTGTAATTGGGAGTAAAAAAATGTATTCACTTTCCTCAAAAAAAAATTATAAAAACAGATATGATTGGATAAGTCTCAAACAAATATTCTTATTCTAGGATGGGTTAAAACAAATCAGAAACCACAATAGCTATGATGCAAAACTGTGTAGTAACTAACCCATTCGCCTGGGCAAAGGGAACGATAGTATTTGGCAAACTTTTCACAGTCACTTGTTTCATCACCTTTTGCCACTACACACCTGTAAATTGCAGAGCACAAAATACATAAAAAAACACAGGAAAAACATAAATAAGACTGATTTTTGGAAAGCAGACCAAGGGTCACAAACTAAAGTAACAGGATTGATTCAATGACAAGTTAATACAGTATACCTGTGGTACTCAATATACCGCGTAAAACAGTGCCTAGTTTGATTTGTTGTGGGAAACCGGAAATCGGCAGGTGCAGTTTTGATTTCAATCTGATAAGAAATCCCATTAGATTTAATGTTATTCAAAATAATTTCCACCAACACCCTGGAAGGAAGAAAAGCAAGACATGTTTGAACAAAACAATGTCAATTTATTTAACTGTGGGGAAAAATCAATCATCAAGCACACTTAAATTGATTGGATTGGATCTATTCCAAATTGGACTTGCGCAAGAGGACTGAAGTCAATTTGAGCCCAATTTGTATCCACCAGCACCTTGAACTCTTATGTTTTAGGCTTTTAGCTCTACGGGAGCAGTCTGGTGCCTATGAGTTCCTGAATGTCTGACAATGTTGGGGAGGTCATATTGGATGCTGGAAGATATCACTAGATGGACGTCTATGCAACATATAAACTATATTTTACCAAAAACCAGTATGTGTAAATGTTATGAATGTCCGTTAGGTTTATCTTTTAGAACCCAAAACATTTTGATACAAAGTTAACTTCATCAATGTGCAGTAAGTGCAAAGCTCCCGATAGAACTAGAGAAATAAGAAATTTTCAGAAAAAGAAGACACGATGCAAAGTCGCACATCTCATAAGGAATCGGAAAAGATCTCATCAGCTAATAGAAAGAGAGGTCTCTCGCAAGAAGAAACAACATATTAGGAAGCAGAGAGCGAGAAATCTCAAGCACGCAGCGACATTCATAATTGAGACACGAGCACATTTTTACCTCGTAAAATTCCAGACACGGTTTAGGTATACCACTCAGAGTTAAAGCGGCCAGAGTTCCTTCATCTAAAATTGGTTATTTTCAAGAGAAGTTTATGTTTTCAAGAAAAAATAGAAAACGAAATCTATAAATATGCCTTAGAATGAAAAACAACGGGACATATCGTTTAATTGATCTGCTATCGCTCGTCAGCGGATTGATTGATATGAGCCGATTACAGTGTAGTACCAAAGGATCGACTAATGGGGACAGAAATGACAAGCTGATCTTTGGACCAAAAACCTTCAGAAATAAAACGTAAATGTTTTAAAATCATACTGTGTCAACTCTAACATATGAGAAAATATAAATTTTCAAAGAGACTAGTGGAGTCCACGCATAATTTCTCAAGACATCAAACATGTGCAGGAAAACGTAATCGATAGATAGGCAGGCAATTAATGTTAGAGACGGTGTTGGAGAGACAGAGAAAGAGAAGAGATGTGCTAACCTCTGCCATTGTGGATCGGTCCAAGGCAACGCGAGAAAGATGAAACTGAGCGCCAGACGACTCTCGTCTACGGGAAGGCTAAGGCAAAAGCAGGTGAGGGCGCCCCCCCCTCCTTTTTAATTCCAGAGATATCTCACACGTGTGAACTCACTCGTTATTGAAGCGTAAAAACCGTCCCGCCAAGCTCCAGCCCCTTTGTAATTTGATAATAGTATTAGGCCCATAAAGAAAAGCCCCAAGTAATTACCCAGAAAATAAAGGCTAAGAAGGATCCAGAGATGTAATCCCATATAACTTTATAATAGTATGATTACTATCCAGGAAGATCTCTAATTTTTTTCATTTTCAAGTTCGAGGAAATTAAGAGAGGCTTAGATTACGAAGGATACAAACATGTTTATGTCACAAAGATAGGTTTTAACGTGCATAGACATGACTGACGAGTGATGATCCGTGGTCGCATGCAATCGCAAACTCGATCCGTATTATTTACGTCAAGTACTAATTAATTGAAAGACAATAACAGAGAAACACAAACATGTTTACTGAAATTTAGGGGAATTGAAGCTGAAACATTTTTCAACGTCAACCCTTATTCAGATCCTAGCACAACATTGAACACCAACTAGACCATCACTAGCTAGCTAGACACTTATTTGCCATGACCACCACCACCACCTGACCCATAACCGTATCCACTCCCGGAGCCGCCTCCTTCGCCACCACCACCTCCGCCTCCACCGCCACCACCTCCACCTCCTCCACCGCCACCACCGCTACCACGGCCACCACCACTGCCACGGCCTCCACCGCGACCGGAACCTCCACCTGATCCAGCAGACGAACCAGCTCCAGATCCTGCATAAGACCCTGCACCAGAGCCGGCTCCCGAACCGGACCCAGATCCCGAACCGGAGCCTGATCCTGAACCAGAGCCAGAACCTGAACCAGACCCTCCGAGGCCGACCCCAACACCAACGCCCACACCAATCCCGAGTCCGCCTCCCAAGTCCAAACCGAGATCCTTCCTTTCAGGCCGGCATTCAGCCACATGCACCAAGGCCGTGGTTACAAGCACAAGGAGCAGCACAGCGAAGCCCTTTGAGTTGGAGCACATCCTGACTAGCTCGCGCGATTACAAAATTTTACAAGACTAGTTACTAGCTATAGGTGGGTGCAGAGACAACTAAGTAAGAAGCTCATATTTATAGCCATAACCACAAGGCGTTATGGATGATATGAAATCTGAATAAACATAACCACAAGGCGGTGTGAACATACGCGGAAAAAAGGCAGCAGCTTTAAGGAATAGCGTGAGAGGATATGTGGCTGGGATGGAAAGTCTTGAAAGTGGAGCAACCACAGAGGATTCAGAATATATATGGATGCGCGTGGGAGGCCACCACCACCGAACGCACTAGCTAGCTAGCAGACACCTCATTTTGGTTGCAGGATTAATGTTAGGTGCCCCCATGATCAGGATATATAATTTAAGTTGATGACAATTAGGAACGTGCGTGCAATATATATACATATATATATATGTACATATATGCATATCATATAATCATGGGATCAATATTACTAAGCGTTATATATATATATGCTTCTTTCAAGTTTCAAGTACATCTGAAAATCGTATTCTCCGTTGCTTCACTTTGATCAGTGGGGAAAGAAAAGGACGTATACTGTTTATGATATACTCGACTGCCGTAGATTCCAAGCTAAGGATCGATGGATCATGGATTGGAGTCGAGAGAAAATGATGGGATGATCGAGAAACTTCCCATGCGGAGGACTGGATAATGATCTTGACCTGCATCTTCGATTTCGTGTCTTCATTGTTTTTTGTTTCATCCCATCCTAAAGCGAGCTGCACAAAGTGTATTATTGGATATTATATATGGTATAATATTGTCATAGAAGTAATATTTATATTATATATATAATTTATAAACATGTATATGCAAGCTAATTATAGGAAGATTGATTAGCTACACTAATCTCGATTGATCATCAGTTTGCTGCATGGTATAATCGCGCGTCCTGGGAAATCATTAATGACAACTCTCTCAATTCAAATCTGAGCTGATTAAATTAAGTTGGGTTTGAAAATGAAGTAATTAAACGTACAATATCTAGCACGATCGAGTACTATCGTTTATTAAGACCGGCGACCAGATACATATTGAGTCATAAACTGGAAGTACGTATACGTATTTGCTGGAGAATATTTCTACTAAGAAATTAAGCATTACGTACGGTTGTGGGGGTTTACTTAATAGTAAATACCCGACAGACAGCAACTAAGAGGACCCTTGCTTCCGGGACTGACTAAAGCTGATGTGGAGGAGGGAGGACGCGCGGCCTCCTTTATTATCTCTGTGAGTAGCCACGTGTCACTCGGGTGGCGGGTTCGCTCCAAACCGAGTCCAACGCGAGCGGGGACTAGTACTAATTATTGGCTTAGTTCATGCATGTAACTTCCTAATCTATAACTAATCCGGAAATGTTAGTTACTTAATTCATCTCGATCCCTTATCTGACTTATTCTCGTACCTTAATTTGTACAACTCGATCCGACGAGAAATCCTCGTCTGATCCGCTTCCGAGCAGTCGACTAATTATACCAACAGTACCCCACTGATCCATCCCACACCACAACACTATATGTATATTAACCTCCCGATCAGTACGTACTGAAATATATATCACAGCTGCAAACAGATCAACATTTTTTATTTTATTTTATTTTTTTTTAAAAAAAGCAAAATTAACCATGGAAGACAACACTCCCACCGAAGCGGCTCCTCCACAACAATCCGCTTCTCCTCCTTCGCCAGAATCGCCAGAATCGCCACCGCCACCGCGCGACGACGAGCGAAGCTCGGCACCGGTATCCTCACTACAGTCACGTAAAATGAACAGAGTCCTCGGAATACTGAACATCGTATGCTTCATACTCTCCCTCCCGCTCCTCGGCGGCGGGATCTCCCTCCTGTACATGCGCAACTACAACTGCGAGGAGCTCCTCCGAGCGCCCGAGATGCGACTCGGTGTCGGACTCGCCTTGATGCTCATATTCGTGATCAGCAACCTGGTGCTCTACTACGGGTCCCGCTGTCCCATGCCGGCTCTCTTGGCCGTCATTCTCCCGCTCATGATCATATTCATCCTCGGTTTCGCCCTCGTCGGTGCCTACCAAATAGAGAGCCGGGCCGTGCCCAACTCCCCCATGTGGCTCAAGCTCCGAGTCGACCAGAACCTTTACTGGGACAACATAAAGGCTTGCTTGGATCGAACCCAGATCTGCCCTGACCTTGGCTTCAGAACCATCGGTCAAACATCCTACCAGTTCAGTAAGGAGAAGCTCTCGCGGATAGAGGTAAATGAGGCGGTGGCGATTTTTTTTTTATAATGCATGCATGTGATATATATATATATATATTATATATTATATATATATATATATAATATGGATCTGCAGGGTGGGTGCTGCAAGCCGCCATCCTTCTGCGGGATGCAGTACGTGAACGCGACGTGTTGGATCAATACGAGGAAGAGCAAGGATTACGATCAGCTCAACTACGCGACGACGTCCATCATGGGCGGGGACTGTGAGACGTGGGACAACGCCCAGAACAAGCTCTGTTACGACTGCGGAGCGTGCAAGCACGGGTTCAGGAAGACTCTGGAACAGAGATGGAAACGGATGGGGGTGTTCCTCATTATCATGGCGCTGCTCCTCATGAACAACCACGTTCTCATCTTCGTCGCTCACGTCGCCAACAAACGCAAGGCGCCGGCGTTCTGAATATTTAATAACACATAATCCAAGCTGAAGTTTCCGAGTGATGGATAATCGATCTAGTTATCTCTTTCCGTTTCTTCTTGTTTCAGTTTTTTGCCTTCTTTCATTAGTTCGTTAAATACCACTCTAGCTGCATGTGAATATAGTTTCTGAAGGTTTTTTTTTTTTCGTGGAATTAATTATATACAGTGAATTCTCTGTTATCTCTCTCTCTCTCTCTCTTCGTCATCTAACTAGCAACTATCTGATTCTTTCTGATGGTAAATTAAATAAATGGATAAATCCATTAATTAGCAGTAGTACTGGATACTGGATATATACACGCATATATTAAATGATCAGAATTCATTCTGTGACGCTTACTATATATTATAATTTTGGTCTACGAGAAAGAGTATTTAAAAGGGCGACTCAAATTAATAAGAAAGAATTAAAGCCAGAAGAAAAATATTGAAAAGCCACGAATATTTAATGATATATATAGTTATTACAATATATACAAAAATGTAACGAAACGAATTACTACACTGTTATCTAGGTATATGCACAAACCGTGCATGTCCTGGATTCATTATTACAATGTCTTGCATAAAATTTCGGAAGATTAACAGAAACTTCTCCGATATTATTGATATTTAATAATAATAAAAAAAAGCCTTGAAAAAATTAAGATTATGTATGTAATAAATGACAACGAGGATCTTAATTATATATATTGTCTCTAAATTCAGTTAAGCTAGATTTGCTAGAACTATTAAACCCTGAAATGAATCAGGTGGTGTCTTTTTGCAATTTTATGATGCTATTTATTGTTAAGTTGCCTTTGGACGCGCTGATTAAAACCCTATTTCTTCCTTCTAGAGAAACCAGTCTAATTAATTACAAATGGACGTAAATCTTATCCCGAGCTTAAGACTAAACCCAGAGAAGAAAATCTGCTCACTGCAACAGTGCAACTGCACCGCTCTTTAATTGGCGTCGAATAGAAACACAAAATTTTAAAGCCATGCATGAACATGAAATTTTACAAGTATATATATATATATATATATATATAAAGCTGATAAAAGAATCACATATATGATTAAGGTCACATATATGCAGATAGATAGACATGGCCGACCCAATTCAGTATATATACGATCATCATCTCAATAATGTAGTTAAGAGTTCAGACGCCTATATAAATTAGACTTATTTAGTCCAAATTAGTTATAAAAATCCTTCCTTTAATCTTTCACAAGGAATGAACCGGTAATGACGCTAAAGGGACGTTTAAATATTAAGGGCATACATACTGACTTGACAATTGACATTAATTATAATCCTCTTTGCTTAAATATTCCTACAGATTCGGCTGACCGAGACCGGCCTATTGATTTTTCAAATACTTGACCTTTTCAAATTAACCTCCACTATATCAGGTTAACAAGATCTTAACTAATGCAACGTTAATTTTACTGTAATGAACAGTATTAATAATCCCCCGGCTGCACTCTTATTACTACTCTTCACTCTTCATCAGTACCACCCACCTCCGCAGCCATGGATGAGAACAGCAGCCAGCTGGTTCAGTCAGCAGAAACAGAACAACAACAAGCAGAAGCTCCACCACGCCCGCCGCCATCTGAAACTCCAAAACCCATATCACCTCCACCACTCGAAGCACCATCACGGGATTCACAGCTCCCATGCGAATCCAAACCGGCGCCACCGCCGGGCATCAACTTGAAGAAACTCATCGGCGTGCTCACCGTCGTATGTTTCCTCCTCTCTCTTCCCCTGCTCGCCGCCGGGATCTCGTCCCTCTACATGCGCGACTACGACTGCGAGAGCCTGCTTCACAGGCCCCAGATGCGACTCGCGCTCGGAGTCGCCATGATTCTGGTGTTCATAATCAGCAATCTGGTGATCTACTACGGCTCTCGTTTTCTCATGCCGGGTCTCTTGGCTGCCACGATCCCGCTCATGGTCATGTTCATCGTGGGGCTTTCCCTCTCCGGGGCCTATACCATGGAGAGCAGAGCAGTCCCCAATTCACCCATGTGGCTCAAGCTTCGAATTGGGAAACATGGGTATTGGACTGATATAAAGACTTGCGTGTACCGCAGTCAAGTCTGCTCCGATTTAAGCTTCAGAATGACGGGATTGTCAGCCTACCAGTTCAGCACAAAGAAGCTCACCATGATTGAGGTAATTAATAATCATTTAGTCTCTTATCTTGTTGCATCAATTGTACTCTGTTCTACGACTCTCTGAATAAGATTGATACATCTGTTGCCTTCCACCTACAGAGTGGATGCTGCAAGCCACCGGCGATTTGCGGGATGCATTACGTGAACGCCACCTGTTGGATCAACACAAGGAAGAGCAGGGAGTACCAGGATCTTCGCTTTGCATCGAAGACGATCTTGGGCGGGGACTGCAGCACCTGGGACAACGCCGAGAGCAAACTCTGTTTCGATTGCCAAGCTTGCAAACTGGGGTTCTTGAGGACACTGCAGCAGAGATGGAGGCGGTTGGGCGTCTTCATCTCTACCATGGCTCTGCTCCTCCTCCTCAACCATGCTTTGATTTTCGTGGCGCATTTGGCTGAAAAGAAAAACGTAGGTTGAGATATAGAGAATACCCAGTCGGTTCGTTCTAGTTTTCGATGATTGATTAGACCCTCTTTTGTTTGATGTTAGATGTGGATAATAAAGTTTTTTTTCTTTTAAATAGTGAATAATAAATTTACAAAAGAAGATTTTGTTTATCAGGTTCACTGTTCATTGTTCATCTTTTTCTTCCTCTTGGGTCATTTAGGAGACTGTAGATTAGTTTTTCTTCTATTTCTTCCAAACTGCAATATTAACGTTTTTCATTATCTTCATAAATTGATACACACAAACCTTCAACAAAAATAAAAATAAAAATAAAAATAAAATCTCAAAAATCACTTGATTGGGCACTTGAAATTCGAGGAAAAAATATATATATATATATATAGGGTCCAACCAAATACGTGGACGGGCAGCCTTTTCACCAAACTTAACACTCATTCCCCACCAGAAATACAAACTCCATGGACTCGGAGCATCAAAATGAGCGCTACGTCTTATTTCCTGGAACATGCAAAGGCCTGTGAAGTAATTCAAATGCCGCATAAATCAAATTATGTACAGGAAGACTCGGGAAAATAGTGACTAACATTGCTGCACCGTGTAAAATTATCTAAATTCTCTCCTGCTAGAGAGAAACGGGAGAAGAAAGAACAGAGCAGCAGGGTTCTACTTCATCATCAGTATACTGCGGCGTTCTATCAGAGAGCTCATGAATACTGCACAAGGAAGACCCTGCATCGCTTGAATCCGCTGCATCTGCATCAAAGCTAACCTCTGGAAGCAAATTCTGGTTTCCTTCTTGAATGCTGTGAGAGAGCGACCATGAATCATTGTCGGACGTGAAAGAATAACTTGTCAGACACTCCATTTCGGACCCTGACCCAGATTCTTCACCTCTTGAATCTGCAATAGACCTTGTCTCATTTTTCAAGTCCCCATACCCTCCCTCAGAACTTGAATCTGGAACTTCACCTGTTTGGGTGATTGTAGATTGACCATGTTCATCCGTACAGGCAATTGAAATTGCAGCTCTTTCAATAACAGATTCTCCTGGAAAGTTTCCCACTCCCACAAGTGACATAGAGGACAAATTTTGATTTGAATCCTGAGCCTCACCAGACCCACTTGAGGCAGAAGATTGATCACTGGTATTTGCCTGTAAATCAATTTCCTGACAGAATTTAATGTGAATAACAAGTCTCATTTCTACATTGCAAAACTAGAAGTGTGGGCATCAAAATGGCACAAACTAAACCTGAAGTGACCGCCAAATAGCTTCCATTATCATGATCTCTTCATAATCCTGATTGAAAGCTCCACGCCTGTTCAATAAAATTGGATAAAGTTACAACGTCAATGTCATTTAAGAAATAACAAAGATAACACTTCCTCCAGAAAAACA
Organism: Aristolochia fimbriata; assembly: GCA_019845555.1. Taxonomy (NCBI): domain Eukaryota; kingdom Viridiplantae; phylum Streptophyta; class Magnoliopsida; order Piperales; family Aristolochiaceae; genus Aristolochia; species Aristolochia fimbriata. The sequence goes on from CM034078.1 coordinate 3,399,748, forward strand.
CAATTAATGCACACAAATTTATTGTATCAGAAAATCCTCATGTAAAATAGTTACTATAAGATGAAATATTAAAGTTTTTCATGAACGAAAACGGCAATTTCTCATATGACAGAGTATCTGACAAATCTCACACGAATGACAAGGCAGAGATGTATCATATTGACTTGGTGTAATTCTAAACCAGAAGACATTCTTCAACAGATCACAGAAACCTGTTTATAGGTAATGCCAATACAATATCAAAATGCTTCAAGCTTAATTAAAAGTTTAAAATCAATTTTTCCCTTGATGCCTTATAGATACACTAATCTACCAACTGGCATCAAAAACTATTATTGCAAGCTGTGCTTAAGAATTTGAGGGCTGATAGAAGCAACATAATTATCTCTCATGCTACTTAAAAGAAGCCATGATATTCTTCACAAACCACTCAGGTGACTGAGAAGCCATCTGCTCTGTTGACGCCTCCACACTACGACCCTCAACCGGGTGCAAGTCACCTGCTGAATGTGGAGGACCTATAAGTATCCATTCCTTCAGAATTCAATCATAAACAATTTCCAAATATAACACCACAGTTATTAGCCCTATCACACATTCTGACGCCATTAAGATGAAATAAAAAAACATTAGTTCATCAACAGTCAAGCTCTAAACAGAAATGACGCTCAGCTCAAAGCATGAACCTGATGATTGAAGTTCTTCATTAGAAGAAATTTGTTCAACAAACAAACCCTGATCATTCTGTGATTCACGCCTCCGTATTCTCATTTTGGCCTCAATAACTTTCTGTTCTTCCTGAACCATTAAAAAAGGACCAAGTAAATTTCAAAAAAATTATCGAGGTATAATGAAACGTTGAAAACATAACTTATAATACACAACGATAAAAGATAATAACACATACTGCAAGTTCTTTTCTTTTCTCTTCCTCTGTCTTAGCACCACGAAACTCAACAGCATAGCTTGAGCATTTGCAAAATGGGCATCTTAAACAGTTAAGGAATTCAAACTCTGGCATTTAGAACTACACAGTTCAAATAAATAAATGCCTTGCTCTCCACATTCTGGAGGGGAAGGTTACGGCACAGTCGTAAACCCAAAGACTTTCAGTAACCCATATCCAAATCACGAAATCAATAATAAAATACAGCACTCTGATTTGTGATCATAGAAACGCTCCAAACAGTATAGCACTGTAATGCATTTTTGGAGTAGAACATCCAAGTCTTTTTATCTATTTCAGCTGATTTTACTTTAAACTGCTATGGTTTCATGTGGGAGGGTTATTGGTAATATTTTGCAGGTTAGCCATCCATACTGCAGAAGCTAACAATCCAACCAAAACGCTTGTAAGTGTCAAGGTTCCTCTACTGCCTTTATTACCTTAGTCTATAAGTTAATTGATATTTCTTTTATCCACAAAATCAAGTAACAATAGGCAAAGAGTGCACAAACAGGTGTTCCATCTCATCTTGATTTTTTTAGTAAGGTAACAGGTTAGCAGGTTCAGAGCATTTTCGTGATTCTGGGAGATTAGTAGTTGGTTTCTGATAAGCAACCATAACGACCCAAAAGAAGAAAGATACAGAAGACCGATGTCTAGAAGAAGCAAATTTAGGTAGGAGAATGGCAGAAGAAACAGAGAGCAAAATAGTTTACGGAAGTGGCAATGCAGATGAAAGAACATCTCAAATAAAAGAACAAAGACTAATACGAAGAAGAAAAGATACTGAGCGGGACGAGCAGCATTTGAAGGCTTCATCTGCAGGAAGCACTCTACATCGAAAAATAATAGCGAAAGTTAGATTAAGACCGTATTAGAAACCGAACAAAAAACTAATACAAAAAAGAAGGGAAAGAAACTTACCTGTGCAGACTCTTTTTCTGCAGCATATCGAGCGATTTAAGCTCGGGTAGTACTGAAACAAGAAAAATTCAGGGGAATTGAAAACCATATAAGAAAAGAAAAAAAAAAAGACGAACCAAAAAAAAAAAAAAAAAAAAAAACCATGAACTTCGAAAAATAAAGAAACTTGCAATAAAAAGAGGGTCTTTATTAAAAATCCAATACCTCGGAATTCCAAGCAGTAAAACAGAACAAATACAAAAATTTTAAATGAAAAGATGAAAGCCCTGTAGAGAAACGATCAAGTTTTCAAAGAACTCCATGGGTGGAAACTTAAAAGAAAAGAAAAAATCCAAGAGAAGATCAAAATTAATGAAAACCCTGGTAAAGAAGAATAGACGACAAGATGATGTCTTTGGAGTAGGCGAAGAGAATTACGAAAAAACAGATGGGGCATTCTTCTAGATCAGGATGAGAGTCTTCGACGCCGTCAAAGCAAGGCGCGAGCTTTTGAGACAAAATCAGCTTGCGGAGTCTCTTGTAATCGACATCCGATGGCTGCCGTATCAGTCGTTGCGGTCTCGTGAACCGCTCCTCGATTCCGCTCCTTCGCTTCCTGCAAATTCGGTTTCCCATCTTGGAGCTCCTTGTTTCATTCACCCTTCTCGTTCCGCCTCGTTCCTTGTCAAAATCTTCATCGATTCGCGTTCCCGAGCACCCGGGCCGGTATAATTTCCTTCTTCACCCTCCTTCCAATTCCGGAATAGTTTTTTTAATCTTTTAAAGTTCGTTCTGCTGCTTTTGTTCTTTCGTGTCAGAGCAGTTCTTCAGTAAGCGAAGAAAAGCAAAAGCGGCATTAAAATATAGAAACCAAGCGCAGAAGTCGCCGCGAGGATACTTGTGTCTGCAACTTGTCCCAGTCCACGAGCTTCCCCTTCCATTTGGAATACTGAGTCGAATCGGCATTGACATTCATTCACCAAACGAGTCCTTACTCAGCCACCAGACTGGGTCAGCTCCTTCGCCATCCCGGCCCATTAGATTTCCACCCCGGTCCGGTTCTATTACGTGGCTTAATTTATTATTGCTTACTTTGCGTATGAGTACCAGATAATTAATTATTCTTTCATTCTTATTAACCGACTGATTGGTTCTAGCTACTATTTTATTGTCTTCTTAAATGAAAACATGTCGGTAAAATAGTTTCTACCTATATTAACCTAACAATATCTACTACCCTTCAATAACATTTATCTACAAGTCCAGAACCAATTTATTAATATTACGTCGTCATTATAAAATTGAAGAAGTGAGATCCAATTTTACGCTTATTTATTTATGTTCTAGCTAGCTAGAGAGCGTCTTGCATTGTATTATGCGAGGGATATTAAATAATTAAGATTCATGTAAGTGGAAGAGCTACTAGCTATAATTCCAACTCCATCCTTTTCTATTCTTTCTGAATAACCTTTCTCCTCGTCACTTCGCACCTTAATCCTCCTGATCATGAGCCTCTTAGATATCTTTTTTTTTATTACTTAGTTATATATATATATATATATATATATATATATATTGGGACGATCCCATGATCGACGAACCCTCCAAAAAGGGTATCAGTTAATAATGCCTTTGTAAGTATTATATCATGTATATATATATATATTTGTCGATATGTTAATAACTAATTTATAAAGTACGGATCTGTAGAAACGATGGATTCTGCAATATGTGAATATTTTTGCAGAGACTTGTCCCTCCCTGTGTTTCTTTCTTACTTTTGCGGCTGGTTTGGAATTTCTGCAAGAGTGGTACGTAGTAGGTGGATGAGCACCAGCGCCACTACCTTCGGTAATATATATATCAGACTCCACTTTGTAGGTGCAACGGTGGACGGTGCCACTATATATGCAAAGTACTGCTCCACTATAAGGACCAAACTCTGTTTTCCACCACAAGCTCCGCCGCTTACACTGTACAAGTAGTTGAAAGCAGATCACTCCCACACAAGTATATATATATATATATATATATCTATATAAATAGGCCGCATGCTCTCTCACATATCTCCTCATTCTACCCGAATTGAATTAACCAACTTCAAATTCGCATACATACTTTTGGGTTTAATTTCAGGGGGAATAATTAAGATGGCGAAGAACTGCAAGCTTGTTGCTGTTCTGCTGCTGGTACTACTGGGCGTTGCTGCTCTTGCTCCGGTGGCTGAAGGCGGCCGAGCGGAGAGGAAGGTGTTGGACTTGGGCGGGGGTCTGGGTCTCGGCACCGGCGCTGGACTCGGTGTTGGCTCCGATGGAACGGCTTCCGGTTCCGGCTCTCTGTCTGGTTCGGGTTCGGGATCCGGGACGGGTCTCGGGTCTCGCTCCGGTTCTTACTCTCGGTCTGGTTCCATCTCTGTTGGTCCCGGAGGGATAGGTTACGGACAAGGATCTGGAGAGGGATCCGGCAGAGGAGACGGGAATTAATTAAACCTCTCCGAACTCGGAACTCGTCTTATATATCAACAACTTTGCTATTTAGTGTATGAGAGTCGTACGTCGTGTATGGATGATGAATAAGAAGGAAATGGTGTACTCTACTTTGTGTTCATAAATGGAGTACTATATCTATTTGATCTTTCTAATATATATATATCCAACACAATCTTTCTTCTTTATGGAAAACCATCTTATTTTAAAGCTCGCGTTTCTTTGGAAGACCCAAAATTAATATTCGGTCCCAATTAATGTTAATCAATTAACTCTGATATATATATATATATATATATATATATATATATATATATATATATATGTCTAGATTGAAACTGGAACGTCCAAAACAGCGCAAGCACCATATATATATATATATATATTACGAAGAAGGACAAGGATATATATATAGTACGTAGTTCAGTACTTGTTCATTACTAATATTTGTTTCCCTGTGTTATGAGCTTAATTAATTTTATTGATAAACGACCTTGGAAGATATACACACTAATTAATTAAATGGATACTATAGTTCCTTATGCAAATGATCGAACTTATACTAGTTCCTTAAGCATATCGTCACAAAAAAAGTATAAATAGTCGTTAATTAATTTGCTTTAAAAGATTCTGGTCGTTGATAATGGACAAAAGATTACTTGGGTTTTAAGTGATGCTATATGGTCTTTAATAACAATTTGAAATTTTAATCGACGTGTTTAAGTATAAATTAAGCAATCTCCATCGAATTGTGTGAAACTTTTCATCCGTTCACGTATCTAATTACCAACCTCTGGATATATATAGGTGTCAGCAGCCAACACGTCACTAGAGGTGCCAGAAGGATCAGTGACTCAGCTGTCCGATATCCAATAGGTCTCCTTCAAAGAGCCATCAACCGAATCCACAACATATATATTAATTCTCTCTCTCAATTGACTGTACCCAAATTAAGTAACACAACACGACGATTGTTAATTAACATGCATAAAAGAATGGAAATATAAAAAATTAACGTAACGCTCCTATATGATTTAATTCTAACCAGGTTTAGATCGGCCAAAACCTGCCTCTCTAATAACGGTTTGATGAGCGCGCGTAAACAAGAGTAGCAATTGTTCGATCGATTATAACCACAAGTGCTAGCTCGTGTGAAAATATTGATCTAGCTACTTAATTAATCATCTACTCCACTCACAAGATAGTGGAAAGTCGGCAAATGAAAGAGAAATATATAGGAAAAATAAAAAAAATTAATTAGTGACCTACTCCCAGTTGTCTTCTTCTCCACCACATGCATATGCTTCTCTCTGATCATATAGATTTTGGTACCCAACGCCTATAAATTAAATAGGCAACGATATTCTCATACTCAGCACCATCGAAGCTACATATTACACAGAAAAAACTCATACTGCAGCTTTCTTGCTGAGGTTGGAGGCCCGTGCTCAAGCGTTTAGTCGCATTAGTGCTGATCAGAAAAGAAAACAAAAAAATGGCCAGTTTGAAGCTTCCAGTACTAGTGCTTCTATCTATGCTGGTTGCTGCCTTGGTTTTGGCAGCTGAGAGCAGAGTGGAAAGGAAGGACCTGGGTGGTGTCGACCTCGGCGGTGGTCTCGGAGTCGGAGTAGGTGCTGGGGTGGGCGTTGGCCTCGGTGGCTCTGGCTCTGGTTCAGGTTCAGGTTCCGGAGCGGGCTCCGGAGCTGGTTCATACGCCGGGTCGGGCGCTGGGTCGTCTGCGGGATCAGGAGCCGGCTCATACGCGGGATCAGGTGCTGGTTCGGGTGCTGGCTCTGGGTCCGGTCGCGGTAGAGGATCCGGTTCTGGGCGTGGCCATGGTTCCGGGTCGGGCTACGGACACGGTGAGGGCCGCGGAGAAGGGTCCGGCTCCGGCAGCGGCTCCGGCTACGGCGAGGGACACGGCGAGGGATACGGTGAAGGTCACGGCGACGGGGACGGCAAATGAGTCACCTGCGCGCGCGCTTTGATTCCATGATAGAATCTATCAGACGACGATAGATGTATAATCGATGGAGCACCAATATTACGTACGTGTATTAATAAATAAAGCGTTGGGTGCATCCGCGCGTTCTTGTTATGGATTTCGTTATGCATATGCATGCTTGGGAGTACTTGTATGGGAAAATTTGAATGCAATTAAGTAATATAGATTTTAATCCACAGATCTTAATGCTCGATACATTTTGATCTAGTAAACTGGATCTTAATACTTAATTCTCACCCTCTTCCAGAATGCAATTAAACATCTGAATGCTGGAAATTAATAAGATTAATTACTCGTTAATTTATAAGCCCGGCCTATAAATCTGAAAGAAGAATGTAGACTACTCGACGTTTGTTCGGATGTTATGATTGATGAATATCAGAAAACACGCGCGGCAGCAGAGTAATGTTTCTGTATGGAGAGATGAGCAGTTGAGGACCGTGTATCTGCAGAAAATAATCATCTGAAGTTGGATAATAAGAGAAATTTGATCTCATAAAAACATGCTTCTAAAATCTTTCTAATCAATAACTTATCACTATATCATGACATTGTTCTTATTCCTTGATATATATACATATTGTTCTTGGTTTATGTTTCACTTGATATATACATTGTAAATAATTAACCTTTAGATTAACTGATCTTCGGCATGCAGTTCGATCAATCGGCTGAATGCATGAATCCTTCCACAGCAGATGACCAGAGTACGGCAGATCGCCAGAAACAAAACATGATGTCTTCAATAAACAACTAACACAGAAACAACAGTGGATGAAGACTAGAATCTAAATTTGCCAAATGCGGGCTTCTCCTTGCTCGAAGAAATTAATCAGCAGAGACGACATAGAGTCAAAGAAAGCAAACTCCACTCACCACGTACAGTGACCACACTAGCTAGAGAGTAGATAGTGTGCTTGGCGCCGCAGAATTAAAGCTGCGAACCCCACTAATTACCATGCATCTTCGCTAGCTTTCAGGAAATAATTCTGATATACTACTGCCATCTGGTCATTAGACTCATCACGCACTACATCTTGTTTGATCTCAGTTCACACCTCTTCCCATGGAAGCTCCAGAACCCCCCTGCAGTTTCTCTGCGTAAATCTAATGTTCCCAGTTGTTGTCCAGTTACATGTTCATGACGCATTATTTTTCTCTAATTCACTGCTTAAATCAGCTTAAAAAAAAAAAAAGTTACGATGTTAACCATGCATATATAATTAACCAGAGAATTAGCATTATTATCGAAACTAATTCTCTGTTTAAGCATCATAACACGTTTTTCATCAATCAGTTTGAACCATGCATATATAATTAAGTAAGAATGAGGCCTCGTTCAATTAACTCAGCTGGCCGCTGCATATATATACTATCAGAAGCATGAAGTTCGACAACCACAGTTGCCAGAAGAAGCTCAATTGTAGCAAGCTAGAAATATGAATTGACATTTCATTTCAGATAAATAAACATCTACCGAAGCCAAATTGCACAGAGAGGCGTAATATATATATATATATATATATATTACTCGTTCTTTTATGAGAGCATGAATCATATAATGACTCATCATAGAAACTCTCAAATGCTACCTCCACATTTTTCTGTAGAACGAGATGGTGTAACTGGAACAGGGATTTATTCTAGCAGGTGGACGGTTACTTGAATTTTAAAAGAATAAATGCCTGTACATGAGATTAGATGCAAAAAAATACTGCAATAATTAATAATGACATAGGCTCTCAAGTAAATATTTCTTGGTAATACAGAAAATAGAAATCAGAAGAGTTAATTTCATGAAACATAATCTCCTGCAGGCCAACTTAATTGGAGCTTTAGTTAGGAGGCTTCTTCCCAAGTAATACATGGAGGAGCATTCTTCGTTTAATTAACTAACCTGCCATGTCAAGAGAAGTCATAATCCTGCGTAAACTCTATAAACAGCCAATCCATCTTCCAACTGCAACTGAGGTACTGCTCGCTTACCCAGCTGCGATCATCAGCGGGTCAAAAGTAGGGGTGGAATCCAGCCGCACCGAGCCCAAACATGGCTATGATCGGATTCATGAGCTCAGCCGCCCCTGGCTCCCTTAGTGAAACCTATAAATTTTTTTTTGCTTATAATCATCCAAATTAAAAACCTCAAATATGAACGTTAACTAAGCATTTTGCTACTATTTAGTGTAATTATATTTAGAGAATTATATTTTATTTAGATGAGATCGTATTATTACTCCTCTTACTCTGCCAACGACAAGGAACGACAAGGAACGACACTCCCTCCGCAATTCCTTTTCGGGTTAGGTGTCACGTCTCCATTACGATTGCACTCCATAATCGTCACCCTATTCATTGGCCCACCTCCTCCTTAGTGTACACTCCAAGGCACTTTAATCCCTTCCTCTCTCTCTCAATTCTATAATAAACCCAAAACAAGGACGGACCCACCACAGGGCCCCCACCCACACAGCTCCAATGCCCATCCCTGCAACGTGGTCATCACTACGAAGTATGAACGATCCCGGCCCCACTTCCGCGTTAGTAACCTGTAACCCCCCATTTATTATGCTCGATGGATGTACCAGAGTGTACTTTTTTTTTATTCTTCTTTTCGAGTTTCCGAGGCTCTCCACTTGATGTGGGCTACCCCGGCCGAGAATATTCTATTTTTTACTTCGACCTCTTAGTAAGTACACCGTTGATACATGATTAAACATCGCCATTTAATAATAGGACTCGTACCAAATTTGACTCGCACGATGGTGTACCTGGGTGGGTAAGGGATTCCGCCCATATGTGATATGTCACCACTCGCGCGGTCGCACAGCGCTATTGAAATTGTAACTAGTCAAATATTTTTTAAAAGAAAAACAATGACCACAAAGAAAAATTAGTAATTGTATATGTACTAAGCAGTATGGTGTTTGGCACTTAGTATTTGTGTGCGGGAATATAAAATTGAGGAAGAAGGGAATAAATGGCACATGGCCGTCAATCACGTCTCCTCGATGTGGTGCCACCGCCCAAAGTTCATGTTGTAAAGTGGAAACGGCCAGTCGGCCACCCCCCCCTAACACAAAGGGGTTAGGATATTAGAATTAATTATAAACTCATTTGGTAAGTATATAAATAACATTAAAAATTATAAAAATCCTATATATATATATGCAAAATAAAAAACTTGATATAGGTCCCATGATGATATAGGTCAAAAGATCTTTTAACAAGATAATATTTATAAAAAAAAAAAAAACTACTCTATGATGATTGACGAAGATCGAAAATGATTCGTTGTAAAGTTAAAAACTAAAAATTTGTTGTTTGTTAATGGTTAATGAGATGAATTTGTCACATGGAGTCTTCGTTGCGGACTCGAGGTGGATGAGTTTTCCAAGGGTGTAAGGGGGGGTCCGGTTTGGGCGGTTTCACGTTTGGACTTCCACCGTGACTAGTAGCAGAGGAAGAGTCGGCGGAAAGAAACAACAGGGATCCGAGGCCCGAGGAGGTAACCAGTACTAGAAAGTTACAAAGTAAGAAACTAGAAGCCAAAACCTCTCGCCCCCATTCCTCCTTTCACACGCCACTCGCTGATTCATCATCGCCCACGACTTAAAACCCTTACTGTGGTCCCTTCCCTATATATATATATATATTATATTATATACTATGAAATATGCAAATATCCTCCTAGACTTTCATACAGAATTTTATTTTATACAGATATTTAAAATGAAAATAAGAAAAATCATAAAGTGTACATACATACTACAACAAGTATTCCCTCCCACTGTTTCAGCAAAGAAGCTGAAGCGGGAATAAAAACAGAGGATCCGTTTCACAGCTGGACGCTACGGGGCCTCCTGCCGGCCTCAATCATCCACTCAACGAGCCAATCCGACGGCTGCCATACCTTAACGCTTCAAAAAGAAAAAAAGTTCAAAACTTGGGTGGGACCGGCGACAACCGTGAACAAAGCCTTTTTTCCTCTTGCTTAGCTGGCGTACTGGCCTTTCGTCCACGCTTAGCTGTCGTTTTCTCAAGAGTCTTGTCTCTCCTCTCCTCGCCGAATCTCACATTCCAGAGCCGAGACCAGATGCGGACGGCATTTGTGCTTTATTCGAGGGCAACTTTGTCCCAGGAATTAAAAGACCACAGTTTTTATTTATTTATCGCCATCTTCCACCTAGCCTTTTGAGCATTAGTTTTGGAAAAAGTCAGAAAACAAATCACCTCGTTTTCCGACTCCCACAGACCTCGTAATCACACTATAATCAGAGGATCGAGTTAGCGTTTTAAGCAATCCATCCACATATTTCGAATCTCTAAAATGCACTCCACCGACGCTCGTGGAGAATTACGATAATAGGCCCGCCGTAATCGGTTTTCACTGTTCCGGTTTCGCGATTTATATTAATCCGCCTCTTCTTACTTCTCACAACTCACAAAGTTCCACAGGGCAGAGCTACAGAGAGAGATACAATGGAAAATCGAAAGATTGAATACGCACAATGGGAACAGATTTTGTAGGTAGAGATGAAACTTCAAACTTGTTCTTGCCTCGAAACTTAGCTTTACAGAAGAAAGAAACCCGAAACTAGGGGAGGAGACGCCTCTTCTTACCGCTGCGTTTCCTCCGAACAGGAAAAAGAAAAAATTGAATTCAGTGTTTTTCAATTCTTTTGCCACAGTAACAAAGAACCAAAAAAGAACCCAAAAAATCAGAGAGAGAGAGAACGAGGAGAGAGAGAGAGAGAGAGAGAGAGAAAAGAAGATAAAAGAAGATAAAAGAGAGGAAAATGTTTTAATTTACAGATTTTCCGTGATGGTAACCGTAATATAATAGGTACCATCTAACGAATTTTTTCAATCCGGTCTGCAAATCGGTGGTCGGCTTGTACCCCAACTCCTGCGCCGCGTGTGTGATGTTCGCGTGAGTGAAAGGCACGTCCCCGTTCCCCGGCATTTCGACGATGTTCTTCTTGGCCTTCACTTTCAGGTATCTCTCGAGAATGCCCACCAACGTCGGCACCGTCACCGGCGAAGTGTTCCCCAGGTTGAAAATCCTGTACGGCGCCGGGCCGCGCTTCTTTCCGCCGCTCCCGGTGCTCTTCCCTGCGGTGTCGAGAGAACCCAGGCAGCCCTTCACGATGTCGTCGATGTAGGTGAAGTCCCTGGCCAGATCGACGCGGTCCTTGCCGCGGTAGACTGTGATAGGTTTCCCCTGTAGGATGTTCCGGGTGAAAGAGAAATAGGCCATGTCGGGTCTTCCCCAGGGGCCGTACACCGTGAAGAAGCGTAGACCCGTGATGGAAAGGCCGTAGATGTGGTTGTATGTGTGTGTGATCTCCTCCCCGGCCTTCTTGGTCGCCGCGTAGAGACTCGCCGGCTGGTCCGTGCGGTCGTCCTCGGAGAAGGGTACGTTCTCGTTGAGGCCGTAGACGGAGCTGGAGGACGCCCAGACGACCGCCGGCTGCGGATTCGCCGACTTGCAGGCCTCCATCAGGGTCACCAATCCGGCGACGTTGCTGTGGACGTAAGAAGAGGGGTTTTCCATTGCGTAGCGCACCCCGGCCTGGGCGGCCAGGTGCATCACGTGGGTGAACGCGACGATGTCGAATAGCTTCGCGAGCAGCCTGGCGTCGTTGACGTCGCCCTCCACGACGAACACCCCGTGGTCGTTGAGCATCGCCTTGCGCGCCTTCTTGAGCGACGGATCGTAGTAATTGTTGAAGTTATCGAGGCCGACGACGCCGTCCCCGCGCTTCTTCAGGGCAATGGAGACGTGGGATCCGACGAATCCGGCGGCGCCTGTGACGAGGACGGACATCCTGCCGCCGGCGCGTGCTCCGTCGGGTCGGCGGGTGGGCTGGGCACTGGTCCTTACCTGCTTCTCCCACTGGATCCCTCCCCAGGAGGCGGTGAAGTACTTGGTGCTGGTGTCCATGAAGCTCTGAAAACTAAGGTAAGATGCGGTGAGTGCGATGAGGAAGAGGGCCCAGAGGAACATGGTGCTGGTGGAGGCGAAGCATCGGTGGAACTGGCGATTGATGGCGTGCGCCCGCTCGATCTTTACCTTCCCCGGCGTCGAAGGAAAGAGCTCGTCCTCCAAAGAAGGCATATCCACCCAACCAAATCGATCCAACCGAGAAAAGGGAGTCGCGATACAACTCGATCGATCGATCGATCAATCAATCGATATAGAAATACAGGAATCGAAAACCGAAAACGAAAACGAAGGAGAGAAGAAACAAAGAAAGAAAGCGCTTAGGTTACGCGACGGGACTCGGGAACGACGAAGAGCCGAACGAAGGAAGAGGTGCTTGGAAGGAAATTCTTTTTTTTTTTTTTTTTTTTTTCAGCACCTGCTTCGGAAGGAAGACATGAGGGGGAATTTATAGTGGTCACCTTACCTAGAACCGACACACCCAGACGCGTGAACGCGCTAACTGACGGCGAGATTTGGCATAGATAAACAGACGGGCTGTGAAAACGCAATGCGGAGGTATATACACGGAGCTCATCCGTGTATGGCCTCTGGAGCGGGTCAGCGAAGCTCTTTTTATTTTTTGATTTCGCCCTTCTTACTTGTTACTTGTTAGGGTTTATTATGAATTTTAAAAGGAGAGAGCGAAGATCGGGAAGGAGTGGGCGGAGAGTATGGCGCATCCGCCTATTCTGTTCCAGAAATTAAATAAATAAATTAATATTATTACTAATTTTTTTTGTATGGTTAAATTTGTTTGACCACTAGTTGAACCGGTAGCGTCTCCGACGGAGCCGGGGCAGGGTTAGGATAGACCGTGTGACCTGTCCGAGCCTGTGAGATGTGTGTGAGGAGCCCCGCAGGTCGTGGTTCTGTTTGTTACGACATTTCGCCATTTCCGAGTTAGGGAGTCAGAGACTCCCCTTCCCCGCTGTTTCTGCGCTTCCTTTTTAATCCTTTGTTTTTTTCTTTTCTCTCTCTCTCTCTCTCTCTCTCTCTCTCCTCGAGTAGTGACTGACAGCTTGTCTTTTGCGGTGGTCTACCAAATTACTGTATACATGTGGACCCGCTGTCTACATGGCGCCATATATACGCGGTTTTATAAGCTTTTCGAGTTATAAACCACTGACAGTAGTGGCGCCAAATCTGCTCCCCTAACTCCTCAAGCAAAAAAATAAAAATAAAAAAAAATAAAAAAAAATAAAAAAAAAGGAGGTAATTTATGTGGTGGAATGGAATGGAATGGAACCACCTCAAATATCGGTTCAATGGTACTGTTCAAATTTTCCTTACGTGATTGGCATTGGAGACTAGGGTGGTAGAAACTGGACATGGCTCCTAGGTCAGTCCCTGGGATCCATCAACCTACGTGAAGTTTTGGCCAGCGGATCCGGGCTCGGAAAAATGGGATTGGTATGGGACATGTCGGTGGGTGGAGCTGGGTGGTCGCACCAACTCGCATCAACGTGACCCCATTATCCTCGTCCTCAATTAATCTCACTGTTAAATGTAATTATATTAAAATGGTGACATGTGCCTTGAATTTCATGTGTATTCGCCTTATTGTCCTGTGACAATTTATATGGATTTTTCTCGGAATTTGAAGAAAATAGAAAAAAAAAAAAAAAAAAAAAAAAAAAAAAAGTATTTTTATTTATCTCGCCCACGGCCCACCTCAGGTAAGCGTAAATAGGGAATGAATATGAACTTGTATTTTTATGGAGGTCGACCCACATTAAAGTCACCCACCGACCCCAATGTCATTTTGGTTGGCTATCGAAGGCCCGACAGAAACATTAAAATCAATTTAATAAGAGTATAATAATTGAAGAATTGTGTGACTCTCTTTATATAAAGGTTCATTTAAAATCTTCCAATTCAGAGGGGATGTTATTAGTAGTGGAAGGAACATTTTCTTGCATTATGGTACGGCCCTAACATCTATATAATCAACTTCCTGATCTATACTCTTCCCAAAAACACAAAAGCATGATCTTAGCCTTCAAAAAACCAAACGCACCATCCTTCAATTTTGATCTGTTAAATTTTCGTTAAAAATCCAACAACACACCCATCAATTTTCAACTCAAGATTAAATGTCTGAAGAAGAAGTGAAGGTTGATCTAACCAAGTTTGATGGTAAGTTTGGTTTTAAAAATATGGCACGCCCATTAATTTTCAATGTCTAAAGTGAAGGTCGAACTAACCATGTTTGATGGTAAATTGCTTTTCAAAAATCTGCACGACCATTATTAAGTACTCTCTATCTATCAAATTGCCTGACGTGAACTTCGACCTAACTATGCATTTATGTACGTTGATTTCCAACTTCACTTCCATCTATCTACCCACGGCTATTGATGTCATTTTTGGTTAATAGGGAACATCACCACCAGATCTGGTGTCTTTTAATTAATTGCATGAGATGAATTATTAGTAAGGCTCATTTGCATATATTGGAGCTCCCACGCCCCGGATATGCTGCGAACAAACCAAACTATGTTAATTAGTTTTAGTAACACTGTAGAGTTTAGCGATGCTTATTGCACTTACTTATTAGCGTTCCTATTGGCTGTGATACATGTGTTGGACCGATGCTTAGGATGCGGCAGTTATTTAACTTAACTTCCTCATGCGTAGAGTTGCTGAAAAAACCAACTCTCTCTCTTTTTGGTTCCAAATCCGGCGTGAGAGGAATAATCCAGGGGATTAAAGTTGCTTGTTTAGCATTTGGGGTATGGAGAGACCCAGAATCCTTTGCACTCTCCTCTGTCTTTCTTTCTGGATTTTGTCTTCAATTGTTGCGGCATTCTCAGAGCTCTCTACCCAGAAAAGTAAAACTCGGTTTACGTCCCCTGCAAAAACTTTACTTTCTGCTCTGTTATTACTAACTTGTATCCATTTTCTGGAATGAATGCAGATAAGAGACCAACCTCACCCGACTACATAGTAAGTTGGTACAATGATAGACGTGAATTCAAGGCCGGGGATGTTGCCACTATCAAGATTTCATTTCTGCATGGAAGTTTTGAGAGTCTTCCCACGGAGGGATATTATGACAGGTTTACAATTACAGTGGGGGGGAGAGCGGGAAATAGTTCCTTTATATCCGGCGTCTCCACAGTTCCAGAGACAGACTTAAGTAACTGGAATATGACTTTTGTTCCCATTCTGGTTGGGAAATTTCAAGTGACCATCAAGGATTACTACACGGGGATCTTTGATCAGTCATTGCATTTTATTGTTGGACCCGGTAAAGCTTCAACACTCACAGAAAATATGCTTTGCATTAATGTATTCTTCTGCAACTGGTGAACCGTTTATCACTTCTGATTTTAGTGACAACCATTAATTATGTGCTTGTTAAGGAGATTTATACCCAGCTGTTTGTGTTGCGTCCTGGATGAACCTGGAAAGTAACTTTGAAGCAGGGAGCAAAGCCACAGCATTCATACTGGCTAAGGATGCATTCGGGAATAACATTTCATCAACAACAGGTGACATTTCCTTGTTTATGGTGCATGCTACTCATGTAAATGGGTCCATTCTCAGTGACCCTCTTGAGGTCACTTACATGGGTTGGGACCAATTTGGATACATTGCTGTTGAGTTTCTTGCTACCGCTGCTGGATCCTCTTTGTTGCACTTAGAAGGCAAAAACCAGACCTTGAATGGGTCTCCTCTGCCTTTCAAGGTCACCCCAGGTAAAGTCGTTTCATTTCCCAAATCTCCTCTTTCCTAGCAACTTATCAAGGTTTACAGAATGTAACTAAATCAAGGTTTATGCCATTGTACAGGTCCCTTTGAGGTCACCAACTGCTCGGCTGAATGGAATTATGGAAGTAATGCCCTGCAAATATTTTCTAATCTGGAAGTTTTCATCTACAAGAAGGACCGGTTCGGCAACCTTGTCGATGGTTTTTATGCATTTGATGCACGGGTTGTTAACAAGGCAACGAATTTGTCTGTTCCATTAACTGATCTGCGACTTAAAGTTGCAGGACCTGGTGTTCAGCTACTGTCCTTCTCTGTGTCTGAACCAGGAGAATTCGAGCTCACGATATTTGATGACAAGCAAGGGGGTGGCATCACTGACATGCAAAACAACTTTACTGTCTTTGTAGGTTTGTGGGTCGGTGTAATCACCGAGTAAACATCTTTCTTGTTTGTTTGTTTGTTTGTTGAGAACTGCATTTGTGATCAATAACTTGCTGAAATGTTGTATATTTGTATAGGTTATTGCCATGGATTGAACAGCATTGTCAACGGCTCAGCATTAAACGGTTCTGTCGCTGGAGGAACATCGAACTTTTCAATATATTTGCAAGACATATATCATAATCCTGCTCCAATTGCCCTGCAATGGACTCGTGTCCAGATTATGAGGAGAAACGACTCTCTTGAAGTGCCTTCTACCATTTTGCCAATGTTTCTTATTAATGGTAAAGCGCCTTAGTTTTCTGTAGCTTTCATCATCTGATGGACAGAACCAAATTAAGTTCATTTCACCAACAAATGTCCGTTCAATTTCATTGAACAGAGACTGGAGAGCCTGATGATGCTGTGGGCGTTCCAGCATCCCCTGTTACAAATATAGTAAGAGCATATCTTCTCTGTTTTTTCTTTATCTAATTTCTGTGTTCTTTTATTTACTTGTGTGTATGGAAAATGCACAGACCAGTGCTTTCAATGTCGAGTTTCAACCTGTGAAATCCGGTTTGTATGATATATGGGTGTTTTGTGGAAATATTCCATTAAATGGTGGGCAGCCTTACACATCTGATATATTCCCAGGTACTTCTCCCTCGTAATGCTCTGTTTTTTAGGACAGTTTGGTTAACAATGTGAAATAGTTGAACTGTCTTGTAGTTGCCACGGTTTTAAAATTGAAATATGAAGATGGAATCCACATTTTAATGCTTGGTGTGGATTCACACTGACATTCCCTAAATGTAAAATGTTTGCAGCTGCTGTGAATACGTCTCTCTCAAGCGTAATGAACTTCTCTCAGAGAGTAATGAGACTTGCAAGGAATGAAATTGTAGTGCAACTCGTGGACCAGTTTTTGAATCCTGTAAGTTTCCAACAAGGAAAGCTTGACTTTGATCTTCGCTCAGGAAATAGCTCAGAATTCTTGAAGTGGATGTTTGAAGAAAATGAAGATGGCTCATATGTGGGCTACTATCAACTAAACAGTACTGGCACTTACGAGCTATGTGTTTCTTTCGAAGGCACCACTTTGTCTCCTTGCCCGATTGAGATCAACGTTTACAGACGTAAGTCCCACCTTGCTGTAATCGGCATGGCTACTTTCGTCTGCTCTTTGTAAATAAGAAACCCGAGTTTCTCAATGCTAAATTAGTCTTCTTGCAGAAGAGTATTTTCCTCAAGCCTTCGATGATACGGTTTCTGTCTGGGAGAACGAATCGATCGCTTTTGATGTCCTTCGGAACGACTACTTTGCAGATGGGGGCATCAGCTTCGTTGAAGAATCACTGGTGAATTTTTTTTTTTCTCTGTTCTGATTTCATTCTGTTTTCCTGGGCTACAAACATTTTCCCATTACTGTTTCTTTCTTAATACTTCCATATCATGAATCTTCAACAGCCAAGTTACGGGTCGCTTCTTCGATACGGACAGCTCTTCAGATACACGCCCTATAAGGGTTTCTTCGGAAGCGATTCTTTCTCTTATACACTGCGTGATGTAAATCAGAACCTTGCTGCTGCCACCGTTATCATCTCCGTCTTCATCAGCCCGCCGCGTTTTGTGTCATTGCCTGCTCATTTGGAAGCCACCGAAGATTTGATAAGTCCGAGATTTAGGTAATCGCGGTTCTTGAAAGCATCGAGCTGAGGAGATGCTTTTTGATAATCTGGGTTTATCGAATTACTCTGTTAATTGATTTGGTTGATCTTCTTTATGGCACAGCGGTTTCTCTGGATTTGAGATGCAGTACTCGGACCTAGAGGAGAACATCTCTGTCAGTCTAAGCGCAACATTCGGCACTATCTTTCTTGCTCCAATGCCTATGCAGTTTTGGAAACCAGAGCAAGATGGGTTTTCTGTGAGTAGAGGAAAAACAGGGAAAGATTTGATCTTGGCTGGCTGTGTACAAGTAATTAATACCGCACTTCAATTGGTTCAATATCTTGGGTATCGTTCTCTTAATGGTTTTAAGATTTCATTTCTGTTCTCTTCAAAATGAGCGATTTCGTTAAATCATTCACTATGCCGCTTCAGAAACGAAAATTTTTATGGCAACGACGTTATCCATTTGTCAACCAAGAACAAATATGGAACGGAGCGCGTAAACGTGCCAATAGTTGTGGAGCCCATCAACGATCCTCCATTCATTCAAGCTCCTGAACACATAATCTTGGACGAACAAAACCCTGCAGCCGAGCTCGTGATAGGAGATCCCGATCTTTTTCACTTCTCAGGTATTTCTTTGGTATCCTCCTGCTATAGTGAAATATTGGTTGATCGAATCTGATTTTTTTTTTTTTCAGGTAACAAATCTTTGTTTATAGTGACGATCTCAGTTGAGATTAGTTCTGGACTCGTAACAACAACTTTGCCCGCTGATCTTATTGAGACGACGCAAGTGATGCTAGAGAACAGCCATCAATGGCGGCCATTGCAGACTTTTGTCACTATCTCAAACCATGTTGTAGTCAAAGGTTCAGGATTTAGGTTCCGAGGAACGATTGAGGAATGCAACAACGCCATGAAACAGCTTTTATATGAAGTAAGTTTTAGATTTTTGATATTCAATTTTTTTTTGGTGAGTTCTTTTCTCAAATTACAGAACAGAGTCACACAGAAATACTCCTGCTTGTTGATAGTCCCTAAATGGTTTCGGCAAAAGATTTTAAGTTTTTTGTGTTGGATTAATAAAGATGTCTGATTCAGGGAACGGATGATTATGGGGTTCTCATAGTTACTGTCAACGACATGGGAAATTACGGATGCTATTCGAACTGCACAGAGAGAATGTCGTTGCCGGTGCTGACAGAGGCTACTATATCTCTGATGAAAAACAGACCCATGAGCTCACTTGTTGCAAAATGTAAGTCCTTGAGGGAGCTCTCGTCAGTTTAATGGCGAAGTGAAAATTACAACATATGAATTGTTTTATAAGTTGAGAGCTAATTTTGGGATTTCTATTCTTTATTCACCAATTATGATGACCCCTAGGGCTTCAGTGATTTGCTAATTAAAATTCTCTGCCTTAAACAGTGCTAGGATCAGCTATAATTTTGGAGTTTATAGCAATATTTGTACTAGGGGTGATACTGCTGCTTTTCATTTGCAAATGTGCTACTGGGCTAAACTGCTACAGAAAGGAAACAGTAATCCAGAAAGAAATCCAGCTCTCAGAAGCAGATACCTTCCAGAAAACAGTGGTCAAAGCCCTTTATCCAGCCTTTTCTCTGCGGTTTACCGATCAAAACTATAGCATTCTACTTATCTGACACTCTTCTGCTAATCTTGTTATAGGAATCATCTGCAACTTCATCAGAGAATGAAACTTACTTCACTGGCTGCTCTGCCCCGTTCCCGCTTAGAGGCCACCACCCCAACTTCCGTCAGCGGTAACTCATAAATCTATAAAAACTTTATTAAGATTAAACGAGTGCTTTTATAAATTCATTTTAGATGTTCGAATGTTCAGTTTCTCTATGTCAATTCTACAAACAATATGGGTTTTCATGGTGTTTCAGTTCCGTCAGGAGGATCAAGCTTGGAGAATCAAGTGGAGTGGAGTCTCATTCTTTAGGAGATGATATCACTACTGAAGAGCAATTTACCGGTGAAAGGAAATAAGAGGGTCGCTTGTTTCTTGGAGACCAAATTTTCTGTATTACAATGCCCATTTCACAATGAGACAGTATAGAGGTTCACATGATGGATATTTTTTTTTTTTTCTCTTCCTTTTTTTCTTTTATATATATTAATCCTTAATGACCCAATTTAGGTGCTTCATTCAGGTAAATTTTCGTTATCCATGTAATTAATTTAGTGGGTAGTAATGTTGAATTGTATGTAAGGAAAGAAAAGCCTAGCGACTCTGGTCAGGCGATCCGATTGTACTTGTCTAGGGGTGGCCAAAAATATTTTAAGAATAGTAAAGAAAAATGAAAAATTAGAGGGATTCCTACTGGGGAAGGTGAAAGGATGGGTGGGAGCCGAGCCATCTGCAAGTCCTCCTTCCTACTTCCGTCCATCGTCTCCACGCAAACTCGGAGTGCCATCTTCAGGGTACGAATGGCCACGCAAAGCGATGGGGCTGCACCATCTAAAAGCCCCGAACTTCAGTCCACTTCGTCAGCTTCATCCGTCATTGATTTCCTCACCCTCTGTCATCGTCTCAAAGTGCGATACGGATTCACTATTCCTTTTTTTTCTTCGTAAAACATGGAAATTTAATGGAAGAAACAAAAGCTTGAACTCTGAAGTTCGTTTCTTTTTTGTAATTAACAGACCACGAAGCGTGCTGGGTGGGTTCGACGGGAAGTGCACGAACCGGAATCGGTGGCTGATCACATGTACCGGATGGGTGTCATGTCATTGATTGCTCACGACCTGCCGGGAGTGGACAGAGATAGGTAACTGTGTCGTCCTTCTTTTGAGTGAGTTTTGGTTTTGGACGCTCGCTGCAGCTGTGGAGAAACTTGTTCGGAGCTTTTATTACTTAATTGCTTACCTGTTGCTGCGTTTTTGTGTCTTGTTAGGTGTATAAAGATGGCCATTGTGCATGACATTGCTGAAGGTGAGATTGTTACTAGTTCATTAGTTTTAAGTTTTAATTTTTGTATAGATGTTTCTCGTTTCTTTTCTTTAATTTTCTTCCGTTTGTATCAGAGGGTCTGTGAGGAAAACTTGGAATTGACTTTCGGTTCTTCACTGCTGCATTCTGATTACCTAAAACCGAAAAATATTTCCAAGCTGTCTGCTACTATTCACTTAAGTACCCAAACTATTAGGGCTTTATATCAAGTGCAGATATGTATACTGTTTTTTAAAAAGACGGGTTGGGCATTATTGCAGGCAGTGGTTTTCTGGTCTGCATGTTTTTTTGTTTTTAAATGGTCTGGTCTGCATGTTTGAGCTAGCACTTCTAATGTTAGGGACTAGTCTTTCAAATGTCAACTTCTAAGTTGCATACTTTGATGTTGTTGTGTTGTTGAGGAGAATACATTCCATATTTAACTCTTCCCTCTTGCACACCACTTTGAATGAATTTCATTTTCTTGACTCCACTTATTTTGTTCTTTTCTTGCATAGCTATTGTTGGTGACATCACTCCTTCAGATGGAGTGCCTAAATTAGAGAAAAGTCGTAGAGAGCGGGAAGCTTTGGATCACATGTGCAAACTACTTGGTGGAGGCTCAAGAGGTACCTTGCCATGATATATACAACACTTGTTCAACAAGTTTTTCTAACAAACAGTTGATTAAGTTTCTCGGCACTGGAATCAGGGCTTGAAGCTCCTATCACGACAAGGTAAAGGCACTTGATAGTTCTATGCGACTTTAGGTGTGGACATAAACTCATAACCTACCTTTCGAAGAGATAATTGTCTAGATCCTATTTTGGAACAAAAAAGCCACCCCACCATAGCTGGTTGTCTGGTTACTCAATCACTGTAGGAGAGCTTTCTTTTGTGAAAAGAACATAGTATGAGATATTAATATCTAGTATATGAGTCTAGGAGAATAAACATGGATTGGTGTTTTTGTTCCTATGGGGACCTATACGGGTGTTAGGTTGGACCAACCTAGAACGGGTTGAAGGGTTCTATGTTTCATCGATTTTGGAGCTTTTGGTATATTGACTTGAGGATAGGTTTAAGAGCCTAATTCGTTCTATTTCATCAGTTTGGGAGCTTTTGATATATTGACTAAGAACCTGACATTGGGTGTCAGAGCATGGTAAAAGTTTGTGCCATTGCAAGGATGAAAAGGGTTGTGAAAAACATGGTAAAAGTTGTGGTAGACATCGGCATAGAAGTATGACATATTGTTGTGGTCATGTGGGGTCTAACCTGGGGTATGCCCAGTTCGGCTAGCATAGAATGCACAAGACTAAGGGCCTTTCAGTTCCATCTGGTTGGAGCTTTTGGCGTAATAGCTAGGTACCTAACAGACATCTCCAAAATCGTGAACACCCATACAAGAAACACATTGCTCAAAGAGGAGAACACATGCAGAACGATTGTTTATATTGCCTTAGATGTAGTTTATCTACAATAATCTACAAGCTTTAAATGCCATTATTTTAGTCAGCATCAAACCAATAAAAGTAGAAAAGGTCAAACATGAACAAAAAGTTACCAGGCTTCTAGTCCATATTGCCTGCAAAAGACAGAGGAGATATTTAAGAATGGCAGTTGGAGGACCTTAGCGTTATATTGGAGTTGATGAGGCATGGGATGCCCTCAAACTATCTGTATTGATATTTTTAGAGTAATAACAAGTGTTTTTGAATGTTGTATTTTGAATCTTCTTTTCTCTACTGTAAATAGGGTTTTGATGATATGTTGTTGTTTATCAAAGAACATAAGTAATTTTTTTCTCAATATTAGTTGTTATGAAAATTATTTACCTGGAGCTTTTTTGCTTGTAGCAAAGGAAATACATGAACTGTGGATGGAATATGAGGAGAACTCCTCTCCAGAGGCAAAAGTTGTTAAGGACTTCGACAAGGTAAACCATTTCATCTTCTTTAAGACTCAAGATAACCTTTGATTCTTACTTAACATGGATATTCAAGATGTTTGCATGGATCTTCTGGGCCTTCTTGTATGCCAAGAAAAATCATAGTTTCTTGAGATTTACAATTTTTGCAAACCAGGTAAAATTTTTGAGTCATAGCATGTGATTATGATTGGTGCACTTGGTGGCCCAACTCCATGGCATCTCTCTTATTGAGATAAACAAGTGTTTTAATTTATTTATATATTTATTTATTTTTAACATACTGGCAATTAGTCTGGTATTTTCCTTTGGAAGGCATCTATTATGGCTTTGTCATGGTCACTTTTTTGTTAAGTTTCTCGTGCCATTTATTATTTCTCTGAAATAAATGAACATTTACTAAGATCAATCATACACTTGTAGGTAGAGATGATACTTCAAGCCTTAGAATATGAAAAAGGTATGTTTCTATTTCTAAATTTTGCATTTTAATTCTTTTTAATTCAATAGGTCTCTGATCCAGATAAAAACTGTTTTTTCTCAACTTACGTAAATATATTTGTGCTAGTCTCACATTCAACAAAATGATATTATCTAGTCTTTGTTCATTGCAGGGTTTCCTATTTAGATTTGACAGCTACAGTCTAGGAAATATTTGTCAAGATGTGATATTTACTTCCAGCAAAGTCTTAATGTGTTCTTTAAATGCTTTTCTAACATGGATTTTGCTGTTTGTTTTGCTTTTTGCAGAACAGGGAAAAGATTTAAATGAGTTTTTTCAATCAACAATGGGTATGAATAATAGTCCCCATTTTTTTTTACTATTGTAGACTAGTCTGTATTTTCCAACTGCTAGTAATGGATCCAATGCCTATGAAGAATACAGTAAAACTTTAGTCCAATATGTCAAATAATCCTTCGAATCGTGAATGTCTAGCAAAGAAAGTGCAAGAAGAGAGGATGATAAATGACAAAAAGTAGAGAGATGTTGGTTTTTGGGTTTGTGTCACATATTCTACTTATAAAGACTAATACACTTACAGTCATACTTGAACTAGGCTATTCATGCCCTATATAATCCAATTTTAAACTTACTAAAAGGCATTAAGAGACATAAAGCAACCTAATAACTAGGAAAGTGGATTCTTCTTCATAATGAATAAACAGTGTCCATAAATCTGTCTTCTTAGCTTCAGAACAAGTCTTCCGCTTGCCTTCTTTCAGTTACCCATGCCCTATTTGATAGATCCAGTCCTCATTCTCCATTCACCTCTTTACATGGATGTCTCATAAAAACTTGATTTTGGTCAACAACTTGATGAACACTTCACCTCCACTTTACTCTTGAACAGGTTTCATGCTCAGCCAAACAACTGCATCACTACAACCTTCATCACCATTATAATACTCTGTATTTCTCCCACTCAAGTTGGGAAACCATGACACAGAAATCTAACTTGAACAAGCACAATACATGAGAAGAAATCATCATCCCTAGTGCAACAAGAAGATTCTGTACACCAGAAACTAGGTCTTGGACAAAGTTTAGACAGCTCAAATGCGAAGGTGGAACCAGTGATTAAGTGTAGTTGTAACAATTTGCCTACTTTTAAGGGTATTCTTTGGGTGATTTAGAAACTACTTCAACTCACCTCAAGGTGGATTTGGGCATACCGCTGCTCTATCAGGTTGTGGATCTACAAGCATTGTTGCAAAGTGATTAAAACACCCGATTGATTCGTTGCTCTGTGGAAAGCCAATAATCACCATCACAGTTTAGCAAACCATGGGGCCATGTACAGAAATGTTATTTGCCAAGCTCACAACTTGCAATATTTTCCCTCAATACACGACATTGTTATAGCGAGTCAAAGGCAGTCTATACCATGGGCCTCACGGAAAATTTGAGCGTCATTATCCTACCTAATGGGATTAGAAAGCAGAGGATTCCTGTGACAGACCACAGAGAAGGGAGAATCCCAACATCTTAGTGACACGTCACAACTTTGAATAGACCAAATTCACCTCTTTAGAACTCACATTTCTTGAAGTAGCAGAACTCAGGTTTGGGATGAACATGGATGAACATGGATGAACATAAGCCCAAGGATGCCTTTACTGCACCTTAGGAGATCCAGAGGCATAGAACTTGTACAATTGGCTAAATAGGTAAGTCTAGACTTCTCTTAATTGGAATGGGGAACTTCTTGTGAGACTAGAGTACTCATTAACGAATTCTAATCTCGGCTTTGAACTATATGACTCACTTTAGATGATTCTATTCACAGGAAAAGAAGACTAAAAGGAAAACAAAATGAACAACCAAAAGGGAATCATAAAACATGTGCTGGGACCATAAAAGATTTAGGGCAAAGAAGTAGACTTGTCTTCTTCTGAGAAAATGAGAATTTACAAAGGGGAGTGTAAGCCGTTGGTTTGAAATAAATATCCTCTTTGGCCATCTGTTGATAACTCGATAGCAATGGTTGTTAAGGTGGTTCACTATTTGCTTGCTGACGTATTACTAGCTATAATTAATATTTTTTATGGTATGAAAAATTCTGACTGAGAAGCATCAGGGAAGAGGAAAAGATCAGGTCTTTCTGTTCTTTGGTGGATTTTTGTCACTCAAATTGTCTTCCCCAATGGGAGAAAGTACTTATATATCTAAATAGCGAAAAATTCTTAAAAAGACCAAAATATGATATCCTGATATCATGGGCATTTTCTCCTTCACTGCACCTCTTCTAACAGTAGATTATTTCTTCACTCTGGAAAGAATGAGGAAAGAATGAGGTTTGGTTTCATTAAGGAACTCAATCCCAGGTTTCGTTTCTTGAATGTTAGGGCATACATTTCCTTTTCCTCAGCAATAAAAATTATCTCCATTCCAGAAAAGAAAGAAAGAGAAGTGACAACGGAGATCTTTGAGAACTAGGCTTTCTATTGAGACCACTAGGTTCGAACTGTTTCTCTGCCATTTTCTCCTCAGTATCGATCTTTTCATTGTGTTCTCAGGGAAGTTCCAAACTGATATTGGAAAAGCTTGGGCAGCTGAGATAGCATCCAGGAGAAAACGCAACGAACAGTGACCTCTAATTTTGAATAGCCCGCAACCAGGATTCTATTTCCAATATGATGACGCGGAATTGCTTACCATAACTTCTTTGGTCGTTAGCCTATGAGCTTTGTTTAGGAAAATATTTTTTTTTTCTTTTGGTCTCTGGGATTAGTGTTTTTGCTTTATCTGAATTGCATATTTGTTGTCATTTACTTCCTAAATATCATCAGAAATCAAGAACATTTGCTTGAAGACTCCGTTACTAGCAAAATCTAGCAATGAAAATTGTCCAGACTGCTGGAAGGGAACTAAAACGTCAAACTGACAGTGGTAATCCTCGATAAATGCGTATTTATAGAGAGTGAAAGAACGGTGTGGAGTTCCTTAGTATATTGGCATTCAAGCTTGTGGCATAATTTAAAACAAAAGCTACTTTTAAGCTACATGACATCGGTGCCAAAACTTCTTTGAAAGAGTGCCTCTATGTTCTACTATTGGAGTGATCGAAACAATAAAGATGACCTATTTAAAGTTTAAACGTGTCATTCATTTATACCCAAGTTTAGCAATTGCCAATAAAGAAGACTACAGACGACAGGCAGGTAAACAATAGCGAAACAAAGTGTACAAGGAAGAAGCAGACAAATCTAGAAGAGCCAAATAGATGATATATATATATTTTATCAAAATATGTACAATTTAGTCCGCTTTTGACATGCGTTACGCGTGCTTTTCTTTCCATTACCCTTTGTCTGCATAATTGGTGCCAACAATTTTGAGTTTTCATCCCAAACTCTTATCCTCCTTCCATGGAAAGACACCAAAACATTTGTCCTAATTTGTCAGTCGCAACCCGAGCTACTCCCCCCCAAACAAGAGGCACATTTTTTTTGGCGAATTGAAGCATCTAAAAATTCAACTGATCCGGGCACAGACATGGATGATAGGATCCGACTAACTTGAACGGTTTTCACTCTTGAGTCTATTAATTTCATCTTGCGCATTTATCAACCTGTGAATGAGATAAATCGTCAGGTTTTCACATTTTAAAAAAAAAAAAAAAAATCTGTACCTAGAATTGTCTGGTCACTGCAATCACCTCCACTGTAAATCGGTGATCTCCAGCAGTAGTTCTCTTTCTCTTTCATATGCTGCCTCAAGCTGCCAAGAAAAGAGATTAGAGGGGAAATAAGAATTCCAAGAAAGATTCAACAAACAAAGTCAGGTCCAAAATTAAGAGCTCCAAGGATAGAAGTCATGGAATAGGAGAAAACTGAATCAAAGAATTGGAGTATCACCCTAGAACTCACCAAGGACTTTTCTGAAGCTTGCATCTCACTATTCGCCCCCTGAGTTGAACTGATATGCTTCATTGCATTTAGTATATGATCCTGTAAAAGGAATTAGACAAATAAACAAAATGTTTACATAGCATATAGTAAGGAAATTTCATACCCTTAGAAGAATATTTGTCTGCAAGATGGTATGCAGATGCGAATAAATTGAAGAGCCAACGTGATTTGGTGTGGTAGCTTCAGCTGGCAACGAGGCACAAGCTGCAGGTAGTGGAGACATAACCTGCATAATGACATTACTCTTTTACGAGCCTTCAAATTTGTATGTTCAAAGCTATTATCTAGGGTACTGCTAAGGCACGTGGTTGAGATACCCTAGAGCTGAAATGAGTTTCAGGAAAGAATGCGCAACAAATTCTACACAACTGACCTGCATACTATGACTCTTCTGCAGTAACGGAGCAGGGGCTGGAAGAGAAGACGGAACCACCTGAAAGGTAAGATTTGAGAAGTTATAACATTAGATTGAAAAGAAAAGACAACGTAAGCGACCATTTTACCTTGTCAATCTCAACATTCTCTGATGTCACTTTAAATCGTCCTCTTTGCTGGACAACTGGCCCCTTGGATTTCTCATCATGATCAGAACCTGATGTCCCTATTACATACAAGAGGTTGATGAACAATGGTACTCGAAACATAGCAATAGTTGGGGTAAGAAAAGAAATAATTGTGGATCAATGCAAATAACATCAACAGAATAGTGGGGAATCAAGAAAAACAACATCTAGTACATACCTGATGGTTTTGGTGCTTTTGGCAACATATCCAGAGGTGGGTCCTCTACCCCGTCACAAGGTCCAGTAGCTTGTATTTGAGATTGTTGCGTATCACTAAATCAGAAACAAAAAATAACAGAAGCAGAACAAGATGCATTTAACTTGGTGAAATATGAAATTTATCAAAAAAAAAAACTATCTATAATAATGTAACCTACAAAACACGAATGCAGGAATCCAAAAATCCTCTGTTAGGTCAGCATTGTTAGGAAAACAGGCAAGCCAACAAATAGTGTGTTCTTCTATTACTGCCAAACCTTGCATAAATGTCACCTTGAAGGTTTAATCTCTAACCTTTCTCCTTTACATGAAGAAGGACCAAGTTCTGTTGTTGTATCAGTTGGACTTCCCCTTTCAGCATCTGAACGAGGAGCTGTACCATCCGGATGCTTATCATTGCTCTCCTCAGGTTTCTCATTCAAAGTATTGTCAAGGTCATTGCCAGGACATAGTAAACCATTCTGCAATACAGTAGGTTTACGATTTGCTGCAGCAGCACTGGTGTCATCTTCAGCTCCATTACTGATTCCTCAGATGAAATGCGAACAAAGATGCATTTTATTAGCTTGTAAAACTACCTGAAACCAACTTGTGGAAATCTTGTGACGGACAATAAATGGAAACCAATGAGGAATATTCTTCAGTTTACATACCTGAGATTGTTTGAAAATGACAAAACAGGTGAGTGAGAAGCTGTTGACTTTGTCCGCATCATATCCTCATCTTCCTGAAAAACACAACTGTCATTAAAAAGATACATCCCAAAAGCAAAATCACCATGGTAAAGTCATACTCTTACTTTTTCTGTTCTGTAATCTTTTAAAGAAATAATTGAAGAGCTTCGTGTATATTTACTGGGAGAGTCAAGCCCACATAAGGAATTGGAGGAGCCACTAGGCTCTTTGTCTGGAATAGCTTCATCATCCTGAATCTACCACAACAGTAACCAACATGAATTTGGCATCACTTAGAAAAACTTGAAAATGACTTCTGGAGACTGAAGCTGGAGGAAAAAACACAAGCATTACCAATGAAGCCTGAGCCTTCATGTCCTCAATGTTGAAGTTCCATCCACTGATCCCTCGCTTGTATTCACTCTGTAGAGATTTTTTCAATGAAAGAATTATAACTGTGTAACTATGAAGTAAAGGAGACTCAGATAAGAGAATAATACAGCAGAGAAGGCAATCAGTTGCACAGGAACAAGAAAGAAACAAAGATTCAGCGCAGAAGCACAAACAGGAAAATCTTTGACAATAATGAGAAACAAAGATTCACCTTTCAAAAAGAAAAGAAATCTAAAAGAATCCACCTCTGGACAAGAAAGAAGTCCAGAAATCCGAAAGAATCTAGCTTTCAATAAGAAAAACTCACAAACAAGATTTTAAAAAACCAAACCTGGGATAGCTCCTCCTTTTTTCCATCTGGCATCTTCTTTTGTGCAAGCATGTCTGCTTCCTTTAACTGCAATACAGATATAAGTGTTTATTTCAGAACGTAAAGCAACAAAGCATACTGGCAAAATTGACATATCAAGCAACGGTTGGAAGAAACCTTTAGTGCTCTAAGACGATCACCAAGTGCAGGCAATCCCTCTAAAAGAGTACGAGCAATATAGTCATTGGATCTAGCTTGCTTGAAAAAGGAATGTTTTAGAAGCTTCTGCGCAGTAGGCCTTTTGGATGGATCTTTAACCAAACACATAGCAATCATTTGCTTAAAAGACTAAGAAGAAACACCACAAAGAAAGCAAAACTGTAAGCAAAGGTCCCTGATCACCAGTGAAAAAGTTACACTCGAACAAAGTATAGTCTGTAAATGTTACCTTTGAAAACTTCCTATCCCTTTCATAATCAAGGCCGGGTGGTGCATTTTGCAAGGTCATAAGCAAAACCTGTTGGGGGTCAATTCTGTTAGATTTATGAATGTTAGTGAAGGTAACTGAATGAAGAGAATACAAAATGAGATGCTTACGTACTTTCATTGGAGGATACTTTGAGAAAGGAGCATGACCATGAGCTAGTTCAAGAGCTGTTATTCCAAAAGACCAGATGTCCGCCCTGTGAAATGAGGATGCAAAGAGACACTTCTAGTGTTAAATAGGCTCGTCAATAATATGAGATAAGGGAAAGAAAGAGTAAGGGACCAAACTTGAAGTCATATCCATGCAATTGCTCCATCACTTCAGGTGCCATCCTAGAAATAACAAGAGGACGTATTTGCAAGTAAGATTTCAAAGATGGAAAAAATAAATAAATAAATAAATAAATAAAAAACAGTCTAGCTTGAAAGAAGTCAGAAAGCCTACCAGCAAGGTGTCCCAACAAAAGTATTTCTTGACCGCTGCCTATCACCAGAATCGAAAAGGCAAGCAGAAACTCCAAAGTCTCCAAGCTTAATTGCTCCACGTGCATCAATCAAAATATTCCCAGCCTACGTAAAAGAATTCAAAGACATTGAAAGCCATAGTAGCTCTAATCGTGAAAATGAAGAGCTCATTCATTGAAGATATTTGTCTCAAACTCAAAGAAATTGGACCATGATGGATGAGTGACCCACCAAATGCAGATTGTGAAAAGTTCTTCAAACCAATCAGTCTTACCTTAACATCTCGGTGTATGTGACCATGATGATGAAGGTACTCTAAGCCCTTCAAAACTTCCCGTAAAATGGTTGCTATTACTACCTCTTCAAAACCATCGGGATAGGCAGCTTTCAATATGTGAAGACAAGAACCACCGGCCATGAAGGGCATAATGACCCACAAGTTATGGTCTTGTACAAATGAGCAGTGTGCCCTTAAAACATTGGGATGGTCCACCAAGATCATAGTTTGCGCCTCTCGGGAAATATTTCCCTAATGTAGACATCAAATAATTTAGAGATGCTGGTAAAATATCCTTGAGAGCAGGGACTTTTTCAAGAAAACATTATATAGCTATCCTCTTCTCGTTTTAGGTGTTGAAAGGTAAAAAACAGTCATTATTTACATGAAAAAATGATATTCAAGTCACCACTTGTGTACCTTGTTCATAAATGCAACCTAACAGGACATAATGAATTTCAAATACAATGCTTCACCTATGTATAAGTGGTTGAGTTAATCATGAATATGCCATATAGATATAACTGTCAGAACAGAATGTCTCCTAAAGGATCTTACCACCTCTCATGCCTCTTTAAAGAGTGGTGAGATTACTCAACACAGACACATGAAAAGAAATTTGCTGTATGCTTTGGCTGCATCTCGATCATGGAACACTAGTGTAGAGCTTCTTCACCACAATGTTGGACAGTAGAAAGTAATTTTATTCTACTCAAAACAGAGGCAACATAAATAATTATATGAGACAAATGCAACACATTCTCTCAGTAACCTGCCTTGCGGCATCAGCAGCCTCTACAAAAAATGATAAAGCTGTCTACCAGACCTCTGCATTTCTATTTACAGTATGGAAAAGCATTTTCGCTTGTGACCAAACAACATAGGACAACGTGTTATAAAGATACATACCGAATTTAAGCCTAATGTGATAGCACAATCAGCATCACAGGCCACGTGTTACTTAACGAAGGAAATTTCTTCTAGAAGAAATAAATTTTACAAGATCGACTCATTCATGAATTATCTTCTGAATCGCACGTCCACTTGTACACGCCAATGAAGGCAGTGAGACCTGGAACTAGATAGAGGACTATCACATTTTAGATTTACAATAATTGGAAGTCAATAATGCATATGACACGTTAGTCCCGTTTCCCCTGGCTTTAGATAAAGAATAAGAGTCGATTAAACCTTTCAGAATGTTGCCTTCTTAACGATGGGCATATAATGTGAGAGGAAAGCCCTGTCTTGGAGGCACTAATCGCACCTTTACCATCCTTTTAACAGATTTTTTTTGGAATAACAGAGATTTTACGGAGAGTAAAACGAGCGACCAATTCTTAGATGGCATGAATTCCATGCAGATTGGTAGGTGAGTAATTGAGCAGTAGGCAATGGTAATGCAAACAGAATAATTTCCTAGAACATTTTCGTAACGGGCATTACCAGCTTGATAGCTGCATCCCGAAATTACAAAAGAGTAAAGAACAAGAAAACAAAAAAGGAAAGTAAAAACGGTAGAAACGTACCAGATCGCTGTTATTCCTCTCGAAATCAAGAATCTTGATCGCAACAATCTCGTTTAAAGGGACGCAGCGCGCACGATAGACGGACGCGCTAACGCCCTGCCCTATCTCTTCAAACAGCTCATAATCCTCTGCGCGAATCGGATACTTTCTCCGATCCATGTCGACTTCCTCTGACGCGAATCTTCCCGAACTGAGCTTTTTGGACGACGAGGAGAACGCCTCCGAGAGCTTCTTCGATGCACTAACTTCTCAGATACAGACGAACACAAGAATTCTCTTAGACAGGAACTCGTGATCAATCAGACAGAGACAGAGAGATATGTAAAGCAACGGGGAGGAAGATATATCAAGAAGCCGAATCCAAAAACCAGGAAAGCAACAAAAAAAATTATTAAAACAAACAAAAAAGAAGAAGAAGAAGAAAGAAGAAGAAAAATGTCACCAGATAGATGTTTTTCCATGGCTGCAAGACCAGGTAAGGAGGCAGAGACGCTGTGAATTGTTCTGTTTTTTCAGAGCGAGAATGAGGGGAGACGGAAAAGGAAGAAGAGGAAAAAATCGAGGAGAGTTGGAGAAAGGAAACAATATACGAACAAAGGGATGGAGATTGTGAGGTTTTGCGGGATTTGCTGGCCAAGGAGGGAGAGTCCTGAGCGTTCGGATCGGGAGGCGAGGTGACGGCAAACATTTGTATAGAGAAAGCGCGCCACATGGAGAAGGTGAAAATTATAAAGCCCCGTTCCGTTAATCAAAACCAAAAAAAATAAAAATAAAAATTAAAACAAAAGATTTTATCAATGCCTTTTTCCCAGTTAGTTTTTTTACTCCTCATACTTGGCGGCTGGGAATTACCGCGGTGTCATTACGCACCCGGCGCTGTATAGCACGTGTACGGGTACGTGGCCGAAGCATGTACCAACCGCTGACGTGGTAAATGATTTCCGAGGTTGCTCACGAGACGAGAGTCGACAGGGACTCCTATTATGTCCTCCTGGAATTTTCGAAATATCCATGAAAACCACTGTTGACCCGGCACGCACTCAACGAGACCGGTTGGAATCTCGCGTATTGCTGCCGGTCCCTAAATACTAATGCTCCCTTCCCTGATTCCCTCCAATAGAGAAAAAACGAAAAAATTACAAAACCTTCAGTTCTGTCATCTGATGAGACGACGGACGAGAATGTCAAAAAAATAAATTATAGTATTATTCTAAAGTCTGAAGACTCTGAAGACTCTTGAACCAACCAAATTTCAGTTGATTCAGTTCGACCCGGTTCTGACTTCCGTATGAATCGTACCGGTCAGTGTCTCCCAACCCCAACCCAAAAAGGGTACTTGAGGAAATTCCGTAGACAGCGACTCGGACTCTTGGAGTACCACGGAACCGTGGTACTTGCTCCGAGTCTCCGACTCCCGATTTCGGAACAAGTGTTAAACACGTGAAACCTGTTTGGGTGGGTTGTAGAATGCGCCACTTTGGGCTCCAAAAAGAGAAGCGAAAACGCCAGCCCCACCCACCTGCAAAAATACCATATGGGTAACTTACGTCCTGCTCTGCTCCGTACTACAGTACCGTACCGAACGTAATCGGGAATCGCCAGCGTGGCAGCCAGGCAGAAACACGAGCCGCGCGTCTCCTCTCACGTGACGTCCGTCCTTCCAAATCCAGATCTCCAAATTAATCAATCCGATCGAAACGGTCCCACGGCCCCTGCATTGTTGGTGGGCCCGAATCGGATCTGGGGTACACGATTATGGGAAGGAAGACCCTGTCTTGGCCGGATCCGAAACATGAGAGAAGGGAAGGGGATCCATCATCTTGCGACCTTTTAGTGCCCGTATATATGTGTGAAATCTTTTTGTTGGTTTTCGTTGTTGGGCTTTTGCCTTTTAGTGACCTTGCGGCAACGTAAAAACAAAATAGGACAACCTGTACCTTGACTCGTATGGAAGTTAGTGCCCCCGGCTTCCCTGGCTGTTTAGTATTTCTTAATTGAGCTCCCTATTCAGTATTAATAACTATTAACCAACTTGTAATGGGGTTTATTGCTTTAACTGATGAGTCATGAGGCACGTGTACGAGGAGGAAGACTTGACCTCCAAGGCATATTCTTTCTAAGGCAAGTAGTGTAGTGAGACTCTTATATAGAAAGTTAGAAACCAAAAGATTAACTGGCTCTTTATGATCAACCGTGTCGAAAGCTAGGAACTGAGGCCGTGATGGGTTGCGAGAATCCAGGACTCGGTTAGAGAAGACTAATTCCTTGCATGAGAGCCGGATGAGAAGGAGAAGAATGAGCCGACGATACTGGGCAAGATATATGGTTTCAAAATCACTGAAAGTGTCCTGGCCTAGTCGGGTGTCATGTCGCAATCTAATTAATTAGTTGGGAACCAAACCCTGTTTATCGTCCAACACCAATAATTACTCGATATGACCATTTTCCACCCATTTTGGATCTGATAATAGTTTGGTGACAACTCCATGGAAACAGATGATGGAGAGATAGGGCATGTAAGTGGCAACTAGTAATACGCTGTTTACAGGTGCTTGGTTGTAAGATAGCATTAATTTGAAGTTAGGAGACGGTACCCACTAAAATAAATAGATTTATAGTTAGACATATTTCATGCTTTCTCCTCGAATTAGGGAAGAATTATGTCGTTGTAGGAGGGAAAAAACCCACGAGAGCGGGACGGGAGCTATTTATTTAGAATTACATTTTTGTTACTGTAGTGGCCTGTTGGCCGTGAAAGATTAGAACCCTCCGCGTGGCTCTATCAGGCCCATGAGCTGACGAGCCTCCTCCTGGACCGAGTTACGACTCATGACAAGCAGATGCATGTATCAATTGAGAGTTGCTACTAACTCCAACATTCGTATTAATTCTTGTTCTCAACTGCAAGTTTCTTATTAACTATTGTGAGAACTCGCGGGTCAATCTTGAATTCTTTATCGAAAGACTCCTTTTCCCTCTTCACGGAATAGAACTAGCGAGAAATTTGGATCTTTCCAAATTCCATCATCTCTAAGAACGGTCACAGGCCGAGAGTCGTCCACGAAAACCGCAAACAAAAGACGCATACGCTTTAACCTTCTTTCGTTCCAGCAAAAGCCAAAGAAGAGAATAAAAGAAAAGAGTCAGATGATGACACGGGTTGAGGATTCATTCACCTATCCCTGTCGCCTTCCCATTCATAATATTTCCCCTTCTCTCTCTGTTTTCTCTCAGTTTTGGGACCCGTTTTAATTGGTTCGTCCGCATGAAACTCTAAAAGACGCTTTCTGAGATGAATGGAAATTTCTCTGGGATTCACTATGTTGAATGAAACTTGTTTGCACACTCACAAGAAAGCATTACAAATTACAACCATGATGATCAGGTAAGGATTTATTTCTTAACAGGACGCATCTCTATGCTGCAACTTCGACCAACTTCTTCAGTTTCTTGTTACTCAATCGCTCCTCGTAAAGGATATCCTTCTCGCATTCGTACCTGTTCCGGGGGGGAAAAAATAATAATAAAGAGTTAAATCGGCAGCTGAAATTTGAGCAATTGTTGCGAAGAAGAAGGCACAGAGCTATGAATCGCACCTCGGTGGAACAGAGATCAGAGAGTTTAATCTCTTCGCCAGTCTAACGCAGTCTTTCTCCGTGCTTAAAACGTCCGTGAAGCAGAAGTATCTCCCGATCGAGTACTCGTCTTCCAAAGTCCGGATATGAACATCTGCGAGGAATTCCACATCCACGGAGGCGAGAACTCCATTTTCACACATCTGGGCTGCGCCTGTTGGATTTCAAATTAACGAAAGGGATAATTAACTGATGAAATCAAAAACATAATCCGAAGTAATCAAAGTAACTGAATTGGATGGACGGATTGAGATGTACCTTTTAGATAGGACATCGTGGGTCCGGGATTGAGGCGAGCAATGCCGGGTCCAAGCACTAAACCAGCATTGACTGACACCATGTTCACCATCCTGTCCATGGCTAAGGCCCAGGCTGCTCTCTCCGACAGTGTTTTTGCTAGTGGGTACCATAGCTGCAGATTGGAATACATTTTTTTTGAGCTTCATACTTTTAATGGTTCCAAATTGAGGATGCCCGAATTTGAATAAAGAGCTTGAACAAGAAGGAAAGACTGAAAACGGAGACAAGCCTTGAGATTTCTGCAGAGTTCGGGGTCGCTCCACGACTTCTCATCCACATCCTTCACCAAGCTAATATTTTCTCTCCAAATGGCCGCCGTTAAAGAAGAAGAAAACACCATCTTCCCAACGCTGTCAACTTGAGCACAAGCCTCAACAACATTGATTGCCCCTCTGACCTCCATATCCACCTTCAGGTCCTGGCACATGAAAAACCAGAACATAACTACTAAAAAATACTGGCATGTTTCTCAGTTTTCTGTGAGGACATCCATCTGAATCAACAGAACAAACAGCACAAAGACTGCCGTATGATCAACAGAAAGGTAAAGCTAATCCCACCACATACATCATACGCATCCGAACTATCCAGAGAGCAGAATAAAGCAGAGCAGCCCTTCAAAGCTTCAGTGATGCTGTGATAATCCAGCACATCCACGGGGAAGACCGTAATCCTCTTCTGGAAGACACTCATCTCCTCGACTTTCGACTTGATTTCACGGTTGCCTGCATACAGAGAGTAAAGCAGATAGAGCAGAAAGCAACTGAAACGAAATTGAAGAAAAAAATGCTATGAACCGCCAAGCACAGGTATCAATCTGACTGTCTCCACATACCATTACTCAGAACTGCAGCATGAACCCAATACCCTCTGCTCACCAGTCCCTTGAGAATCCAAAAACCCACATACGAAGAAGCATCGAGAACGCAGACGGTGGGCTTCTGTTGTTGAAATTGAGGGTTTCCGAGATCGGTTTCTGAAGCAAGAAACGTCATTTTGAGAAGGCAATGCCGAACGGCTCTGTCTTTTTTCTTGTCTGCACTCACTAATCCTCCCTTCCCTCCGTTGCCCTTTGAGCAGCAGCAAGAGTCTCCCACCATTTATATAACCTGCCCCTCTTCCCCCGCTGTGCACAGGAGAAGAGCGATGGTTAGGTTAGATACAGGGGAACGCGTTCATCTACTCCCTCTTGGATGACAGGCACCAGTTAGGTTTGAATCTCGAACGGACGAACAATTGGAGCCGGAGCCGCACCGCCTATCGACCCGATCGTGGCCGTTCATATCACCATCAATTACGATCCTAACTGAATCTTAAATGAACCGGAACAATTAAATCGAGACACAGGCAGTTGAAAACCGCTAGAACAAGACGCATTTAAAGAGTCACTTTGGTTTAATAATTCCCGCTTCATTCCTCAAAAGGAATCAGCAATAAGACAAAGAAAAGCCGAGTCCTGTGGCATTTTGCACCATCGAACTCTACGATTTTCTATCGATCTTCACATTATTTTCAAAGATAAGTGGCAATTTCGGCTCGACCCGGGATTCCAGTTGTAAAATATAGCCAGACCCAGTGGGACCGCGGGTTGGTACCAATTAAAACTGGCCCAGCCTTTCCTACGTGGGGCGTGGATGCCAATTATATTAGACGAATCACAGGTGGAGGGGAAATACTACGTGTAAGACGAAGAGGAGGCTGAGAGGGGCCGCTGAGCTGTTCCCCTAGTCCAGCAGAAAGGGGTACTGTGAGGAGGACACGTGTACTGAGAGAACGTCGTGCGTAGAGGCTGGCGGCGCGCCACGTGGCATAGGAATCCAAATGAATTCGACCAACCGAGAAGTCGCGCTCACTCTCGCGAGTCGCGACCTTGGCAGCCGATGCCGGTGACCAGTGAACCAATGCCGGAAGCTCCCAACGCCCTTCCCTCCGCATTCTCTCGCTCTGACGGTATGGGCTGCTCTCATCTTTCATGTCAGAGCAGAAATAGCGGTCTGTCTCTATGAATTATTCACGATGCACTTTGGGAACTGAACTTTTTTTTTTTTTTTTTTTCACTAAAAACGTTCGCTGCAACTAGAACTGGGTAACCTGATCAGGAAAAGAAGATCGATGTGTATTACGATACTGTGATCTTTAGACTAAATGAACCAAGGCCAAAGACGGGATGGAAGGTGTTCGGTATGTCTTGTGGTTGATTGATAATGGCAAAAGATCAGCTTTTGACATCAAGATCATGCTACACAATTTGAAAGTACACAAAGATGACTATCATATACTGCGAAGGGAGAGATACTGATCAGGTCTTGGTTACTACGTTTTACATCTTGATTTAAAGTCGTACTCATTTTAGACCAGCATGATAAACTAGAAGAAAACCTTTCAGAGTAATTTACAGATCAAATTACCATTTTTGTGTTTGGTTAATTAGTCTATAAACAAATTGTGTGATGTTAGTTGGGAATGACAGTTGGCACAGATATTTCAAAAAATTGAATAGAATTGCAAAGAATGAGTCACTATTACATCCTTAGCCACATAATGATTTGCGTGGCCATATTTCACCCTCATCGGGACAACCATAACAGTTGACCCATCAATGAAATTTTTATTCGTCCAAAATGTTATCTGAACACGTACTATAGGCAATCAGGTCTTGAACAAGTTCGAAGGAACCTGCACAAAATTAACTTTAGGAATCAATTAAAATGATTATCAACACCCTGATGAACAACATGACATGGGATATAAGCAGATTGTAAAGTAGTAATCAATTAAATTACCTTCACATGATGTGGCATGATTTTGATGTCAAAAGGCACATGAAGCCATGCTTCTGGATGGTGGAAAAGGAAGTTCTCTGGCTTACTGGTGTAGACATCAGCATACTGATGAATATTGTATGCAAAAGCTGATTCTTGACCACTATCGGTAAGGAAGGTGGCACCAAAAGATTTATTGAACATGTTTTTCATAAGAAAACGCGCCATTTGCCTCTCCTCGTTCAACTCACCCAAAAGAGAAAAATAACTATCTTCTTTTGCA
Organism: Aristolochia fimbriata; assembly: GCA_019845555.1. Taxonomy (NCBI): domain Eukaryota; kingdom Viridiplantae; phylum Streptophyta; class Magnoliopsida; order Piperales; family Aristolochiaceae; genus Aristolochia; species Aristolochia fimbriata. Next base: position 3,439,083 of record CM034078.1, read on the forward strand.
TCTGTACTAGTTGCGTGGAACTTTCCAAGCAGTTCTTGTACAATATGGAACTTAGCCTGAATCAAAGAGAAAGTTGATAAATGTAATAAATAAAATGTCATTCAAAAATACTAAATTAAATAAAAGCACCATCCAAACAAAGTAACGTAATTACTAGCTCAAGCATACCTGTTGGAAACGATAACTTTCATCATTTTGCACCCTGATTTCGTTCTGTATCAAGTGAGAACTTTCTATGAGCATGAGAACATTCTTTGACAACCTTGTTATTTTGCTAAAAGAAGCCAATTAACTATCGTTAACCACTCCAGCAGACAAGGAGAAAATCACTGCCATCATCTTCAAACAAACGAGGCAATAAATTTGCTCAAAGTTATATAAGAGATAACCCTGTCAAGCATCATGCTCTGACCAGGACATTTGTTGCATATACTTTTCTATGAACTACGGCATATCAAATTGCTTATAACAGCACTAGAAAGAAAAACATTGGAAAGATTCCGTACTTCCAATTCATGAATGATAGCAGCAGTACGCCACCCAGCTTTAGAAGGTCCCCTTAAATCACTAAACAAATGATCACCAAAATAAATCACCTACAAGACAAATGGATAATGAAGTTTTAGAGAGTAATCATATAATGGTCAAAACTATAAATACACAGTTACATTAAAAATAGTTTAACAAAGAAGATACATTTCAGAACATATCAAGAAAAAAATGCTGATGATGCTTCAGCCAAATACATTTCAGAATATATCAAGAAGAAAATGCTGATGATGCTTCAGCCAAATACAAGATATATGGTTGGGGATCCCAAAAATTCACCAAGGAGATTTTTTAAGATATGACAAATATCCTTCTTATGGATCCTAGGTTGTAGGATCCACATGCACGCATGACCATGTCCCTGGATATAAAATCTGTAAAATTAGGTACATACTGGCAGCAGAGGTTAAATTACTTTGGCATGATTGAACTCGAGGTTTGCATGGATCTAGATTACAAGAGTCATCTCCAGTGACCAAAGTTGTCATGATGGAACTCGAGGTTTGCATGGATCTAGATTACGAGAGTCATCTCCAGTGACCAAAGTTGTACTGATATGCAAGCCTAGAAGCAATTGAAAGTATCCAATACACAGAACCAACAACTTCAGTATGTCCTCAACAAGCTGCTCCAGTTCTGTCAAAGTCAGCAAATTAACACCCTAAATAATACATAATCATGCCTGCCACCAATAGGAACTTGAGACCCTTAAAGAAAAAGAGAGAACACGAAACACAATGGCCTAATGATCAAATTCCCACAAAATGAAAAAAACCCTAGAACAGAGAGAACATGCAACTTCTGGAAAATATAAAGAAGTGAACTTTTGAGGTCAAACAACGAAATATACCTCTGGACCTTTCCACTTTGTGATTTCCAAGAATGATTTTAGGCATCCATGGTAATATATTTGGTTTGGCAGGAACGCCTCCACCTTTGAGAAAGCTAGTGTGTCCTTGTCATTGTCATAGCACCTAAAAGAATGTTTGAGGAGCAATGACAGTTCAACAAAAACAAACACAAACATATTCCGCACAATGAGAATAATGAGCAAGAATAGTCCACAAGCAAAGCTTATTAGGTAATACACACCTACATGAATAGATGATATCCTAAGATATAAGAGTTATGCAGAAAGAACATGTTTCACTCAGAGACCTCTGTTCATTTCATGGTTTTAAAAAAAATAACTTTTTTATTTATTTACTCAATCTGTCTTGGTTGTAGGAAGACCTGGTTTGCCTTTATTTCTACCGAGCTGGCATCTCAAGTTAAAGCCTCTTGCATTTAACTCAATCATGAACTTTTAGGATGTTCAATAACTTTTAAATTTTTCAGCTCTTCAGAATCTACATAGTGTTCATCACATTCGATACAGTTTTCTCATACTATCTCATTCAACCTGGGATATGACAATAATTCAGCACAAATGCATGTAAGGCCGTAATATATCATTTTTTTTTTTAGGAAGGTGAATACATTTTACTCCCAATGCTACTGTGGAGACCCGAACCCAAGACCTCCCCGTAGCAATAACTCCCATGGCACCATTGAGCTAATGCCCAAGACCCCGCCATAATATCACATATCAATAACATTTAATCATTAAAAACTCACCCAGCATATCAACAGAATCTCACTCAAGTCCTCACTTTTCCTCTTGAAGGAAGAACCCTCATTTTCTTTCTTCTTTGAAAAAAAGCCATCGTTTTTCTTTTCTTTCATGAGAAAGGGCCCTGATTTTCTTTTCCTTCATGAGAAAGAACCCTCGCTTTTTTTTCTTTCATGAGAAAGAGCACTTTCTTTTTGTTCATATGAAAGAGCAGTCACTTTGTTTTCTTTTTCGAAAAAGAACCCTCACTTTCTGCAACACTCATTATCCTGCGCTAATCATGACATGGAGAAAGACTATAAAACTGCTGTCCAGTGGTTGAAATGTCATCTCTACAACATGGACCCAGAAATAGACCAGTTAAATACTAGACCATTCATCTCATGTGAAAATTACTTAATGTGATCAAACCAAGACACCAAAACCACTTTGCAACATAGACCATATATTAGGAGTCGAGCCAACCAAGAGACGTATCATCAAAATAGAAGGGAAGCTCCCATAAAAGATTGAGCCCAGTTCCATCCCATAACCACTAGCAGCTTAGGAGGCCTATTACTCAACCTTTTGAGTGCATCAAGCTTTCTTAACATTTTTTAATGGGATTTTGTCCTAAGTAACACTTCCCACTGACATTGAAGCTTAAAAAACAACACACCTCAGATGTGGAAAAACTCCTAATGGAGCACAGAACGGGACACATACGCTATTTATGGTGGTCTATTCACAATTTTACACAAAAGATATAGAAGAACATGATATAAACCAGAATTTCAGCCGCACTCTTTTAGTCTGGACTCCTCTATGTGACATGGGAGCAATACCGCAGACCATTTATCTAGGGATCCATCTCATTTTAATTTGGGGTCCCCAAGGTTGGAGCCACGTGAGATAAGCAACACATCACAGACCTACAATCTTGATGTGGGTGAGCAAGGTAAGTTGCAAATGATGAGCAAGACCCATCCAACTAGCATAGTTTCTACAGGGTATTTTTGGTTTTCTTAAAAGAATTAAAGCCTATAACTGAAGCAATAGACCTTAACAGGGAAGCACAGCTCATTATCATTTATTGCCATGGACATGGGTAAGCCTTTCTTTTGAAGAAGAAGCCAAGGGTGAGTCTTGACCAAGACATAAAATTAAGCCAATCATACAGAGTTAATGATACTGATTTAAAAACAAAAGCAAGAAATAAAAAAGTGGCATATATAGAGTAAATTACTTTAAATCGCATACACATTTTTATAAGTAAATATAAAAATTACGCACCAAAGAGAACATTCATTAATATCACATTTTGTGGATAGAAAGTTAAAATACTTCTGTTCGGACTTATAATGTATAACTGCACAAGTTTAACTCAAAAGAAATTAACAAAGTTAAATACAAAATATATAAGAACAGAAATTGATATTTAAAAGCAAACCAATACAGTTTTCACACTGGATTTCCTAGACTTCTGTGACCTGTGAGAAGACTCAGTTAATTAAAACCTGAGCTTTACAAAACAAAAAATTGCTTAAACTTCCTAGTCACAGGCAAGTCGGAGTGACATCGACCCACTTAGACTTCACCAATGTTCCAAGCCGATAAATGTATATCTCACTATTGGAGATTTGATGTCCTAGGAATGAACATAACACACACCATTTTCAAAATATGAACACTCTAGCTCAATACTATAACCAAAATCTTAGTTCAAACAAGAGAATCAAAACAAAGATCGAGTTTATGATTATACCTGAATGGGTGCTCAGATGTGTAGAACGTGGGCTTATTGGCATGTGCAATTACAACATCAAAAAGATCTCTCCATGAGTCCCCATTACCAAAAGAACCCTAAAATTGAAACATTAAAGTAACCAGTCAATTAAAAAATCAAATGTCATCTAGGATGTTGTTCATTCCACGAAAAATACATATAAATAAATAAATAAAGAACCATTTTCTTCATAAAATTCATAAAGAATCAGTATCCATCTTTAATGAGGAAGAAATCACTTGAAGGTACGGCAACAATAAAATAAAACTACCCTAAAAGCATGTTCTTCCAACCCAACAAGTCAACTTGAGTTAGACTTTTTTTTCCAGAAGGAAAACCCCAACCTGCTGCTGCATGGCAGGGCCAAGAGAACCACAGGTATTGGGCCCAGCCCCCACACTTCTTGTACAGAATTCTAAAGCTTTTAAAATTAATGGTGGAGGAAGAAGGAAAGTAGATGAGTTGGAAATTTAATGAGGGAGAACTGATTTTTCTTTGTGAAAAAACTGATAATGAGGGAGAACTGATTTTTCTTTGTGAAAAAACTGACTGTTTTAGTTTTGCTTACATGAAGAACTTGGGTATTAAACATTGACTGATCTTTCTTATCAGCAAGTATTTTCTTAACTAAAATCCACATTAGAAGAGAGGGAGTGTGTCCCACTCAACCCATGTGCAACCGATTATAAAAATTGTTTATAACTTTAACTTATACTTGCTTCCTCTAGGCCCACATCCTGACCAACTCATAACCCTAATCCAATATAATACAAATGTGGTATTCAAACAATATGAACATTGTGGAACGCTGCAAAGCTGAATAATACTATTTCTTAATGAGGATCAATAGCAACTTCTTACCAAGCCAAATCAAAAGATTAGGCCAAAACAGAGTTTTAAGTGGATGAATAAGGCTTCGTCTAGAAAATTTAACTTGATCCGTGTGAATTGAGAGGTAAAGTCTCCAATAGCCTGAAGGAGGGTTCTAGCCTCAACCTAGTTGGAATCACAACAGCTAAAGAAGGGAGAGACAACAAAGAATACTTTCCCTTTGAGTCATGGACAACATGGCCTCTCTCTCTAGGACCAGGACTACCTCACAAGTTATTTCAATATAATATACAATAAGAAAATGATCCCTGAAAACGAATACACCAAACTACATGAAAAGATGTGAACCATAGAGCTCACCAATGAAAAAGCAGAGAAAACAGCTGGGCATCACAAGACTACTATGTTACTGAATTTTCATCAAAATGAAAATAAGATAATAAATAAGCACTGTAAGGTAATCACCTCGAGCACGTATTGCATCCCACCATCAACAAAATAGTACGGAGAATTTGTTAGGAGAAAGAGCTTCTTTCCCCTCTCTTTAAGCATTTCCAGGAAGCGCAAGAGTCGATCCTGGAGTATTGAGTTAAAAAGCCTCAGAGAGAAGACAAATTAAAGAAGTGTAAACCCTGCAAAATCATACTCCAGATTTCCTTAAAATAAAGATATATATTATTTGTAAACTTTTTATGCCCTAATGACTTACATTTTTCATAAGATATCTTTGAGGGTCAGAAAGAATTTTCCTGTGGACTGATCCACTTCTGTGAACATGTTGGATTGCATGATTGACATCTTGGTATACATAGGAAGCATCAAAATCCAACTTGGCATCAACAAAATGCTGGACAATATCTGCAAGAAGGCATGCCTGTACGGCACCAAACAGTTTTTTTAATATGTGTATGGCAGCAAATAGTTACAAACATTAATACACAATTGACAAAAATAAGTGTTCTACACTTCCAAAAGTACCCTCCATGATGACATCTCCTTCAGAAGCATTTGTTGGTATCCAAGAGAGATAGCATAACAAAGAATGCAAAGGCGATCACTAAAACACTCCAAATATAGATGTACTATGCAGAAGGGACATGGCACACATACAAGCACCAAGTTGAAGAAATCAACAACAAAGGAGAGGTGCAGCATATCTTAGAAGCAACTTAGACATGCTTGTGGAAAGATGAAAAGGGTGGTGAAATTCATGATAGGTTTCATCCAGTAAAATAATATGAGCTGGATTGAGTCAATGATTCTGAAATTTAATGAGAGTGTAAATTTTGGCACCGTTTCTTTACACATAATCATTATTTACTGGAACTACTAGACATCGAAATTAGCAGTTTTGCTCCACAACATGCTTCCAAAAAAATGCACACCCAGCGTTTTTCATTCACTTCACACAAACAATAATATCAATTGGCATGAGCCCACAAAGTAACACCAAATAACATTTGACGTAGCTACAATGAAAAGCATGCATAAAACCAGGCCTTACCTCGCTGAAGCAAAATAAATCCATTAAACAAACAAGCCCACGAGCTTGATCGCGACCTATATGCCGTGTCCCATACATTTCTTTTATTTCCTGTGCATTCAGCTGGTTGCCATGCCAGAAAACAAAGGCCAAAAAAAAAAAATTAAAACAACAATTTCTTCCCACAAAAGAGGTTAGTTACCTCAGGCGCAACTAATATTTCTTTGATGTTGTGTCCTATGAAATGCCAATGCATCTGAATGAATGAAATGCTTTTATACATAATGCATTAGGTAATAAAGATTAGCTACCTTACCTTTCGGCGGCCAAAGAAGCAGCTTCCAGGCTCAATAGAACCAAAAAAGTCCAACTTCAAAAGACATCCTTTTAGTCTATCATAGTATAGACCTCTGATAGGAAATGAAGAATCATATTCAAATTGTAAACAGCTCTCTGGATACTTCAGCTGGAATGACAATAAGAACCACATTAGTCCCAAAGCGATGAAAATAGTACAAGAAACATACTGATATATTAGTATCAGCTTTACATGGACCTCATCCACAAGGTGCTCTTTTGCAAGGTTGTAGATCAAAGTCTGCAAATGAGTAGAGTAGTGCGCTAGAGTGTAATCGTAGTCAAATCCATAGACTTGGATGCGGTCTAACCTGAGGTTCTTGTTGACGTATATCCCTGAATAAAGAAAAGATGAATAAATAATGCTCAATAAAAGTTAAGATGCGAGTAAACACACGAACTCGCATGGTCATATATGCAAATTTTGTACCAGAGCGAACCTTCGGGATTCATCTTAGGCATTTCGTTCAAAGCCGCAGGGATATTGAGAAAACGCTGTTTTGCTTCGTTGAATTCTTGACGAATCATCTCAATCTCGTCACCAGTGACAGAATCATCGCCTTCGTATTTTGGAATTACCTCACCCGAGACTACTCCTGAGTGCAAACTCCTTCTGAAAATCTGGAGTCCTAATCCTATAAACCACGATGAAAAGAATGAGAAAAATGCGAAAAAAAAGAAAGAAATAGAATGAAGTAACAATGTCAGTAACTTTCGAGCCAGACGAATACCAAGAAAGAATTATATCATTTTAAAGGAAAAAAAAAAGTCATCGTCGGCAATCTTGAGTTTGAAGACTTTAAAGATGACATACACACGAAGTAATAGTCTGTGCACATTTCTAGTCCGGATCCTAGGAAACAAATCGCGAAAGAAAGAGAAAATCGTACTGAAGAATGATATACCAACTGATACTCGGTTGAAAATCGTTAGGAAGAATGATATACCAACTGATACTCGGTTCTGTGACTCCAAAACCATAACAGAAGAACGATAACATCGAAAAAGAAGAGAGAATTCGTCCATAGGCAAAGTCTAAAACCATACAAAACGGAGAACGCGAAGCACTGGAAATTTGAAAAAAATAAACAAATGATATATTAAAAACAGAAGAATAAAGTAGAAGCTAACCATGCCTTGCCGCTGACTGCGAGATGCAGCTAGAGAAGAGCGGAAATAGCCTCTTGGTGGAGGCCATTGGCGACGTTGGACAACGTTTTCTCGGTAGATAGAAATATGAAAACGAAAGCGGAATGAAGAAGGCGGGAGAACTTTTAGGGCTCTGTCTTTAATCTTTATTGTTAAAAATATTAATACGACCATTTGCTTAATAATTTGTAGACTGTAGTAAGCACGAGTGTCGTGCCCGAGCGAGTCGCACTCGTGACCCGGCTCGCGGATCCGAAATCCGAGTCGATTCGAGCGACTCGGGAAAATAGGATGCATCTCGCCCTGACTCGGTCAGAATATGACCCGGCTTAGGTGAGCCTAGTTACTCTGGGTTTGGTTTTGGTTGAGCCTAGTTACTCTGGGTTGGACCTGTCAATATTATACATCATACTTTATATATATTTAATATTTCTATAAAAAAACAAAAATAATACTAGTTACACAGAACAAGGCCAAGTCAATAAGAATCGAATTGGCCTTCAATTTTGGTTCAATCGGGTCAGACAGATTTTTTTTAAACACCGTAAAACTGCTAAATATTTATCAAGTATATAAGTGAAGTATTGTAATTCAAGATATATGTGTGTGTGTGTATATATATATATATATATAAAAATAAAAAATATTTTATTTTTCTTAGTTAGCCTTAACATATGTTGGTGTCAAAACCAAAACATTTGCTCCATTTATAAGTGCAAAATATATATATATATATATATATATATATATATATATATATATATATATATATATATATATTTCAAGTTGATTTTCTTAATAAAAATTGTCCTGTTAATGAATGTATTTACAATGGTACAATCATCGGAGTTCTCTTACAATAAGTTGTTGGGCCAAGGTACTCAAGCGTGCCGAACTTGGAACGTGGATCAAGTTAGGCTAGATTGGGTCGATGATATCCCTAATGCGCCTAAATATACGAATGAATCTTCAAGGTGGGTTTGCAACTCTATTTTTTAAACCAATTACCCTCTTCGAATCTCCTTCAGTGATGACATTAGTGTAATTCCGGTTCCTTGTCTGCGTCACTCTATATAGTATTCCATCGCCTTCAGCCACAAATGGAATCGTCAATGCCAATCACCCCGTGACTTAACCTTCGTGCTCGCGGAATGCCCGACCAAATCCAACAGGGCAAGGGGTGGGCACGGGTCGGGTTTCTGAAAATTCGAACCCGACCCAACTTATATACCTGAACCCGTGAAAAACCTGCACGGGTTTTAAAACCCGAACCTGAACCTGACTCGAACTATAATTTTACAAACCCGCACCCCACTCAACCCTATCAAAACCCAAACTCGACCCGAAAAACCTGACTTTTTTTTCTATATTTTTTAAATAAATTAAGAAAAATATATAAAAAATAAAAACCTGTGGGTCGGGTTTGGATTCTCAAACCTAAACCCAACCCGCAGGTTAGATTTGAGAATCCAAACCAAGTTTTTTGCGTCGAGTCGGGTTTCCATCTACTAAAGTTTAATTTAACTGTGCCCGAACAAGGAGGCTCCCATGCACAGGACCATGAAAGTTTGGTTTTCTTTTAAGTAGAGGTTATCTTAGCTAACAATAGCACGAGCAATCACTAGTAAAGAACTATTTCTTAGCTAGGCTTAGCATATATATATATGTGTGTGTGAGCGTGTCAAAAACGAAAAAGTTTACTCCTATCAAAAAGTGCAAATAAATTTTACATCATATGTTACTTGACCTAACAATATCATGGGTGATCCCCTTCCTTTTTCCTCTCCCTCTTTAGCTTTCACCCCTTCTTCCTACTGTCCCTTGAACTGTTGCAATCTCTCTCTCTCTCCTATTTTTTATAAAAATAAACATCAATTACTTACACACACGTAATATAACATAAGAATATATGTAATATATGAAAAATATAGATATCAATTTACGGTGCTACATACGATATAAATATTACTTGTAATAAGTAATTAAAAAGTATACATCTAACGCCAGTTTATAATACCTTTTATATGTAATAATTTTTCTTACCAAAACGAAGTAACCTAGGGGCCCTATCTTCCTCTCGGTATAAGGGTACCGACGACATGATACGGCACTAATCAAATCTTCCAACACGTTTAAGAGAGGGCAACATTTTTACGTTATTTGTTACTTGAACAAGCTGGTTTGCGTAACGTGAAGCGAATGACAACGGTACCCAACATGGACTACATTTTGGCACTATTTTCCACTTCATGCTTCTTGTTTCGCCTCTTACGCTAAGGTTTCTGATTCTGACTCGTATCCTGGGTGTTCTCGCGGAGTTTTGAGGACTCAGACAGGGACGAGACGAGGTCTTGCTTGAATGTAAGCGCGATTCTCTCAGATTACCATTTGCGTTCTTCCCGCGTTCGGACAAAAAAAACCAGACGAGGGCAGTTTCGTAAGCTCGACGCAAAAGCGACCCGTGACATGGCAAATCTATCCACGTGGCAATAAATATCCGAGAGATGGGGTTCCCCGATCGTGTGGCCGTCACGGTTCACAGTAGTTATTTGGTTGCCTCTATTAAGTTTTAACCAACACGTTAACGGCCACTGGACTTATCGACTGCCTCCGGCGAAGGCGCCATGGCTGCCGTTTCTAAGCTCCAGCTCTCTTCACGCACCTTCGAGACGACTCCGTTTCCTCGGAGATTCTGCAGGAATGCGGTGAAATTAGACGGAAGTTTTTTTCTCCGTCCTCGGACTGCTGCCGACCGCCGCAGATCACCGTCGCAGCTGTGTCGGTCTTTCAGATCGGACGATGGAGCGGAATCCGAGGAGAAGCGCGTCGGAGCAGTGGAGGAGCAAAGGTCGCGGTCGAAGAAAAGGAACGGAGTGCTTTACTCGCTGAAATCGTTAATTCTAGGGGTGTCGGGAGGAGAGCCGAAGTTGTGTGACGACTATGGAAACGTAATGGTGAAGATAGAAGAGGTGTTTTTCTCGGTGAGTAGTAGATCGATGCTTTTCTCGGAGAGTAATAGATTGATGTTTTTCGGTAAAATTTGCCTAAACTCATATGCTTCAGTGTATCTTCACCTTGACTCTTGAAACTCATAGAGTAGCAGCTATCAAATTTCTCAGAGTGTCACTCATTAAAACTCATAGAGTGTGATTCAGATACGAGTGAATCAATTAAGCGATGATTTCCTTCTCCACTCTGTGTTTGAGGTGAGCCATAAGGAGAGCAACTCACTTTCTGAGTAGCAGATGTGAGACTTGAAATTCTGGGCTCAGGAGACACCTCTAGCGTATCTGTGCTTGCCTATTCTTTCTGGCAGTCATATTGTACTGATTCTGTTCATTCTCATCTTCAATACCGTGCACAATGGCCATATTTTATAACACTGAAGCTTTATAATAGTTAAATCACTTTCAAATTTCATATTATTCTGTTGCCTTGCATGATTACGAGTGACTTCCTTTCTCATGTATTTTGTGTTGTTTGGCCTGATCAAAATTTGTTAATTGTCCGCTATGGTGTTGTATTGTCAAGGTTTGCAGTGTTGAAACGAAATCTTGAGATTGTGTTATTTTCTGTTGAATACAGCTTGCTACCCAAATCGGAAGGTATTTGTTCACCATGATGAGCACTGGAGTAATACTTGCAATTGGTTTCCAGTTGTCAGGTTTGCTTTATTGTCCTCTGTACTGATCCTGTCTCGCTGGGAATGCTTGTATTTGTACGGAATCAAAACTTTTAGAATTTTTAACTGTTAATTTTCCAGGTGGGGACAGTCAGATGAATAACTTGATTTGGTATAGTTGGCTTGGTGGGATTATCATTGGAACTATGATAGGGGCAAATATTGTTTTAGAGGAACATTGTAGAGCTGGTCCTCGAAATGTTGTCATAACTGGAAGGTGATACATTCTTCTTTTAATTTATGGTATTGTCATTACATAGAGTTTTTCATTCCAAGTTGTTATCTTTATCCCATTTTATCCCTTTAATGCAGCACAAGGGGATTGGGCAAAGCCCTTGCCAGAGAATTTCTATTATCTGGGGACCATGTTGTTGTTACTTCTCGAAGGTATTGTCAGATCTCTGATATTATCTTTTTTTATATTTCTTTTATTTTGGTGACTATTTTATCCATCTTAAGTAAACTCTGCCTTCTACATCCCACCTTGGACTTTTTTCTCAAGGCAGTCCTGAATCTGTTGAAAAAACTGTTGAAGAGCTCAAAGAGCATCTGCAAGAAAGTATGCTAACAGCAAGTACCATGGCTAAAACAATTATGAGGCGTGCTAAAGTAGTTGGCCTTGCATGTGATGTCTGCAAAGCTGATGATGTAAAAAAGCTGGCTAACTTTGCATCTTCTGAACTCGGGCGTATAGATATTTGGGTGAGTTTCATGCACATATTGACTTGAACTTAATTTTGCCATTTTAGGAAACTCGAAGTCTTGACAGTTGATATGATGCAAGAACCAGGACTTCTTGATTTATGGAAGTAAGAATTAGTCTGTAGCAACATGGTTCTGGTTCTTGTTGATCTGCATTGCAAGCATAGTAGAGCTTAAACCCTTGGTTCTGGGAGAAAGCTGAGGGATAAGCTCAAAGAAATTGATGCTCTTTAAATCACATTTCTTTTCTCAGGTATAAAGTTGTGAATTCTTTTGTTTCTGAGACAGATTAATAATGCTGGCACAAACAAAGGTTTCAGACCATTAATGCAATTTACAGATGAAGATATTGAGCAGGTACTTATTCTACTTTTTGTGATGCATCTCGAGAAAGAAGTGGCTGAGTAAGAAATATTTCATAATCTTGACGTAATAGGTTGTCCTGACAAGGACACGAAGCGAAATGTGCTTACTTTTAACAAAAGAGGTATCTGGATCTTCCTAAACCATAAATGCTAATATTCCTTCCACGGAGGGGTAATTTATTTTCCAAAAACCAAAGCACAACTATCCTACCAAAATGAACCAATCGAACTCTTGAAACAGTGTCTTGTAATTTTGAATTCTTTTCTAAAAAACCTGCTAGAGAATCACAGTTTGCTTGTCTTGATCTCAATCATGTGTATCGAAAGCTAGTGAAAAATTTGAATCAGTTTTCATGGTTAGGCTAAGTATTTAATGCTTTGAAGAATTTGATACAAACTGTATCTTGTCTTTTTAGTTAATTATTAGGTTTCCTATTATGAGCTCAGGTCATCAAGGAAATTATCCTCTCACCCTTACAATTCAAAATATCTTTTTGAATAGCTTACGATCCAGAATATCCAGTCTATTAAGGAACCATTTTACAGAAAATGTGCAGCACCAGTGTCCAGACTACTATTAATCAAGAAAGCCAGAGTATTCATAATATCATTGGAACATTAACTAGATATGATTTCAGAAAAAAAAAAAAAAAAAAACATTAACTTGGTATGAATTAGATAGGTGGTTGCGGTATCACGTTTGGCTAATTTGTCGAGGTGCAAAGTCTAAAGAAAACAATTTCATCCCTTTGGATCTTCAGTTAGATACAGAGGGAGGAAACTTTTTTAACATGATAATAAATTTGTTGAGGGAACACTGGCCAGAGGTACCTGAAAGTTATTGGCTTCCACAAGTGGTCTTATCCTCTTATTGTATTTACAGCATGAACAGGGGAAGAATCCAGTCACATGTATAGTTTCTGCTTATGAAATAGTGGATGTTATTTTTCTGGAAGTGTCATAAGATTTATGTTACCATATTTGTCCACCTTATTTGTTTGCACACTCAAATATGATTTTTCTGTCATATAGATAGTCTCAACAAATTTGGTCGGTTCTATAATCTGCACACGTGAAGCAATGCGTGTCATGGAATCCCAGGAGAAAGGGGGGCATATATTTAACATGGATGGGGCAGGTTCTGGGGGATCAAGCACGCCTCTGACAGCTGTGTAAGTTTCATTAATTCTTACCCTTATGCTACCTTCTTTAGAGAATATATTTATGATGTTTCTTTATAACATTAACTGCTGAGGGTCTTATCCAAGTTGCTGGAATGTGAACATGTTCTTGTAGTTATGGTTCAACCAAATGCGGTTTGAGGCAGCTTCAAGCATCTCTTATAAAAGAATGCAAGCGCTCAAAGGTTGGAGTACATACTGCTTCACCAGGAATGGTTCTTACTGACTTGTTGTTAAGGTAACATCAGATGCATCTTTCCTCCGGCATTAATTATGAATGTTAGGAAGTGGACAATAGCAAGCATTTTACTTGAGGATTTGAAAAGTATTAGGAGTAAGTGAGCTGTAATCTCCGTATTTTTTCTCATTTCAGATGCCTCTATCTAATTTTATGAGATTGTCTTATTGCTTACAAACAAGGGTCACATAAGGGTTTCTTCATGTGAGATAATGGGTTTGAGTTTCACTTGGATAATGAGTCACTGTTGGGTGTTCTAGTAATCAACACTAGAAGAGATGATGGTCATGTGGTAATTTTTTCCTTGCAGTGGTTCAACTCTTAAAAATAAGCAAATGTTTAACATCATCTGCGAGCTGCCAGAGACTGTTGCTAGAACTTTGGTGCCACGGATGCGAGTAGTGAAGGGATCAGGAAGGGCAATTAATTACTTGACTCCTCCCCGTATTTTGCTTGCCCTGGTCAGTGCCTGGGTACGACGTGGTCGTTGGTTTGATGAGCAGGTAAAGCTCTTTTTTTTTCTTCGTTAGCCATTATCCTAGTACAATGAGGCAACACTAGATTCCGAAGCTGGTTTAGAACTTTGGTGAGTCAAGGTGCTCGCCTTTTCTTGAGTCTTGACTGACCTGGTAGGAATATGGAACTGACCCGTCAGACTTTGTAATTCCAGCATGACTTAAGTTAGTTTTGTATGCGCTATAGCCTGATACTTAAATTGGGACATCTATATTTGACTCAGGGGAGGGCATTGTATGCTGCTGAGGCAGATCGCATCCGTAACTGGGCTGAGAGCCGGGCAAGATTTTCTTTCACTGATGCCATAGAAATGTACACAGAGAACACTTGGGTGTCAGTTTTCTCCCTCTCTGTTGTTTGTGCCTTCATAATCCTCTCAAGCTCCTCTGGTCCCCTATCAGGAACCTGATAGCGGCCTTAATTTAAAGCCAACCAAATACTTTTGGAGAGCGGCCTGGACAGAACTGCGGTATCTATTTCAGTCCATTAAGTTCTCCAAGTGTGACGCATTCGGCGCCATTGATTCATCAGCTACAACAACAAGCACCTACTGGTAGTTGCTTACATCATGTAAATGGCTCATTCATGTATTTTACTTCCATTTTTAAGAAAAAATGTACCAAGAACTTTGTATATGATCAATCCAGAGGTAATGATTTAGTCCAACTTGGTACGGAAGTTGGAACTAATGCATTCATTTCTTTTGTAGCAAAAAAGGAGCATAAAACATAAATAACAGTTCCACATGAAAATAATTAAACTCGTATAATATGATTGCCAATATGCAGTTAATTTAAATACATATATTAATAGTTGGAACTTGAAACCAAATAAAACGTCCCCAGAGGTACATATCGAGGACAGCTCCGTGTTTTTCATGACCTAAGACCACCTGAATTATGTTCTGGGTCTTACATCAGTAGGCTTGAGAGGTCACTGATCTCACATGAATTGAAAAAAAACCATGGTAACATAATTAGTCGAGTTGGCACTGCTCCTCCAAAAACAGGGCCATAACATTTTTCAAGAAGATCAGAACGAAAAATTCACTTATGTATTGGTAGTCGGATATCAAAGTAAGGGCATGACCTGATGGTCCTGATCCCTGTAAGGTGGAATTGTCGGATAAAATGCTGTATCCCCTCTGGTCCCCGTGGCAGTCTTAAAGACGGTAAAAATATAGAGCTGATGTTGGGTTGGTATAAAGATGGCAGGGCGGGATCAGCTTCATGGTCCCCTGTAGCTTATTTATAATTCTCATAAAAGAACCCTCCAGGTGGACACATATATATTCTCTACAGATATATACCAGTCAGTTGGGATGCTTCTTGCAGATTGCGTGTTTTCTAATTCTTTTTTCCGCATTTAAAGCAACGATATTTTTGAACACTTTTAAATTATTCATTCAACACATTTAGGCTTTTTTTTTTTTTTTTTTTTTTTCTTCTCTCCCTTGGGGAAATGTTAATTGTTGTGGACAATGAACACAATAACTCAACTAATGAAAGATATTAGAGTAAACTAATTTATAATTTGTAACACGAGAGAACATATCCTATATATAGGGAGGGATAAGTTATGTTTCTGTGCATGGTTTCTCAAAGAAGGATCACAGTTGATATTTAACCTTTCTTTAGAACTTCATTAGACAATTACGTACCTAGTGCTGGTCTTGAATCTGCATCCACTGGTTCAAAAAGCTTTACTTACAACTAATGTATTCATGTATTAACTTAATCACTGATGTTATAATGGTATGAAAAGGTTTAGGATTTAAGATCGTAGAAAGTCCTTTTCTCACAAAGAAGGTTATGTTTCTAACTTTCAACTAATTAATTTGTTTTTCTTCCATCAAATCATAACAAATGGGACCATCAAAGGTAGGCCTTCTCACGCGAGTTTCTCAGAAGGAAAGGGTTATGTTAATGTTCCATCTTCCAACTAATAACTGATACATATAAAGCTCGCAATAATTTCCGCTCCTCTTCCATTTCTATTCTCATCAGCTTCCTAATAAAACCAGAAAGAGCTGTTTCAACCGCATAAATGCATTCGCTACTTCTCTTCTCCTTTCAGGCGAAGAAGCATTACCCTTCACCACAGATTAACTATAATATTATAAATTTGGGTTAGAAGTCTACACCAAAATGATTAGCCGAAGTTAATTAGAAACCGTCAATGTAAGACTTGATAACATTTTCAATAGTTTCTGAGGTTGAATTGCCAGACCGATCCAGTAGTGTTCCACAAAGTTCCGAGGATCGAAGAAGTGCGTCTTAATTTTTATGAGGTTAAACTAAAACCCTTGACATTCACCGTCCTTTCGCAATGGTTAAGCGAAGTGTAAGTACAGCTCATATTCGCACCAGGAGTGACTAACCTTATTTGTTGACCTAATCCCAGTTCCGCGTTACAAATGTCGAGAACCCAGATGCGGTCCTGTGGCCTGCAGGCGGAGTCTCTCTTTCAGAAGAGAACGAAAGAGGAGCAGCAACTGTCTCTCGCGAGAGGTAGTTTGCCTTGCCCTTTCCCATCCTTCCATTTCCGCAGCGGACGCCACACACAAGGTAGAAACTGGAAAGAGTATCCCACACTGCTACACCCACACTGTTTATTGTCTATTTCAGTAGTATTTCTTCTTTAATTCTCCCAGATTCGAAGTTTCTTAATCCGACCGCGAAATCCTCCCAAAAGGCCGAAATTCCATGGGCCTACCGTTTCGGGTGGGTCGCGGGGCCCATTGACCAACTGACGCGTCGCCTCCTCGGGCTTTCGAATCCAATCCATTTGTAGCAAAAGGACGAGGGGGGGCATCCCCGTCAACCCGGATTCCGCCGCGTTCATCTCGCCGTCTTTAGCGAACGCAAGTCCCCGCCACGGATCGGGCTTCGCATAGTATGCAAAAATCCGGAAATATTTCTGTCTTTATAAATATTATTTGTATTTTTTTTATAAAAAAGGATAAAACGCGTAGTCTCTAGATGAAATAAAAATAGAGACATCTGAGCGTTGGAATGGATGCTAGCTGGTCTCCCTTTAGCTTACAGAAACGGCCTATCCGTATTTTTATAAATAAAAAATAATATTATTATTATTATTTTTTAATTTAAAATAAATCGCCGTTTCCGACTATCGTATCGGCCGGGCCGGCACGGCGGCACTCGAAACGGGAATTTTTTTCAGGATAAAATTTTGAGTAATTTTTTACTTAGAAACTCTAAAAGGCGCGGATGATTCGCGTTTACCGACTCGGACACAGCCAAGCTGGCAAATCCGAATTGTCTTTGCGCTTTTCACTGTTCAAAGTTCAAACAAACAAGTGCGACGGCTGAGTCGCTGACCGGTGGAGCGGCTGAGCCGAGCGCCGCTTTCAGCTTGTACCGGACGGATGCGATTATAATGAAAATCCGACGTGGCGAGATCTTGAGACTGTGAGCTGAAGGTGGGCCCGTTGTCAGTGTTGACAACTCAGCGCTCGAGTGATTCGGTCGTTGGTGCCGCACTGGTATTTATTTTCCAAGTCGTGGAATTAAAGTGAATTTTCTTTTAAGAAAAAAAAGTTCCGAGTAAGGATTGGTAAGAGGAAGTAGGGAGGGGAATAAAGGTCGGGGTGAAGGAGAAACGCCACCTTTTACGAAAGCGGATTTTTTTTCGCCGGCGAAGGCGAAGATCCCGGCGGAGTGGTGGCTTCTTTAGTTCTTTTCTTTCATTATTTTTTTTTTGTTTTGTTTTTACCTCCCGTCTTCTGAACATTTTGAACTGGCTTTGATGAAGAGGTTCGCCGGAGACGAGTTGTTTTTTGGCTGGAATTTTTAGTAACGGTAAAGGTCCGAGCTTTGGAGAGGAGAGGGAAGAGAGAGAGAGAGAGAGAGAGAGAGAGAGATTCGCATACGAGTTGTTTGAATTGGAGGAGTGAACTTCGGGAATGTCTGCGACTTCGCCGGCCGGTACGCCTACGCCCGCTACGCCGGGGCCGGCGGTTTCTCCGCCGTCTCCTCCGGCAGCGACGCCTCCGGCCACCTCCCCGCCGTCGCCGCCTGCCTCATCGCCTCCGTCTCCTCCGGCCTCGCAGCCGCCGTCGACGAATCCCGCGTCGCCTCCGCCTCCCTCGCCCACTACTCCTTCGCCTCCTCTTCCGGCGCCGACTCCACCGGCGTCCTCTCCGCCTCCCCCGGATACCGGGGCTTCGCCACCGTCTTCCGGCACCGAATCTCCTCCGCCGCCTTCTTCGAATCCCTCGCCTCCTGCTCCGGGTTCCTCCTCGCCGCCACCCCCGTCTGGTTCCGGTCGGACGCCGTCGACTCCTGGTAGAACTCCTTCGAATCCTTCGCCGCCGGGGTCGCGGGGCTCTCCACCACCCCCATCTGACTCATCCAACTCCATATCCACTGGAGTGGTGGTTGGGATTGCCGTTGCGGGTGTGCTCGCGCTTGTTGTTCTGAGTGTTATCTTTCTTTGCTGCTGTAAGAGGAGAAAGAGACGGTATCCAGAGCCTGCTGATTACGGGTATCCACCCCCACCTCCGCCGCCTAAAGGTGAGATTTTGCCGTTTGATGTTCATCTTATCATCTGTTTACCGTTTTCATGGACATTCGTATCTGAGCAGACTCTTAGTTTTCTGATTCTAAGATTTGAATGCTGCAGATGGTTTTCTATCCTTAAAAACCTCGTTTTCTTGTATTATCATCATACACGATTTCTTTTTGATGTTGATATTCGTGGGTATTGCTGGTGTTATAATCTTAGATGCATGGAACTTAACTTGTTCTAAGAGTTGAAGATTTCCACAGAGTATGTAATCGGATTGACTTTCATCGTTGTGAATCTACGTATTCGCGGCTTTGAAGTTTTCCTCCGACTAATGCATTTTCCCACCGAGCACCCGAGAATGGAATGCGAATGTGATAGTAGAAGCACAGGATTCGGAACAGATAAATAAAAATACTCTTTTATAATTGCTCGTTCTAACAAGTTCCTTTTCTTTTTTCCCTGTGTTTTCAGTTGATACATATGGCGGACAGCCTCAACATTGGCAGCATAATGCTCCACCACCATCCAACCATGTTATAAAGATTCCACCGCAACCTTCGCCTCCACCACCAATTGTGCCACGCCCCCCACATTCGCCAGTCCATAGTTCTTCTTCTCAAATGACCCCTTTACCACCACCACCTCCATTCACTAGTAGTGGGGGCTCTGGTTCTAATTATTCTGGGTCGGAAACTCCTTTACCTCCACCATCACCTGGTATGGCCTTGGGTTTTTCAAAAAGCACATTTACCTATGAAGAACTAGCAATGGCAACAGATGGGTTCTCAGATGCTAATCTCCTGGGCCAAGGTGGTTTTGGTTATGTTCATAGAGGTATTCTGACAAATGGGAGAGAAGTGGCTGTGAAGCAGCTTAAAGCTGGTAGTGGACAAGGGGAAAGGGAATTCCAGGCAGAAGTAGAGATTATTAGCCGTGTGCATCACAAACATCTTGTCACTTTGGTCGGTTACTGCATTGCTGGAGGAAAGAGGTTGCTTATTTATGAATTCGTGCCTAATAACACACTGGAGTTTCATTTGCATGGTGTGTATCAGTAGTGTTTTCCATCTAGGCTCGCGAAGTTTATGCTTAAATTAGTTTTATGTTTTAGGATATGATTTTTAATTGAAGTGTGGCCTTCATGCTAATTTTGCAGGGAAAGGACGCCCTGTCATGGAATGGCCAACGAGGCTAAAGATTGCTTTAGGGTCCGCGAAGGGATTGGCATATCTGCATGAGGATTGTGAGTTGCCCTCTCTCTCTTTTCTCTTTCTTCTCTCTCTCTCTCTCTCTCTCTCTATCTCTTTCACCTTTCCTTTATTTCCAAATTGTTAGTCGATAAGATATCTAGCTAAAATTGTTAAGACAGTGAACCAACGACATCCTTATACAAATTTCTTAATTTTTCCAGGTCATCCAAAAATTATTCACAGGGATATTAAAGCAGCAAATATTCTTCTGGACTTCAAATTTGAAGCAAAGGTAAAACTTTTTCTCCTTGGTTTTAGGGCATAAAAGCAAATTCAGCACTTGCATTTTCTCTGAATGACATTGCTTGTTATGATTTTCTATTTAGTTCTGCGACAAATTATACAGCTTTGTAGACGCTTATGTTATAGTCGACAGTTATTTGAAATAACATGGGATTTGCATGCAGGTTTCAGATTTTGGGCTTGCCAAAATTGCATCAGATACCAACACCCATGTTTCTACTCGAGTGATGGGAACGTTTGGGTGAGTCTCTCCTTTCATTCCTGTTTGGTTGTCACGAAGTGTTTTATGCTTCTTGATGATTGGATATATTATTTCACCATAATGAAGTTGGGGATTGTATTAGTCATATGCATGTTTTTTTTCCCTTCACATTTTACAGTTCTAACAAGCTTGCTGCTCTCAGATATTTGGCTCCTGAATATGCATCTACTGGCAAACTTACGGATAAGTCCGATGTCTTCTCTTATGGGGTTATGCTTTTGGAACTGATTACCGGGCGCCGTCCTGTTGACAAAACTTATGCCTTCATGGATGAAAGCCTTGTTGATTGGGTTAGTTCCATCTTTCAAGCTACTGGGTTTACAAATTCCCTTAGTCTTCCAGTGGCCTTACAATAGTGTGTTTGAATATGAATTTGAAGGACTTCATTGTTTTGCTTTCCAGGCAAGGCCATTATTAACTCGTGCTTTGGAAGAAGGCATCTATGACACTCTTGTGGATCCAAAGTTGCAAAACAATTTCAACCCCAATGAGATGGCAAGAATGGTTGCCTGTGCTGCTGCTGCTGTTCGCCATTCTGCTCGTCGTCGTCCTCGAATGAGTCAGGTATATCAATAAGCCTTGATATTTCTGGATTGTTAGAAGGCACTGCGTATGTTGGCTCATTTTCCACTTGTTATTGTATACTGAGCACAGATTGTACGAGCCCTGGAAGGTGCCGTGTCACTTGAGGACTTGAACGAAGGCGTCACTCCGGGCCATAGCCGCATGTATGGCAGCTCTGACTACGACTCCACTAGTCAGCAGTACAACACCGGCCAGTATAATGAAGACATGAGAAGAATGAGGAAGTTGGCACTTGAAAGCCAAGACTACGCAAGCAGCGAGTACAGTCAACCTACCAGCGAGTACGGTCTCAACCCATCCGGCTCTAGCAGCGAAGGCCAACTGACCCGCCAAATGGAAATGGGGAAGATGAAGAAACAGAGTCGAGGTATCAGCGGAAGCCCTTGAGAGCTAACGCTTCGCTTATTCTGTAAAAAGACTAAGCATTACATTTTTTCTTCTTTCTTCTTCTTCCTTATTGCGAGGAATGCCTGCCTGTCTGCCCCGCATGTGCGAGCCGTAAAAAATTTTTATACAGTCTGTTTTTTGAAATGTTGCTATTGATTTTAATGTATTTAAGGTTTTACAGACCGAATAACATATATCTAACTCGTCATTCTTTTTTAAAAGAGTTAGTCAGATTTGGTTGTTGACATTTGTTGAGACTTTTGCTTTGGCCTGCTGTATCATTCGATTCATTCTGGGAGAAGAGAGTGGCAAAGTAGGCTCACCAGCTGTTTCGGTTTGAAAAAGGCTCCCGGGTCTTCAGTCTGCACTTAAATTATATTAATCCCTCTCGACTTTTTCCCAACAAACAAAGCACTCGACGAAAGCTTCCCCAAAGAATAAAAGAAGTGTATTGGGCACATGTAAGCACATGCTCTCCTATGATGAGATTCTTAGCAGGGATGATTGGCCGTCTGAATTCTGCGTCTTCCTAACCGGCCAAACAACCATCTCAACGATACCGTCTCCGTATTGCGCCGCTTGTTCTGCCTTCTTCTCTGGGTTCGAGAGCGATCGCCTGTCTCCCCGGTCAATCCGGGTTTGTTGCGAGAGCGACCAGCGCAACTGACGCGCATCGGCAGATAAATACGAAGCCAGTAAATTTAACTAGAACAATGGGCCTGGGCTACTGACAAGGCACTGGACCACTGACCAGACACTGGGCCACTTTTTCTATAAAGGGTGGGGGGGCAAAACAGTAAACTGCTTCTACTATTTTACTCCCACCTTTTTACAAAAGGGCTGGTCCGGGACCTCATCGACTGAGGCCTCAATCATGCAAGGTAAGAGATTGTGAATGTATACCTACTGGACGGCTGTCTTCTTTTATTCCAAAGAAGGGCAAAAACAACAGCCATTTCTCATCATGCAAATTAAAATCCAGTCATCCTTGTGCATTTCTACGATTCCCGAAATTTAAACGGTAATCCTACTCAGATGCTTGTACTCGAAGACAATTCTTGCTCTTTCCATTTTCTCCCATCGAATTTTTCCCTTCTTTCATTGAGAATTATTTTTAAAACTGTCGATCGGGTTAATTTCAACCGCTGTAATTTCTATTTATCTTTTCCGACTTCCACCAATGTACTGATTGGAGCAACGTCGCAGCAGCTACAAAATGGGAATTTGGATAGTCTGATGCGATCTTCCACATCAGATGTTAAAGAGGTTCAACAACCTGATAAAATGTATTACATAGGACTCCTAACAAATGACTTTTGAGCTACAGAAACATGTACGCGTCACACCTCTAACATTTGGATCCCTTACAGTCCCCATTTGCCACCTACTTATTTACATAACCTTTCTTTTTAAGTTCCTCAAATCACATAAGAAATGTTGTTCATTACATATCGTACACACCTAAGATGAAAAAGAGAAAAAACTACTTCCCTCTACCAAAATTTTAGTTCGGCATACGCTACGCTTAGGTTGGATTAAAAATACCTCCACCCAAAAAATTTCTTAAGAGTGTTCATGAAGATGACCCGGCTGCAGCCGCACCTTTATCATAGTCACCTTGCTCTTCCTTGGCAAACTCCTCAATTAATTGTCGCTGTCTGTGAGTCAGATTCCTGTAAAACAGCAGGAATATTAGCCAAACGCAAGAACAGTAATCACCTTTCTGCAGTGCTAAGTCAAGCATGAAATAATACCTAGGGCATAGACATATTTGAACATTAGGCCAAAATCCTATTTTGGTATCATATATTATTCGTGCAGAAGCAAAGACTTACGTTGGTATGCTGACATTAAAATGTACGTATTGGTTTCCGAAATAACCTTTCCTGTCTTTTACTATACCTGTAAAACATGATCGAGAACATTACTAAAGGGAATCAAAAAATTGAAACAACACACCACAACCTTAATCAACAAATTTGGTATAGAAACAAGTGAGCTGAATGTGTTCAGCTACGAATGTAATCATGGTTCATCCACGCCTTCTTAGACGCAGATCATCATGGAAGCAGGTCTCAGATTACTGTTCTGGGGTGAAACCCTATGACCTGGCTCAAGCCCAGCCCACTCTATCTGGGTTTTGGTGGACTGAGATGAGAAGTTCAAACCAGAGTCGGAGAACCATGAATCATGATTAATTGATTATAGCAAAAGCAAAACATATTGATCAAATGATTGGATTAGCAACGAACAAGAGGTTCCATATCCAAAATTTCCACCCTCTTTGAAATGGAAGGTCAAAATCTGTTCGCAAGTGGTTCAAAAAGGTTTGAATCTAATGAAAGCTTCACAAAATAGCTATATATTCATCAACAAGTCAGCTAAATCACCAGTATATTTTTGTTACATTAAGGAAAACATTGAATTGAATGGACTGCAAAAGCAGAACTTACCTTTTCCCTTTAACACAACCTTCTGACCAGGCTGCGTACCCGGTCGAACCTGCAAAATGGAGAAACCTGTCAAATATCTGATTTATATATTAGATTTTCTGCCAAAATACAAAAATGAGTGAGACAAACTTACTTTAAGCACGACATCCCCAGCAAGAGTTGGGACTTGAATAGTTCCTCCAAGAATTGCCTAAAAACATGCATTTACATGTTATAAATTAATAAAAAAGGATCAAGGAAATCTCAAATGACACTAGGGGTCCTTTTTCGTAACAATAGAAAATCAACAAAGAAAGATAGCGGAGCTTTTTTTTTTTTTTTTCCAGTTGCTGGGAGTGTAATTAGCCACTTGTCTTTTCGGTTATATTTGCACTTGACCACAACAAGTTTCTCATTTGACAAGGAAAATAATTATTCAATAGCAACAAGAAGATTTTGTCAAGATGTCTTATTTCTAACGTATACAAAGTCAAATCATTTCACATAAGAAGAATTCAGGGAAGTATGCAAAGGTACCTGACCGATGCTTATAACGGCATCAACATGGATATCAGGTCCATCTCGCCGGAAAACAGGATCCTCCCGCACCTGTGAAACAGATCCAATAATCAGCTTTCCTCGTATATAAAGCTTCCATTTTGTTTTCTCTATCACCAAAAATCAACAATTAGTAGAACAAGTTACCCTAATTGTAACAAATAGGTTGCCCGGTTGGTTTCCATCTGGATCAGCCCCCCCGCTTCTATAAATCTTTATTGTTTCTTTATCATCCACCCCTACAAAACATCAACGAGTAGAAAGAAAGTCACAAGATAATATTCCTAAAGTTCTAGTAATCATGCCAAATACATAAAAATAAGAAGAGGAGATACCAGAAAAACTTCATAAAAGTCCAACAAGAAATCCAAAATTTAACAAAGATTTCTAAAAATAAAAAGAAGATCTTTTCTTGGAAAAGGCAACATTTTGATAACCCCGGGGCAAGCAGCTGTACAATTATAGGGTTCCCTAATTGAAAAGTTAACTAAGCAGAGAGAAACTTCATGATCTTACCTGGTACAACATCTAACTTCACCGATTTTGTTCCCCTCACAACTCGATTGCCATTGCATGATTTACAAAAGTTCTACAAAAAAAAGTAAAAAAAAATAAAAAGAAAGAAACAATTAAAGAGGCAATTAAAAGAAAGAAACAAGAGGCAATGAAAAAGTTTAAGCGAGATATCTAAGTATATGATCTCCAAAAGCAACCAAATAAATATATATCCTAGTGTTTCAGATGTTTCAACTCAATCCTAGGATACCATACAAAATCTATAAGAACCACGAATGCTAAATCCTACCACTTATACCTTCACTGTTTTACCGGTACCTCCACAATGATTACATGTGGCCTGTAGCCTGAATGGCCCCTGCTGCATGAAAGTCTATGGAAACAACAGGCATAAAACACCAATGAGATAAAACTGTTTTTTTATAACATTGAATCTGAAACAATACTCACAAAGATTGAAGTATACAAAAAAGTCAGACCATTCCAGAACCTCTGCAAGGTATGCATGTTTCTGGTTTTGTTCCAGGAGGAACGCCAGTACCACCTGCAAAAGTTAAAGGCACAAAACGAAATTGAAAAAGCTAAGCAAGAGAAAAAAAAATGACAATAGATCATGCCACTAAATTAGAACGATTATGTCAGATCTTACAGGTCACATAAAAGCATAATGTTAAACAGAAAAATATACATGTACTGCATTATAAATACTTTGACGAACTGACTACATGCATATTAACAATAATAATAATTGTAAACATAAATAACTAAAGAGGGCACTTATAATCTACAGGAAATTTATCCATACGTGATTTTTTAAAGAAGAAAGATTTGCAGATTTAACCTTTCTTTAAAACTTCATTAGAAAAAGTAATCTCCTGTAGGTTACCACAGATTTCTTCTTTTCATAATAACTAAATGATTTTTCCGTACATGATTTATTCCTCAAAAAAATAATAAATGCATGATAGTTCTCAGGCACTCTCAAATAAAACATAGAATTCCAAGAACAGACATGCATAGCAAGTATACTCACCACAAGTCTGACAAGGCACATCAGTCTGAAATATGACCGTTTTCTGGCACCCTTGAACAGCTTCCATAAATGATATATCAAGAGTAACCTGGACGAATAAGCAAAATTAAATTTAAGCATTTAAATTTCAGCTTTCCGAATAGAAAAAATAAAGAACTGAAACTAGATTTATAAGACCAAACCTCAACATCTTGACCTCCATATCCTCTTTGATGGAAGACGTTCTTGAAAAACTAATAAAAGCAAGATCAACATATGACAAGGTTAGATCCATAAGCATTCAAAAAATACGGGAGAAATAAATCTCTAACCAAGATAAACCGTGAAAAAAGTCGCAACAAAAAAAAAGTGCTTGACTTTGTCTTACAGCATAAATGAAGCTAAAAATCATCAGATAGTTCCAGGTCAATGACAGTCGGACATAGTTCAGCTGGGTTCAGCCAGACTGAACATGTCTCCAGGCTGATGACCTGATGAATTTGATGGCAAAATGATTTTGACATTGTCGATTTGAACTATTTCAATAGCATAAAATCTTTAGAAGTCAAGAGAAAAACAACTTATACCCCAGCACTAACAAAGATTGTGAATTAACAGTATCCATGAAAATAGAAATTGCATATATTGAATGAATGCTAATATAAACATATACCTCAGACCCAAAAATATCCTCAAATGGACCAAAGCCTGCCCCACCAAATGGACTGCCACCACCAGGCCCTCCTGCACCTCCTTGTTCAAATGCATCATGACCCACCTGCCAAAGTATCCAAAGAAAATTATAAACATACAATAAACTCATCACTACTGTCCTATGATGGGTAATGGTAGGAATGAAAAGAAAAGTAAAGCAGCATGACAGCCAGAAAAGGAAGATATAATAGTAATTTATTACAAGAATTTTTTTTTAAAATTATATCTGCAGCCCCAAAACTGTAAGTTGTGGAACCATTTATTTATTTATTTATTTATTATTTATTTATTTATTTATTTATTATTTATTATTTATTTATTTATTATTTACTTATTTATTTACTTATTTATTTATTTATTTATTTATTATTTACTCATTTATTTATTGTTTATTATTTATTTATTTATTATTTATTTATTTTTTTTGGTGCCGATCACACATCCACAAACACCTTTTATCCTTATAAGATTTCAATCCAATACATCACACAAGATAAGCCCCATTCAACACTATGACAAATGCCCAAATCACTGTAGAACTGGAATTTCAGACTGAGATGGGCGCATATGGAGCTAGAGTTTGTCAAAGGGATTTTTTTTATTGCTGCAAAATACTAGTTCCAAGAATACACAGAAGGCATGGCTTCTGAGCCACAAAGGCCACACTCCATCACCAAGAAAGGAAACATTAAGCCTATCAGATAAGGAGTAATATAGTTCCATGAAGTCACTCAGTCTTTCACATTCATGCTCATTGTTTAGGTTCCTGCATCTAATTAAACCTACTTTTAGAATGACATTCCAAAAAGTAATTGCACCCTTGTCTTGCACTCCCACTAAAATTGAAACGTATATTTTATTTTATTTTTTTTAGGAAGGTGAATACATTTTACTCCCAATTTCAAGTATTACTCCCAATGCTGCCATGGAGACCCAAACCCAAGACCTCCCGCAGCAATAACTCCCATGGGACCATTGAGCTACTGCCCAACACCCCTGAAATGTATAATTTACATTGTTCTCTTAAAAACTTGACATGGACCTCTTGAACAATTTTATAATAGAGGTCATGAAGCCATAATCCGATTTCAGTCTTTACTTAGAATGAGATGTACTGTCCATTCATATTCCTAGTTTCTTTGACAATCTTTCTCCGGATAAATTTAAAATTAAAATAATAAACCCAAGAAATTGAGATAAAGCTATTAGTTAGTAAATAACAGCAGATATGTCATAAAAGCAAATCAAGCACCTGATCATAAAGAGATCTCTTCTCATCATCTTTCAAAACCTGCAAACAATAGAAGCATGCAATCATAAGGAGAAACAAAACATTAGCAAGTAAAAATGTTAACAAAACAAAGTGCTAGGTAGACCTCATAGGCCCGTTGAACTTCCTGAAACTTCTTCTCAGCTTCTGGATCATCTTTATTTGTGTCAGGATGAAGTTTCTTCGCAAGCTACAAATGTCAAAAATAAAATGCTGACATCAGTAAATCTACTTTAGTTTGAAATATAAGAATCAATAAAACTAAGGATCGGATTTGTTAGTTAACCTAGGAAATAAAAGAGTGAAATCATACATTATACGTAGGTACAGAATTTAACAAAGTGTGCAGCTTCAAACTTCTGGTCTCTCACCTTATCTCTTCTTAAGCAATTGGGAGTCTCGACAAATATTCCAAATGACAAGTATAACTGTGGAAGTGTGCCAATTATTTGTTTGTTGTAGCTATTTAATCACACGTAGAACCTACCCTCTTCTGGTACATTTTGATCTTAAATTGTATACAAATATTTTAATCAATAATTATTCAACATAACTTTAAACTAAGAATACCAGGTATGCGTGAAAGTTCACCTCGTGCTCTATATCACTTACATATCACTGTGACAAAATATGACTAACTTCAACCTCATGTGGTCATCTTACATATTCTTCTTGCATACTACAGATTTTGGTGCAACCACTTGTGGACTTAATTCTCTTTCAGCATATTCAGGAAGCGAAAAAAATATGAGGTTCCACCAAGACAGAATGTTAAATAGGAGAAACAATTTGAACGAGGTGAAAAAAAAAACAATAAGAATTTCTACATGGGAAAACAATTAATAATGAATAACAATGAAATAAATTACCAAGTACTGTTAATCAATTCCACATGAAGTAATTAAGTCAGTTTAGAGGAAAAATCAGCAATAGAAAAATGTTATTCCAATTGACTGAACTACAAATCGATTAAGTGAATCTGTAGTAAGCCAAAGTGGAGAAAAATCAATGGTGAACCCACCCCATAATATGCTTTCTTTATATCCGCAGCATTTGCATTTTTGCTTACTCCAAGAACATCATAGTAATCCCTAGAGGCCATTGACCGTGAACCTAAACAGCAGGGAAACCAAATCACTTGCAGAACTAACAGAAAACTCAATAAAAATCTAGAGAAATCATCAGAAAGTTGGTATACCAGATGCATGAAATGATCTCGTTGCAAAGAAGTTACCATGTAAACCTCCGGTCAATGAACTAATTCCCCACCTCTCTGCACAACCAGAAAGAAATACATGATTAAAAATAATTGAAAACAAACAAAACAAAATGAAAGAAAAAGATATGTACCCATTCAAAAACGAAGATGGCAAAACAGGTAGCAAAATTTATAAAAATAAACATACTAAAAAACTCTAGAAGCACAGGAAGCAAAAGAAATACCTTTTCGTCTAATTGAGCAGTAGGTCAATGGTTACATGGGGGATTTAATAGTGGGAGGTCTTGGGTTCAAGTCTCCACAAGGGAACGGGAATTTATCTAAAGTTTGTATTACGGGAGTCTCCATCACTTAAAAATATAAAAAACAAAAAAATACCTTTTCTACGACATGCATCCCCTAACATCCATGAAGAACTGCAGACTCCACGTGACGAATTGCACAACTATGGAAGAATTAACCATGAAAATTTGTATTAGACAAACTTAGACAACAAGAACAACACATTAAAAAAAGAATAAAACAGTAGGTACAGAAATATATAACTCACAAACAATGGAGAATTGTCCAGCAAGTTTGAACAAAGAGACCTCTGGGCGAACCAGTAAGCGAGTCGCGCACCGTTAATTCGCACCATTGGAGGCAGTTTATGAGAAAAAGACCGCTTCCAATAATAGAGAAAGTAGGCTATTTAAGAATGATCCCTGGAAAGGGCATGAAGTATCCAGTAAAAGAAGGAAACAGAAGTGTGTTCATCCAAATAAGGAAAGTCCAATTACAGATGAAAACTTATACTACTCTATCACTTTCCACTGGAAGAGCTAACAAAATAGACTATTGGTAAGTGCAATCCAGATTACATAGCAAAGTTATCCTTTTCCGTTCAAGGATTCAAGTTAAACAGTTCTTCTAAGATCTATTGAACTCATTCCTACAAATTTATGCTACTCCTGAGTTTTTCAGTAAGATCCATCATGAACACTTTCTTCTGGAGATATCTCAAAGCAATCAAAATTATTACTTCCCTTGTAATACAATACTTTTTATATGAAATGCATAATTTTTTTTTGAGGAGATTGAAATTTCATTTCAATATTAAATGCATAATGTAACCATAAAAACTCTATTAATTTTCTCACTCACATGAGAAATCAAGGATATCATTGAACTTATAACGCAGATTTCTCTACTGGACACAGAATAATATTCTTTTTAGCAGGTTTTATTGGGAACCCTTTTTTTGTTAGAATTAGAAGTCTGAAATTAGGTGTTTCGTTTAAGAGGTCACTCTTTCCAGGAGCAAGGTATTTAAGTAATTAACAGATATAATTTCGTATTTCCGGGAGCTCAGTTTTCTCCAACAAGGTTAAATTTTTATTTACCAAACAAGAAAAAAACATTGTGCTAAAATTGACAGGTTTAGTATATCCAAACAATAAAAAAATGAACATAAATGACAAATGTTCAGCAATTTGCAAACTATGAAAAACAAATGCCTTGTCTAACACTGTGAAATTCAGTCATTTATGCACAGAGAGAAGAGTTCAGTAAAAGAGCTTCAGACACTACCATCTATAACCTCGTCATTCAATAAAATAGACAAGAGATAATAATCTCAGAAAAGCTGACAAATTCAAAGTTGTTTTAAGCATGGCTACCAGGAGAAGATATACGGCAATGAATGTGGAACAAAAATAGATTTGATTGGTCTACTATCACCAAGTATTTTTTCAAATGATTTTTAGCACTAAAAGTACTGGAAACAGATTATCGCACTAGGTGACACTGAGAAACACAGCTGAGGCTCTATAAGAGCAGGGCACATACCACCACTCTTTTCTTTTCACGGGTACTCATCTGTGCTAAACAGCATGTAGTAAGCAGAGAAAGTATTTCTAAATAGCATGTAGTAAAATATGTTTAAAATATGTTATTTTATCAAGTAGATTGTATAAATCCTCAAAAATCAAATCTATCAAAGCAAGAACAGAAATGGAGGAAATAAAAGAATAAAGAAAGTGCACAGAAATGTAACAAAGTCCTGCAATTGGCAACAGAAAAGAATTCCAGTGATAAGCTGACAAAAAAGAGCTTATGCAATCATAAAACGAACCCGTGGAAAATTAAAAGATAAACCTAAGGAAGGAGAAGAGTTCAGCAACAAAATTCAAGAATTCCAAGATATTTCTATACAGCTTTTCATGATGTATGCTATTGCATCTATGAATTTTGTTCGAAAAACTGTTGAAAGAATATTCTTTTGTGTAACAGAGTCAGTTGAATAGAAAATAGAATAAACTAAAACCCATCAATTCCAAGTAGAAGAGTAGCTTCATTGGTAAAAACTTCGACAACGTTATTGCTTCTGGGTTAAAGTAGGTAATTAAAATGGAAGCGTGGAAACTCTTAGATCTATTTTACTTATTCATTGAGGCAGCAAAAACAAGAGGATGATATCTACAATATATATGTAAATATAGCTCCAGTTTTTCTTTCTGATGTGCATCTTTAGGAAAATGAATGCCATATTTTTTTAATTGATTGGATAATTCATTACATGGAAATACAGTCAGAGAATATATAATTAGCAAACATATAATTATTGAAATATACCCAATAGTGAAGGAAAAGAAATCCAGTAATTAGATGAGAAGAGAATCTCAATGGCTCGTCTCAGACTCTCAGTTCTAAAATCAACCATAAAAACCATAAAAAAGATACTAGGCAAGGAGAGGTGTCGTAACAGAAATAGACTGCAAAGCTGATAAAGTTAAAGAACTGGAACCGACTACACCATTTGCGAGTCCAGCAGAGACAAAAAAAAAACACATTTCAGAAAAGAGAGAAGCACTTCGGCCAGAAAGCAATGCAACATTAGAGAAACTGACGCAGAAAGAGGTTGCAGAAGAATATGAAATAGAACCCAGAAAATGTAAAAAAAAAAAAAAAAAATAGAAAACGACGAGATGCTTTAGAGGTGTCAATAGAAGAGGAAAACAAAAAAAATCTGTAATAGGGAGACGACAAAACATAATATCAGGAAAGGTAAAAGCGAGACCGCCAGATTGCAAGAACAAGCTTTTAGAAAAAACGAGAAGCTATTCGGCCGAAGAATGATGCAACGTTAGATAAGACCCCGTACAGAATGAGGGCTTGCAAAAGAAAATAGAATAAAATTCAAGACAGGAAATGCTAAAATACAACAAAATAGAACGAACAGGGGAACGGAGACGACAATTTCGAATAGAAAAAGAAAAACCATTGGGAGAAGAAAGGCACACCTTATAGAGAGTCGGCTTCGACTAGCAGAAGCAGAAAGAAGATAGCCTGATAAAGCAACGTGGAGCAAAAGAAACAGAGAAGAATTCGAACCGGAGCGAGGAAAAAGAAACCAGAGAGAGTGGGTGTACCGGGAAGAGGAGAGCTTGAAAGAGCACCGCGTAAGAGAAACGGAAATGGGACAGCACTTGGACAATATTGCAGAAGAGGGTTTGAGAAACTTCTTTGGCCTGCGTAGATTAGCGTACCTATTCATAACATGAGACTCCAGCGAGAGTCTCTGTCAGCGACAATTAACAAAGCCTTATAATCCTATTGTGTCAATTTGTTGGAAAATTCACTAGCTGTGGATCTATTATTATGAAATTGCTTGGGGTCAAAATATTACAGTCAAAACTGCTGTGTCCGGTTTCAGCAGATCTAAACCCCCTGGGTTGATAACTGGACGACTGGATCTTATCGATTACATTTTTCATCCTTGATACTATATATTATTTGCAAGTGGCATTATTAGTAAGACTATGATTTGAGACTTCTAGGCAGTAGTCTCCACCA
This sequence comes from Aristolochia fimbriata, assembly GCA_019845555.1. NCBI lineage: Eukaryota > Viridiplantae > Streptophyta > Magnoliopsida > Piperales > Aristolochiaceae > Aristolochia > Aristolochia fimbriata. The sequence goes on from CM034078.1 coordinate 3,472,325, forward strand.
AAACGAGTTCAGTCGTTCCCTTATCAACGTCGCAACCGACGTTGTTATTTTTGCAGAAACTTAATTTAGACTAATTATAATTACAACCGCCCAATGATTTCATTTAAAAAAATTGAACATTAACATTTAACAAGGCAAAATACTAGCAGTTAATATAGTTTAATAAAGGTAAAAGGCACGGAGATTGGAGAAGCAATTTAACTAAGTAAAATTAGCGTACTAATCCTTGATCAGCTCAGAACTTGGGTCCATTGACGCATTCGATCCATAGTCGATGATCACCAGGTTTGAAGCTTCTCACGAAACTTCCTGATTTCTCCCTGTTAAGTTAAAAACAGAGGAGACATCGATCTCCTGGATTGCTAGGGTTTACAGTTTGGCGACAGGAGCTTGTACAAACTCATGGATCTTCGGATCTCAAAAGTACTACTCCCCCCGGCCGGACTGGCGTTCACCCATTTGTCTCTTCTTCTCCTTCAGCAGGTGGCCAGTCTCGGACCCCTCGGTTTTAATGTTACCTTAGGCTCTCATATCTTCGCTTCCAAATCGCCCTCTACCTGGACTACTCCGTCCGGCCGTTTCGCCTTGGGATTTTATCCCGAAGGCAGCGGTTTCAAAGTCGGAATCTGGTTACAAACGTGGCCCAATAGAGCGCTTATCTGGGTAGCCAACCGGGATGAACCACCCGTCTCCGGCGATGCGAAGCTGGTTTTTACGAATGACGGCCGTCTGCTGTTGCTCCGCGACGGGGACGGCGCCGATGCCCTGGGCAAACCCATATTTGATCTCTCCGAACGAGCTTCTTCGGCTTCACTGCTCGATACGGGCAACTTTGTTGTCTTCGATTCTGGTTCGAAGGCCATTTGGCAGAGCTTTGATTCTCCGACGGACACCATCGTAGCGAATCAGGCTCTGTTGACCGGGTACGAACTCGTTTCGGGTGTCTCCGACAGGAACCATTCGTCCGGAAGCTTTCGACTCGTTCACCAGAGTGACAACAACCTGGTTCTGTATCCAAGAGAATCTCCGAACGATGGGTATAACAGTTACTGGTCCATTCCCACGTACCGTACGCTCGGACAGGGGCGTCATCGATTGCTTCTCGCCGGCGATGGCTCCTTGTCGATCGTCAACGACACCGGCTCGTTTTTGTTCAATTTAACAGCTGCAGGGAGTACTCTGTCTCTGTCTTCCGATGACGCGGAGCTAATTACTTTCCGTGCAACTCTCGACCCGGACGGCTTCTTCCGGTTGTATTCCCACGATTTCTCCCGCAACGGCAGCTCCGTGGTGGTGGGAAAATGGCCACCGACGGACGACCCCTGTTTTGTAAAGGGCATTTGTGGGTACAACGGCTACTGCAACTCCCTCGGTAGTGGTCAATACACTTGCAGCTGCGTTCCCGGTTTCCGTTTCGTCGATGGCGACGCCTCGTCTCGCGGTTGCGAGAGAACCGCCGCCGCCGCCGGAAATGGGCGCGGCTGCGGAGTTTCGACTTCGCTCAACGAATCGATTCACCTATTGGACGGCGTGGAGTGGATGGACGACTTCTACGCCCTGCTCCCGGCTTCGAACCAGCAAGACTGCGTCGATTCGTGTTTGGCGGACTGGAGCTGCGAGGCCGCTTTCTACGGAGGAGGAAACTGTCGGAAGCACGCGATGCCGCTGAGGTACGGGAAGGCCGTGAACGGGCCATTGAATAAGCCTTCCTACGTGACTCTCATCAAAGTAAAAAGTAGTTGCAATTCCGTGGAGGTCACAGGCACTGCTACTAAGGCGGCGGAGAGGCATCATCTGGTTTTTCTATTCGTGGGCGGAGCGCTTGCTGCAGTCGCCGCCGTCGCGTTGGGCGTCGCCGTCGTCCTTCATATGTACAAACGACGACGTCGATGCTCGTATAATTACACGAGATCACCACGGTCGCGGAAGGGAAGTCTGGGTCCGACTGAGGAGATCTCGCCGCAGTTGTTTTCGTACGATCAGCTCAGAAGAGCCACGGACGGGTTCAAGGAAGAACTGGGGAGGGGCTCCTTCGGCGCCGTCTACAAAGGGGCCATCGGTGGCAACGGCGAGACTAGACGACTCGTGGCTGTCAAGAGACTAGAGAAAGTGATCGAGGAAGGGGAACGGGAGTTCTTGACCGAGATGAGATCGATCGGAAGGACCCATCACCGGAATCTGGTCAGACTTCTCGGCGTCTGCCACGAAGGTCAGACCAGGCTCCTCGTCTACGAGTACATGAGCAACGGCTCCCTCGCAAGCTTCATCTTCAAAAAGGTCGACGACGACCGACCCCGCCTCCGGTGGAACGAGAGAGTCCGAATCGCGGTCGATGTAGCTCGGGGGATCCTCTACCTCCACCAAGACTGCGAACCTCACATCATCCACTGCGACATCAAGCCCCAGAACATCCTCATGGACGCCTCCCGGACGGCAAAGATCTGCGATTTCGGACTCGCAAAACTCCTCGGCCCCGATCAAACCAGAACCTTCACGGCTGTTAGAGGGACGAGGGGGTACTTGGCTCCCGAATGGTACAAAAACGCGCCCATATCGGTGAAGGCGGACGTGTACAGTTTCGGTATGGTTTTGCTGGAGACGATTTGCTGTAGAAAAAATTTGGACGTAGACGTCCCCGATGAGGAGATGATTCTATCCGAATGGGTTTACAGGTGCTTCAGAGAGGGTCAGCTTTCAAAGCTTCTAAAGGAGGAGGAAGAAGACGGAGAAGAAGTGGAGAAGAGGGTGCTGGAAAGGATGGTGAAGGTAGCACTATGGTGCATTCAGGAGGAACCTGCTCTTCGTCCTACGATGAAGATGGTGATGGCCATGTTGGAAGGGAATTTGGAGACTCCAATTCCCCCACCTCCAGATTCAAGAGAAAGTTAGCTTTGATCAGTTCTGTTTCCTATACGTTCATGAAACAAATGACATTCTATGGTTAAAATCGAGACATGTACGTAGAAGGAAGAAACTACATGCTTATGACTAATTAAAATAAATGAATGAATTGTATTTATATGAATCTAGCTTGATGAAGTCCATTATGTACCTGAATCTAACCCCGGCTTGAACTGAGAAGAGGATTAAAAATGATTTTAAAATTCGAATTTTAACATTTATATAAATAATAATTTATTCTTTAAGGCAAAACTCTTTGATAAAGGATTCTTTGAGATAACTCTTTTAAGAGTCTTTCCGCTCATTTGGCATAGCTTTTTGAAGGCCAAAAACTCTTCTTAATGAGAAAAAATTATTCTTAAAAAAGATATTTGTGTTCAGGTAAACCTCCTTTTACATTAATCTTAATATGAAATCAGAGTTTTTAGTTATTTCAAAGAGCTCAAGTTTTTTAAAAAGAACTTTTTCCAAGACATATTAGAGTCTAGAACAGTGTTTTAAAAACCGAACCGAACCGGTCGGTCCAACCAAGTTGAACCAGAATCGAAGGCCAGTCTGATTTTTATTGACTTGGCCCGGTTCACTGTAACCAGCATTATATTTGCCTCTTTTCTTATAGAAATATTACATATATGTAACTTATGGTGTATAATATTCAACGGTTCAACCCGGTCTAACTGGGTTCAACCTAAACCACACATAGCGCCGGTTGGATGACGACTGGTTCGGTTTTTAAAACATTGGTCTAGAATAGCTCTTTCTCTCTAAATGGAGCTTTTGGTCTCTAAAAAAACCTGTTTCAAAGAGAGATTAATAAGGTTTACCCAAACACAAGTACTGTTATAAAGAGTGATTTTTTTTCAATAAAAGAGGAGTTTTTGGCCTTCAAAGACCTTAGGTAAACATGCCCTTTGAAAGGGTGCTCTTTGGAAAAGTTTCTTTTGGAACTCTTGAAATAACTAAAATCTGCTATTTAAAAAAGAGATTTATTTAAAAGCTGATTTACCTAAATATAATTGTTATCAAAAGAGAGATTTTTGTCCTTGCAAGATGAGCTTTTGGCCACCAGCCCTAAGGAAAATAGTAATAATTTATCTATAAGTGTAATTTAACTTACCATTAATCTTAGACCAATACGGGTTACAGAAAGAATACATTTTCTATTATTTGGTAGGTACGAGTCTCTGCCTTTCGTCGAACTCTGGTCTAATCCGTCCCTCCGTTGATATCTAACTACGTGTGGGTCCACCTCGCAACGGCTCGATCATCTCGAGGAGGAATATACGACTTCTGGAACTGTAGGCGCGGAAGTAAATTAAAGTCAATAACGAGGGCTTTCTAGTCTTTTGAAGAAACAAACTGTCCCCTTCCTGTCTTCGACGATGATCTTCCATGTAATTTGGTCGGTCCGTCCGTCCGTTTTGCAAAGATTTGCCTCCAAGAGGAACTCCAAAATTTTCTGTCATAGTGTTTCGGAATTTATTTTTCTTTTCCTCTTTCTTGATTAACTCGTTCCCTCGCCAGTACAAGACCCTAATTTAGGGCTTGCGAATCTATGGCTTCTCGTAGGCGGATGCTACTGAAGGTCATAATCCTCGGAGACAGCGGGTTAGGAATTTTCCACTTGTTGCTTTTGGTTTTGTTTTGGAATTATTTCTGGTATCGGATAATATTTAGATCTCTCTGCTTTAATCGTTAGAAATCTTTCATAATCTCAGGTCATAACGTTCCTGTTGGGTGTGCAATATTCTTAGGCTCTCGTGTTTGGTCTTTTTTTTTTTTCCGCACTATAGATTTTTCTTTTTTTTTTATTATTATTTGGGTTTTAGTTTATCACTGTTTGTTTTAAACTTTTTTTTAGCATTTCGTAATTGAATTCTAACTTCGGGAATATTTACATTTTTTTTTTTTTTTTTGTGTGTGTGTATGACAGGGTGGGGAAGACTTCTCTGATGAATCAGTATCCTGATAGTGGGGTTTATGCTGTTTATAATTCTTATATGATGATATTGTAGAGCTTGCTATATTACCCCCTTTTTTTTTTTTTCTTAACCATGTCATTTAGATACGTGAACCGGAAATTCAGTAATCAGTACAAAGCTACCATTGGAGCAGATTTCTTAACAAAAGAAGTTCAATTTGAGGATAGGCTATTCACATTACAGGTTAGTTATGCTGAAATGGGTTCAATATAGTATATTAATTATGTGTATAAAATCCATTGTTCTCCTGTGTTTGCTAGACAGCAGAGTGTGTGGAAAAATCATTAAGTTAATGATGCTTGCAAGTGATTCATCTGCTTATGAGTACATGAAGATATGGGAAATATTATTGTGTCAATCACGTGTATGAGTGGTTGGCCGGTGGGATGATCTTGTGATCTGAATGTACTATCGTTATTCTTTCAGTCATCTAGGGGCTAAAAAATAATAGGTTGAATATCGATTTTCTAATGGGGTTGTTGTTATTTCTTTCTTATCTAATGGTGCCTACTTCATTTGCTTTGGACTGTTCTATTCATATTTCCTGGTAACTTATTACTTTTCCAAATATATTTCAATCTTATTTGCATAATTTTGGTCCAATGCGCGACTCTTCAATGTGTCTCTTATGATCTCTCACGTCGAAGAGCTCCTGCTTAATCTCTTCTGCATTGGAAGGATTGTTTGTTGTTTATATATGCAAACCTTGGTTGTATATTCTTTTAACTTTTTGTACTTTATATGAACAATTCTTGGAGAGGTTTTAATAAGATGACGGCTCAAGTTTAATTTCTCCCCCAAAATTATCACAACCAATGGGGCTGACCCCTTACCTTCTTCAAAAGTCAAGATTTTTCCAGAACTGCTAAGCTTCTTCCGGAACTGCTGACATAGTCCCCGTTGAGTAATAGATTAACATTTCACTAGTTGCATTTTCAGAAAAAACAAAAAAACATTTCACTTGTTGGATACTCACATATTGCAAGCTTATGGTTTCATCTTTCTGATGGATGCTCTTGTTTGGTTTTTCCCAACCCCTGGAGGGCATATAGTAAATACATTCTAAAAACTTTGATTTTATGTTTTAATTCATCTAACCCCACTGTCAGTCAGAAGAGTCTTTAGTTTTGTCAATGGAGAACAAGTTACCATTATTGCAATAGGCAACTACAAAGCTTACCTGTTTTTAGGTTACAATCATAAATGTATTGTTTTGTCTGGGCTCCTAAACATCCATGATTTGAGACTTCTGGACTTCTTTTTTTTTTTTTTTTTGAAACATCAAATAGTAAAAGTGAAAGAGTTTATATTTGAAAAGTTGGGAGATTTTCTTGAAAATGTGGAGCATGAGACAGTCGCCTAACATGGATGTCAGAAAGATTGCAAAAATTATGTTTGAGTAAGTCTTTAGATGAGGTAGAATTATGGATGAAGCAGCAGATCATGGAAAATGTAATCATACGTAGTTATGTAATAGGGTATTGATGGTAACAATCTTGGTGAGGCCCTGAGATGAAATTTTGCAAAAAAATGACTTGAGAAATTTAATTTGTTCTCGTGTAACGCTTTACCTTGTTTAGATCAGGTTCTTGTATCGTACTTTCTCCATTTCTTTGAATTGTCTTTTCTTTGTACTCCTTAGTAGGGATCCATTATGCTTGTGTTCTTGTTTGTGACAAGCTTCAGTTAGTAGATCTCTCACTTTCTTTTCTTTTTGACAATCACACCAAGAATTTGTCATCTTTTACGTTTTTTTTTTTTAGTAATTTTAAAGCTTCTCTATTTTGCCCCATTGCTTCTCCATAATTTGTTCTTCACAAAAAAAAAAAAAAAAAAAATCTCCTTTTCACCACTAATATTTTTGCAAACTGATCTCATTGAGGCTGTACTTAATGGTCCAGATATGGGACACTGCTGGTCAGGAAAGATTCCAAAGTCTTGGTGTAGCATTCTACCGGGGTGCAGACTGCTGTGTTCTTGTCTATGATGTTAATGTTATGAAATCATTTGATAACCTGAACAATTGGCGGGAAGAGTTTCTCATTCAGGTAATGGTTTCTTATCTCAAAAGCTAAGTGGTGCTTTTGAAGGCGCTGACAATCTCAGGGGGTTACATTGTACAGGCGAGTCCTTCTGACCCTGAGAACTTTCCATTTGTGGTCTTGGGTAACAAGATTGATGTGGATGGTGGAAACAGTCGAGTGGTAGGACATCTTTCTCTATTATGTGATGCCTTCAGTTTTACAAGTTTTTGCCAAAAATAGTTACATGTGATGTCTTTCTTAAAGTCAGTTGCACCATATTTTATTAAAAAAAAGGTGCAGTCAGTTTTTTTACTCCGGCACTGTCTGCTCTTTTTTGTTAAAAAAAGAAATTTTTTCCCTGTTTCCTGCTTGCAGGTATCCGAGAAGAAGGCCAAGGCATGGTGTGCTTCCAAGGGCAACATTCCTTATTTTGAGACTTCTGCAAAAGAAGGCTTTAATGTGGAAGCTGCTTTTCAGTGTATAGCAAAGAATGCTCTCAAGAATGAACCTGAGGAAGAAGTGTGAGTACTACATTAGGTCCTTTTAGCTTCTATTTCCTCTGTTTTGCATCCTGTTTCTGCCGCTTATTTACGTGAGAATATATTAGTGGATTTCAAATTGTTGTTATACATTTAATCTTTCAAAGCGTAATTTAACAAGAATTGCAGGCTAATAAAAAGATTAGAAAGCTTTATCGAAAATTGATTAAAATTCCTTGAATACACCAGAGAATTCCATGTTCCAAAGAGAAACTTGATTACTTTTTTTTTTTTTTTTTTTTTGTTAAATTGTTTCAGTAATTTGACAATTATGTTCTTCATTTGCTGCAGATATCTTCCGGACACCATTGATGTGGCGGGTGGAAGACAGCAGAGATCTGCATCGGGTTGTGAATGCTAGGGACGGTCGTTTAATTTCACAGAAGGTGGCGCCAGGCTTATTAACGCAGATGTGATTGTGGAATATCTTACTATAATTTCTTTTATTGTAGTGACATTGCAGCATGGTTATTCCCCAGTTCTCCGTACCCGAAACTGGAAATTTATGTGGTGAAGAAACGATCAAATATGGGTTTAGTTTCTTCTATTTGATGTTTCTTTCTGCCATCCAGTGTCGATTACGTAACGAATTTTCTCTCACGAGACTATGGAATCCCTCGTCTTCCCTTATCCTAAGGTCCAATATAAACATAAAACCAATTTATTCCCGTACGTGATATATATATATATATTATATATATGTGTGTGTGTGTGTGTGTTTTAAAACGGTGAATAATGTATTATTCATTTAATGCAATAATACATCTGACTTTAGGGAGTTCTAATAACAAGTTGTTGGCTAGATAGGTACATGATTCCATAGTATATCTAAATTTATTGTCAAATCCTAAATTATCCTGAAGTTACCCAAAAATCTCCAAGGTGGATGAACTTGTTGTTTGGCCCATTTGATCACGATTAGAGAATCTCTTGTGCTCTGCCATCAATTTGATTCTTTGTAATAATGCTTTGACTTATGTGGAATCCTCTATATTTGGCGGAAAAAATGCAATAACTGCACAAGACGAAGAAATGGTGGATAATAACATGCGATAAACATGCCTTTTTACGGGGCTGCGTAAAATGCAGGGAACACGGTTCTATGGACGACATTTTAAAGCACCCGGGCCGTGTCAGAGGTTACCGCATCGAACTCCCAAGTCCTGTCCTGAGACTCCGACACGACTTAACCTCGGAGGTCAAAATTGTCATTTAATTAAAATTCGAGCTATAAAATGGCGATGATTGCTTCTGCGGATTATTACCATTTTCGTTTTCGCAATCGGAGAGTTTCGGGGAGCTTAAACTTGAAGGGGCGGTTTCATGGTTTCTTCTTCATCTTTGGATTGAAGAGTTTTGCTTTACCTGTTATCATGGAGGCGACCGAAGGGGACCAGTTGAAGATGATTCGGCCGCCGAGTCTCGAAGAGGCGGGCCTCGAAGACTGCGCCCTCCCGCCGGAGGCCATCAAAGAGGCCTTTGCCAAGGCAGCGAGCTCCGTCAAATCGCGAGCCGCCTCGCTCTTCTCTGCGGGCGAGGAAAAGGAACCCGGCGATTGTGTCCAGAATCCGGCTCCCACCGTCGGCGAGTTGAAGGATTCTCTGATCGGAATGTCTGCGAGACCCGGGAAGAGCTGCGGCGCGGCGGAGAAGGGGCGGTTGACGGAGGTTTGGGGTGACAAGGTCGTTCCTGGCGTCGAGAGCGGGGGGTCCTCTGATAAGGTTCTGGGTGCGGAGGTTCCGGCAGAGCGTGGCGGGAGGGCTTGTGTTGATGGATTACGGGGTGTGAGGAAGGTTGATGAAGGAGGTTACGAGACTGATGACGAAGGAGAGAGGGAGAAACCCATCTTAGCTGAGGGATTTGTGTAACCCTCTCCCTTTTGTGTTCCTGCTGCCTGTTGAAAGTTTAAACTTTCCAGATGTTTTTGAGTCTCCCAGCAATGTCGAAAGTTGTTTTTGGTATAACGACGATGTAATTTTGAAAAACTTGTATTGTTTGTATTTGTTATCACTTGAGCTGTTCTTGGTGCAAGACTTCGTTTTGTCTTTGATGAATGTCACGGAATTACTCGATTGTAATTCGTCAATTTGCTACTGAAAAAGAAATTAGAAAATAAGAACAGTACACAGCTCGAAATGGTTTCTCATGTGGTTGTAAACCCTCTTTTTTGCCTCTACTCTCAATAACAAATTCAGTCGAGAAAAATGGTCATCAGTATTAGCGAAATTAACGAGTTCCTTTACCATTTAAATAAACAGTTACAATTTAACGTTTCTCATCATTCTGACTAGCTACAACCATTCTCCCTTACATCGCAGGCCACACAAAAACCTTATACTCGTCTGATTGGGAGCAATTTTGCTCCATTCTTTGATTTAGTTGTTAAGAACCAAGGCTCGGGAAAACTGGAGCTCAACAGGCTGGTGTATGTTGTTAAAAGTAGATTGTGTCAGTGGCGAAAACTTGGGTCTCCGGTGCTTTTGGGGGAAGCTACACATTAGCCAAACGTCCGGATCCAGACCCAGACCGCCTCCGTCTCCGTCTTCTTTGCCGCACTTTCCAAAAGCAGCTCCAGAATAGCAAAAAACCTGACAAGTGGCAGTTTTGTAAGTTATAGAGGTAAACAGTTAAAGATGGAAAAACAAACATAAGACTAGGCTTTAGTTACCGAAAATAGCAACAAGAGCAGGTACTAGCCATTGACTAGCAACCAACATGGGCACATCAATCTGCAAGAGAAGTTGAGCCAGTCAAGGGTAAAATGAGGCAAAGCAAAATGTTTGAATCTTATATGAGGGTGGACAGTGGGCGGTGAAAGTAAAAAACTCAAATGTGTAAATCTGAATCAGATTCAGTACCTCTTCTCCATTGATCAAACCCAAAAAATCCATTGTTTTGCTGAAACCTTTTCGACCAGCAACAGACGATGAATTCTCTCCCGGGCTGGAATTGTCTATTGTTAAGTTTAAATCACTTCCCAAATCCATTGTAGGATACCCTGGCAATTTCCTGTTTCTTCCCCTAACTTGGTAAAGATAACCCTTAGTCCCCCAAACATCAAACCTAGCATCAGTTTGGCAGATCAGTTCTTTACCCACAACAGCTGAATAAGTAGAAAAATTGACATCCTTTCTGCGATAAGGCATCTGCTTGTCATCTTCCAGTAAAGGAGAGTTCCTTCTCGCTGAATCAGAGAAAAGCACCGAATCCTTCACATTCCTCCCGGTAAAATCAAGTATTTTCTTGAGAAGCCAATAGCAGTTGGTCACCATATGGCTACTGTCAAGGCAATTGGAATCCCCATACACAGCCACACGACCCCCACCCATCCCAACAAGACCGAGAATGGGAGACTGAACCTGCATTTTCACCCATGAGAAGCTTAATAATGCAGAAAAAAAAATTAAAATAAAGAACATTGCTTGTGTTCAAAACAACTGATGCAGTCTCTTTCTGTGAGCTAATGAAGCTCAAAATGCACACTAAGCTCTCGAAGGCACTTCCTGCTTACCTTTGTCATACCAGAACTAAGCAGAGCAGTACGAGTTGCTCCACCCTCAGAGATGTCCTGCAGCTCGAAGCTATGCAGATATCCTCCTCCAGGAAATCGCACTATATTTGCTCCAGAAGCATAATGACTTTGTTCATCCTCAGTATAAAAATCTCCATTCAGGATTTTATCTCCAAAAGCAATTCCAAATGGAGTCAAAAGCTCATTTAAAGCTGGAATATTTGCACCTCCAGTGATTGGCGTCCACCAGCTACGTGTGTTATCATCAAAAAATCGCATTTTGACCATAGTTTCCACATTATACCAGTCCGCGAACACAGCCAATCCCAAACCACGATTGATGACATCATCCCTCAACTTATCAATCTCTTCATTGAAGTATTCCTCCTCAAGATCTACCATGAGCAGTGTGCCATATCGATCAGCATCAAAGCATGTCAAGGGTGAACCAAGTGTCTCCACATAGTATCCTGCATCTACCAGCATGTTGTACATGAGGTGAAAATTTGTATGGAGGTGGTCTCCATGCCAGTCAAGGATGTCATTCCGAACATCTAGGGAATCCCTTGGAATATAGCCTGGAGGGTATTTGATGTTATGGTATTGGTCCCATAAAACCCGTTTAGATCTTGGAGGAGTTGGAATCATTTTCAATTTCAGCTGAAGCACACATGTGCTACTCCTCCGTGGGCCTTCCACTCCTGCAGGTGAAGGACTATATACCCTAAGTGTTACATTTCCTTCAATCACACCAGAAAACTGGGTTCCCTCATCTTTGATCTGCATATGAAGTGCCAGAAAGCCAGTCCAAGGCCAGATGACATCTGAGTAAGTGAAGTGGATGCTGAGCAAATTGCCTATTTCATTAGAAGGCTGCCAAATTGGTGGGTCCTCAACATAGCCAATCACACCCATACCATTAAGAATGGTTGCATTGAAGATCACAGGCATGGCACCTGCAAAGAGTGGTTGCCGACAGAAAGGCCAGGAATATGGGCAGTCGGTGTAGTCAAGAACACTGGGGAAAATGCTTGCTCGAGGTTGGTAGATTTGAAGGATCTCAAAAGACTCTAAGCTGACAGAAAATAAAACATAATAAATAACAGTGGTAAAACTAATATGAATTAATTAAATAAACTTGATCCAGATGTCATGCAACTTACAGGTTGAGCCTTCCTGCACCCTGCTCGTACATGTTAGAACCTGAAAGCTTTGTGGCTCCTTCCACAAGTGCTTGTTTCATGCTTGCAGGATTTAGAATGTTCTTCCGGGAGCTTTCCGGGAGGACACTGACAAGTAGGCATACTACACCTGCAACCACTGGGCTTGCAACACTAGTGCCCGAGAGGCTCTTGCATCCCGTGCTTATTTTCGAGCCCATTATGTCCTTCCCATATGCCACTACATCTGGCTTCATGCGACCATAACTGGATAAGTCAAACCCAATATGGTTAAGGAAAGCAATCATCATATGGAGAAATGATGGGAAAATACAACATGAGAGATTGATAGCTTGTGGCTGCAATGAAATATGCATACCCATGAGGAAGCTCCCAGGTACTCATGCCACGAGAAGAGAAAGGGGCTATGTGATCATTGTAATCAATGCCACCAACACCAATCACATCATTTTGATCTGCTGGATTATTCAGAGTACCATAAAGCGGTCCATCATTTCCAATAGCTGATACCATGATAATATTACTAGCTGTGAGCTCCCAGACCTGTATGACACAAACACATAACCATATAAATGCCTTCAAATTGACAAATAAAGTATCCATGGCTCTTGGAAATCTATCATTAGGAGTGTGCTACTTCTAACTAACTTAAAAATCAGTACAGTATCAGAACAAAACATCATATGCATTATAATAGACGTCATAAAGCTTAAGAGATTCAACAATAGGTGAAGAATTATGCTTTCAGATAAAGCAAGGAAGCACGCATGATCAACAATCTGCCAAAACTACTAAGAGAAATTGTTCACTCTAATAGTGGTAACAGAGGCTAAAGAAGTACCCATGATAGTCATACAGCCTATAAGGAATGACACACCCATAAGACATCAATTAAAAATATCCAGATTTTAGGTCCCAATTCTCCTGGTGTTTTGTCCTGCTCACAAAATACTGCACAAAAACTGGGGAAGTGATACAAGAAAAGGGGTCTTTAATGGGCCCAAGCTACTGAACGTATTAAAAGTAATCTCAAACACTGAATCTTTGACATCCGAAAGAAGTTTACAACATTCCGAGTCATTTTCAGGGGTACATAAAGGTTTACCTTTTCCACAAACGGAAGGTCCAAATAATCTGGTCCACCAATACTTAGGTTCAGTACATCCATGTCAGTTGCTATAGCATAGTTGAATGCATCAAGGAACCAGGAGGTGTAAGAGACCTGCAACACAGCTGAATACAAACCCGTCAATATCTTGTGACAAAAAACAAAAAAAGAAAAAGGAGTTTGGAATTGGAAACGACCGTGAAGAATAACAAGTTCAAGCATAAAGCAGGTAAACCTCTTCAAAGCCATAAAGATTATTTGTTGTAAGTTCATAAAGCACAACTCCATTACCTGGGCATCAGTAAACACACGAAATGCGTAAATCTCTGCATCTGGTGCAAAACCTGGGCATTCTGCATCTGTACCAGCTATAACACCCGCAACAAATGTGCCATGCCCAAGATTGTCATTTAAGGTATTTTCATTAGTCCAGTTTGTCCTTTCCTGAAACAATGTGGAGAAAATGGGTTATTTGAGACAAATACAACTTTGCTATTTCTTCCGAACCTCACAATACAATTACAGTAAGAAAATTGAGAATACTATGCTACTAAATGGAACACAAGCGACCAACACAAGCAAATATTCATAGAAAAAGAGATTTCTGCTCACCTCTTCTAAGAACAAACTTTTGTATAAATATGACAACAGAAACACATTGAGCATTAGGATCAGATATATTGGTTTGAAGTGAAAAACATAAGCTGTTGTCTAGGTTAACAGTGTGCTAGCATCAGGCTCCTTGCCCTCATGCCCCTAGTGAGTCCTGAACCCAAGACCTCCTGTTTCAAATCTCCTCACGTGATGCTAAGCTAATGCCTAAGTCACCAACAGTCTAGATTAAGATACTGTAAAGCATGCAAAAGTGCAAATTCTGATAACATGGATTCCAGTACCCTCAATGACGCAAATTAATAAGTATCAGCTGTTTCAAGTGAACATTCCTAGAAATCCACCAAAATGCAAATAGCCTGAATCCGATATAAGAAAAATGGCACTAGGAATATTGGAAACAAAACTCCCATAAACAACATTCCCATAGACAAAGTAATCATTTGACAACTTTTTCACCCATAGAACCCCACATCATATGGCAAAAAAATCTAAGATACAAAACATTTTTTTTTTATGCTTTATCTGGGCAGTGTTGGGATTATTAAGTAAATTCTCCTCCTTTTCTCTTTCCTTGGGTAGCTACTGCTAATTGCCACCGGAGGACAATAATAAATCATAAAACACAAGTATTCATTCATTGACCCTCTTCAAGAGTCTTCCCACATTATGGTCCATATCATTTTTGGGATTCCATAGTACCTTTCAGCTATGCACATCTCCTTTCAGCATGCCCAAGCCATCTCAAACGCCTCTCCTTTTAAAAATTAAAGCACAGAAGAGCTCCTACTTCAGGAACCTTTCCACAGTAAATACGGACCAAATTACTGCTAATACACCCGGTATTTGACATAGCAGGCAAGAACAAACTTTTACCCAATTATCATACCTTGATATTGCGGAAATGTGGATGATTTGCTCTAATTCCAGTGTCAAAGATCGCCATTTTTACTTTCCTACCCTTGTACCCTTTTGCCCAGAGCACTTCAGCACCAAATATTGATGTAACCTGAGATCTCTGTATCAAGAACCTAGTCAGCGATGAATTTCTGGACAGGCAAATTCACAACGTGCAATCATAGAAGTTGAATTAATATCAAAACATACTGCTACGGCAGAAAACTCGAAGAGAGGGACAGATTTCTTTTACTACAAGGTCTCTTGAGCCTCAATTTTTCAAATACGAAATCTTTAATAAAATCAAATGGAACAAACAAAAGAACCTGCATCAGAAGCTTCCGTTCCAAAAAATTCGTTGAATTGCCAATCTCCGCGCTGATGTCTCCTTCAAAAGACATCTTTGTAAATATTTTTCCTGGCCGCTTGTTAACATCAGCAGAGCTCCAGCGGTTATCGGCGAGCAAGCTCCGCGTATAGGTCATATCAACCGATACATCCTTCACTCCCCCCAATTTTTCGAACTCCTGAATCAGGACCGACCGAAACGAGTCCTCGATTGAAACAAGACCGAAATCGGTAGGAAAAGATGCGGCGGGATTCCGCCGCTCGATCCATCTCCATCCAACGGGTTCAACACTCTGCCGAAGGTACGCCCGGTGATCTTCTGCAGGCCGATATTCCAAAAATCGGACGATATAATTTCCGGACGGCAACTTATCAGGGATTTCCGTCGATTTTACTGGGGGGTTCTCCTGTCCAGGCTTCAGAGCGAATAAAGCAACCGAAACAAATACAGAAAGGACCGAAATTGATGTAGGACGCTTTGTTCTACCAATCGGCATCATCATAGTTTCTCCTTCGTTTAGTGACTTGACGAACGACGGACTTGTGGGTCTGTCTCCGAGAGGGAATTGGCGGGAAATATCAGCTCCATGGGATTGGGAGCTTTTCTGCCGATGGAGAGCGGTTACTGATTACTCTTGTTTCAGGTCCCCGCCATAGAGCAGATTTGGAGAAAAGAACACCTTACAGAAATCCAGTCTAACAGTCTAACAGAAGGAGACTTTTATTCCCAGGTGCGCCAAAATCTGAAACAGGAATCCTCGGGCCCTACGAACAAATGGCGATTCTGGTTCCTTCGAAAGGAGAATTCAGCGGCCTAGATCATTCTTCCCTGCGACGCTTGAAAATGTATATTGCATCTGTGCAAACCCACCGTACACGACTCCACGGATCTCATTATGTCCGCAATCCAAATATCGTATATCAAAGATTGAAAATAACGTTTTTTTATATAATCATTACTCATAAAATTAATAATGAGTAATAATGTAATATAAAGTTTTGAGTTTTTCTCTGAGAAGATTGTTTAAGTAAATCATATATTTTTATTTACCTAATAATTTCACATTTTAAATACTAAAAGTAGAGTTTGTCGAATTGATTTCCTTATACCTCATTTTCAATGTAATCTGAGATTTAAATACCTTTAGAAAAATAACAATTCCACTTCATTTAACCTCAAAGAGTAAAATTAAAATGTAGATGTACCTTTACTTAAGTGAATAAAAAAAAAGAAAAAAAAAAAAGAAGCTTATGTTTTAACTTATAAGTGTCAGATTAGGAGTGTAATTTACGAGAATGCGTTTCATCATTTTCTGCTGCTG
Organism: Aristolochia fimbriata; assembly: GCA_019845555.1. Lineage (NCBI taxonomy): Eukaryota > Viridiplantae > Streptophyta > Magnoliopsida > Piperales > Aristolochiaceae > Aristolochia > Aristolochia fimbriata. Next base: position 3,488,750 of record CM034078.1, read on the forward strand.
TGCTGCAAGACCGCGAGTGCTTTCTGGGGACAGGCCAGTTCGAAGTTCAGTTGTTCCTGCCTGCCAAGCCGCAGGGCAGCAGTACTCGTTTTCAAAAAAATGGCGCGAGCTTATCTGCTCGTTTATCCGCCCATGGAAGAGTAAAATAGAGAGAGAGGAATGAAAACGCTCTTATTGCTTTGCACCTTACCGCCCCATCGTTACGACGTAAAGAAAATGTTGTGTTCACTAAAAATTTCGAAGTTCGTCTCTTTTAGTCGCTTAATGTGCTGCAAAGTTTCCGAGGGTGGTGAAGCGGCTAGCATGATAAAATTCAAGGAAACATTTTCCCGAAGAATGGCCATGGCGGGAATCAAGCCTCACCACCGAATTGGTCAGCTATCTCTTTCATTTTAGCTGGTTTGCTTTAGTTTCAGAACTTAACTGAAATACAAGTTTGATCATTTTAATCCTGCTTTAATATTTCAAGTTTATTCAGCTCTAGGGGTGTCGGGTGGAGCGGATAGTATCGGGCTTTGCATTTTGGCCTCTGGTTGGAAGAAAGATGCCCTACTCGATACCGATGAGAACTTTGGTTGTATTGATGGCCTTTTGGGAGTTGTTGTTGATCACAGGCTGCGGCCAGAGAGCACGGAAGAGGCTCAACATGTCTGCGATATGGTATTCAAAATGGGTAATTAGAACTTTAGTAACTCAGTTATGAACTTTTTTGTTGTCATTTTTTGTTTCACGTTCAACATTAGTGACTGAGATTGGCTCGTGTAGGAATTAGATGCCAAATAGCGGCTTGTGATTGGTCTAATGGTCGCCCAAAACAAGGACACCTGCAGGAAGCAGCTCGAGACAAGAGGTTACCTGTCGTACTTTTAATCAATGATTGATCTGCTTTATTTTTGCAGCCAGATTTGGGGACTGTGGGTTGTGACTCTTTATTATTTTTACTATTTCTAACACTGCTGCTGCTGATAATTCACACTGTACTTGAGCATTGAGAATGTACCTTTCTGGCTCATCTGAAATGCATTGGTAATGTGTCTTCTGATGCATCAGCTCACTGCTCATGACTCGCACCAGTGTAATAACACATTTTTTGTACATATAAGAATTCTGTAGGTTATTAGGTCATGCAATTTCTACTTTAGTCAGTAAATACAAGAGATCCAGTAGTTTTTTTATCATCTATTTGGTTATATTGTTTAGACACAGAGCAAAAGAGAATCAATTACTATAAGAGATAAGGAATGGGAAACTGTTTCCCATTTATTCAATATGAATCAGTCTTTGGTATTTTCATTGTTAATGTAGAGGATACAACTGAACTGTCAAGGAGACCACTAAATGATTCATCTATTAATTCTTGTCTTTAACTCTTAACCCTCTTATTCATTGTTTTGTCCTGTGCACGTCTTTTTTGGATCATAACACTGTCTACAAGGAATCCATGTCTGTTGTGTTATTCAGATTTGATAGATGAATCAAATGTTGTCCAATGTGGGAAGAAATAGACAATTTCTTATATACGTGTTGTTCATAAAAGATTGAACATATATCTGGCGACCCCTTATTGTAGTGTCTAAAAACCAACTTAGTTGTTTGCGTTTTCACTTTCTGACTGATGCAAGGATCTCGACTATGCGGACTTTAGCTTCTGTTAATGTTTACTTCTGATGTTGGATAGCTTTAACTTGATTGAATTTTGTGGGCAGATTTTATTTGTTGTCGAGTTTCTTCTTCTTTGCAATCAGAATCTGGATCTGTTCCTCCAAGTCCTCTTCATCCCCGTACATGACAAAATATTTCTTTTATCTAAAGATTGATAGTTATCTCAGTGGTCTCTAGAATTGACAATACCTTAAACATGGAGAAAAGAGAGCAGAGAGAGAAAGAGGGGAAAAGGAGAGCAAAACTGCACAAGACATGATAACCCTCTTTATTTATTTAGACACAAATAAAACAAACTAACTATAACACAGCCAGCACATTAGAAGTACTCAACAAGGGGTAAAATGACCAAAATAGTACTTCATTGAAACTCTTAACTGCAAGCTTGTCTTATTTCAGGTATGAAATTTTTCAGGATGTTTGTATCAAGGAGCAAATAGGAGTGTTGCTTGTTGCACACCATGCAGACGACCAGGTTAGTTAACTCATCCATCTCCTTTTCCTCTTTCGAAAGTATGGATTTGAATGATTTGCCGTTTACTTAATGGTCGCATGGGTGGGTTTCTACTATGGCAAGGTCTTTGGTTCAAGTCTTATAATAAACACGGGTGCATGCTATGTGCCTTCATCCTTTTTTTGGTCTGTTAGATGCATTGGCTTACTTTATAATCTACATGGGAGATCTTTCATAAACAATATGATTGTGTGGTTGTTTTTTATAGCAGTAAAAATCAATTTATATCTTTTGGTGATATTAATTCTTCTTGTAGCAAGTGCTTTTAGTTGGACATTTCTAAGCAAAGTGCTTATCGTGTAAAGAACAGGATTCTGCCAGAGTTTCAGCTTTATCATGTCAGTGTTTTTCTTCATGAATTAGTTGCAATGCCAAGTTCTACTTGTGTTGAGGTATTTCCTGAAAATTTTTAAATGATTCTATTTAAATGGAATTAGCTGGATTTCAAGAATTATGATGGTCTACAAACCCGTGTTTTAGTAGCCGTGAGTTTTGACTTTTTTGAGATGGCAATTTGGTGTCTACGTCAATGGAGCTGTTAGTTGGCAGATTTGGTGAGGCACAGTCATAATTCCCGGTGGTTTTATGGTCGAGATATTTTATTGTCTGGCGAAGAAAGCATGTTATAATATGAACTAAAAATTCATGACTGGTTAGCTCTAAATATCTTCTTTAATTGAGGGCACATTTCAGCTCTCTGGTATCTCATTCACATACCTTGTCCATTTCTTGTTCTTGGTCCATTTACTAAACCTTCACAGAAATTACAAATGAGACTGAAATATTTAAATTTTCAATAAAATGAAGTTATAGCTCTAGAATGGGGACCAAGAGCATAATGGCTTTAGATATCCACTTTTTGAAGTTAACATGGTTTAAGAGGTCAGTAATATTAAAATTAAGGACCAAATTGTTACGTCAAAGCTAAACTTCAATTTAATAGTGTTCAAAATTTAATGGTCCTTAATTGCTCCAAAGGCAGTTTTGCATCTTAAAGTGATGTTTAGTTTAGTATACAGTATTGGACTACCGGTTGAGCAGAATAAGCTTCATGACTTCAAATCTTACTGCACCAAAATGGACTTCCCCACTGATAACAACTGGTTTCTGATGCAGGCTGAATTGTTCATTCTCAGGCTCTCTCGTAATAGTGGCATTCTTGGGCTTGCTGGCATGCCATTTGTTTCTCAACTTTTTGGCTCATGCATACATTGTTATGAAGAAAATTCAAGTAGTGATGGAATTCTTTTAGTCCGACCACTGTTAGATTTACAAAAAGAAGATATGTACAAAGTGAGCTGCCAATTTTTTTGTGCAGAGTTTTTAACTCAACAAATTGTCAGCCCAACTTTTTTATACAATTTAATGGATCTGTCATTTATGTCTATATGTGTGCTTTTATTTGGTGTGGCAGTGAACGGACTGACAGAATGCCTGTTTGCGCAGATCTGCCAAGTAGCAAGGCAAGAATGGGTGGAAGATCCAACAAATCAAAAAGATGTATTTGCTCGTAACAGGATTCGTATGTCATTGAGAAAAGTATCATCAGGTGACTTATCTTTGACTAAACAGTTTTGCTTAATTCAGAAGTTATAGTTTTAAACTTTGTTTCAATAATTATTTTATACTCTTGGTGATGAAATTTGCCTTCTTTTGGTGTAATGGGCCTTTCGCTCTATAGCCACATGAGGAATTCTTGTACGAGGAGTGTGGTTCTAAGTCCTACCAAGGGAAAGGGGTAGTGTAGTGTTATGGGGTTTTAAATCTTACCTACGGAGAGGGATGAACGGATGATGTAGAGTGTATTCTGTTTTTTTCCATGCTTACAAATGTTACAGTAATTTCCAGCTTTAGATTTTGAAGCATTCTGTGTAAATGTGTGTCAAACTAAGCTTCATAGCACTTTATTGTAGCAACCATCTTTTCCACTTCTCAGGCGTCTTCAAGTCTGAATTGCAGTCAGTTATCTCTGCCTGCCGAAAAACACGTTCATATGTTGAACACATTTGTGGGAGATTGATAGATGAGTCAGTAACTGTCACACAGGTAAAGCAAATGTTGTGGATGTCCTTTCTTCATGTGTTATTACTTTCCTTGCGTATGCTGTATGGTACTCCAGCATGTCAAATGTTTGGCAAAACATATTATCTTGACTCAGCATAAATCATCTCATATTACTGCCATGATATTACTTTTCTCTTTCAAGGACAAAATATTCGTTTAAGATTCTGAAACTAAATGGACATCTACATTATTTTTCTGTATTATTGTAGGAAGGGTCTGCTACCATTGATTTGGCAAAACTGAACCCATCAAAAGTTGAGGATATATATCTGTCAAAGTTTATTGCACTGGTCTTACAGGTTTTGATCTTTTGCTAACTTTCTTCATGGCTCAAAGTTTTTCAATTTGAGACTAAAAACACCGTTATCTTCCAAGCATTGGTTTGGTATTAAGAAAATTTGAATTCCTAGCTAACAAGGATCCAATATGTTTGAACAGTTTGTCTCACAGAGGCATCGGCCAGTTCGGGGTCGGATTTCTCGAATATTGCTAAACTACCTACGTAGTTCTCCATGCAAGGTTCCCTCAAATTATTTATGCTATTACTTGGTTTGTTTATGTACATTTTTGGATTTGGAGAGGATGTAATCATGCCAAGTGTGAACTAACAATGAGTCGTCAGACATTTTTCGGTATACTGACCAGGAACATACAAGTGGCATAAAGTGAAATCATATAATTTACAATGTGCCATCAGGCATTTTCCTCTTTATTGTTAAAAGAAATACCTGTCTTAAATTAAAACCATTTACTTTGTTTATTACTGATATTTCAGAAGCATGCTTTGTTTTGTTTTTTCTTTCTGTTTTCTTAGTGTTTGCCTAGTGATAATAATGCTCTTATGTTTCAAATTGTCAAACGTGCAGACTTCTCTTACTGCAGCTGGTTGTTTCCTATCTGCAGTGCCAAGCTCTAGAGGCACAAAAATTTTGGTCTGCTGTTCACTTGATTCCCCACAACCATCAAGGATACAAGCATCTCCGACATATTTATTCTCCAGCCAGCAGTACTCTCCCTTCCATGATGTGGTGCAGATTATTTTGGAAGCAAAATCACATTCAAATTTCTTACTACCAAATGCCTTGGATGTGCCTTTATTGCATTTGACTTGTTCGCATGAAATTTTAAGTGAAGCAAAGAAACTTAATCTTGTTAGCGAGTCCACCCTTAAGAGTATATCTCTGCTGCAACATGAAGAATCTAAGCATTTTAGTGTCAAAAGAGAGCAAAATTTAAGTCAGGAGTTGACATATGACACCATGTCTTCCTCCACTTCTGTGAGAGAACCACTTCGATATGGACGGTTCTGCCATTTTATGAATAGATTCTTGATCATGTGGAAACTATGTGCAGATATAGCAGAGGATGCTTCTTTGAATAAGTTCAATTTCAATCGCTGCAGGGAGGAGTTTAATCTAGACAAACTTTGCAGTAGTTGTATAATGCATACAGATACAGAGGTTATGGTACGCCACATGATTGAAAATGATTGGTTGTATCTTTCCCGTTTGTCAAAGGATGATGTCGCCAAGGGCTGTCGAGAGGATGTAGTTTGTTCAATATCTGCAGTTGAGCCCAAATCAGAGAAAATAAGTTGTGCAAAGTATCGGCAATTATCAGCTCATAAGGCCCTACAAGCCTTGAAGTCGATCCCAGTATCAGCAAGAAGAGGGCTTCCTGTCCTAGTCAACTCCAGTGATCTTTTGTTAAGTATACCGGTGAGTTCCAGTGTTTTGTTGTTATGCTTGAGGTTTTGATTGGTTGGCAAGTGCTCTTCAAAGTTTTGACAATTTCTGCTCCTCACTGGCAGACGATTTACTTCGACCATTGCCCCTGTCTGTCAGTTGTTGCTGTGTTCAAGCCAAGAGTACCCCTCGGTGGAGGTTATAGTTCATATCACTAATTGTTTGCAGTTTCACACCGATATGCCATCAAAGAAATGGCAATTACTGCTTCAGTCCAGAGAGGCTTCCTTTCACAGGTTGGTAAGTATCTATTGCATACTATAGTGTCATTTAAAATGAAGATGGATGCCTTCATTCCGTTATAGTGGTGCAATTCAAGTGTGACAGGAAGTGGTCTCTGAGCACTTCCAGTCTTCTGTCGGTTGCCTATAATAAAGCTACTGTGTATAAATTTTGCTCGGTCCTTATCCTGAATTGAATCCAATGTACTTTTCCAATATTCAATTTGCTAGTACATGTTCTAGGAATGATGTTGGTCCTCTCTAACAAGATAAAGAATAATGGGACTCATTTAAATGAACAAGTAAATCCCATTCATTTTGTCCATGTGATTTGAAGAGACCAACCTAATGCAAGTTGTTGCAGATCTGACCCCATTTTTCCTAGAAATATGTATTTGACTTGGAAAAGCAGAGTAAAGGCATGTTGATTCAAAGCCTCATAACATCCCTAATTTTATGATAACTTGGCATGGATACGGATCTAATGCTTACCTTTTTACTTCGAATTAGGTCTTGCTTGAGTTTCTGACAATGGCAGGTTGTTACAAACGTCTCAGCAGACTAATGAATATTATCCGTGGCTTGACATGAAGAACTCGAGGTGGTACTGTCTACTAAGTAGTGTTACCACGTGAATCAATGAAACGCTGCTTCAGCACAGGCAGTTCATGGCTTCAACAACACCATTTCATCAGGCACACGCCTTTAGCAACGGGTAGGTTGCAACCTGGTTCAACGCATCAAGAGCATGAAATGTGGCTAGAAAAACCAAAACATAAAACCTCAGGAAGCTAAACACGTACTCGACTATCCGGGCTTGTCTCACAGTGACTTCGTGTAAACTCGCCAAATCCAGTTAAAAATGTAAAGAAAAATGCACTGGTCGCTGAAGGTATATCCATGTACTTTCCTGCATTAATTAGGCAAACACCCAACGTCTCATCCCGCAATAGTTTCATCAGGCTTTGAAAAACTATTATTAGGCAAAGATAACACAATTTGCACTAATTTTGTCCTATCAAATGCCAACAACCCCCCGAGAATGATCCCGTTCAATTTACAAATCTTCAGAATCCCAACCCATAAAACCCACGTTGGCATTCTTTCAAAGCTTTCACAGCTACATCAATCAGACATTTGTGTAAAGTGATTTTCTTCAGACTGTCAAAGAAATGGAGTCATCAACGGAGAAAGGTCATACTTCCCGGCCCTTCTGCTCTTCCAATGTTATCAAAGAAGTAAACCACTGCTTCCAAGGGGCGTCTTGTTGCTGCTCAAGCCATGACAAGAAGGCACTGTCCACCAAGCAAAAGACATTTACATAAAGAAGCTGGTATCTCACAGGAACATATCGGAAATTTGCAACCTGGACAACAGGCCATATTCCCCCTTCTAAAACAAAGGCAGGGATAAAATCCCTTTTGACAGCTTCCTTCACCTGAACCAGGTTCTTCCCATTGGAAAGTCCCATGTAGGAGAAAAAAACCAGTAAATCCAATGGGCCAAAGATTAACCCATCAAGACCAACCTTTGCAGCTACAAACCGAGCTGATTTTGGTTGCAATTTAAGCCTCATCTTTATGAACCGATCTAGCCCTTCATACCTGTGAAACCAAAAAATGTACATGAGAAGAAATTGTGACATTGCAAAGGGTTACAATTTCATACAAAATAGCTGTTCCAGTTCGCAGGAACAGGCAATCATTGCAGCTGAAAATCCTAGAATACCACATGCATTACATTTGAAAAACAAAGATAGATCACTTCTTCAAGAGTTTTTTCAGCTGAAAAAATAAGTGACGTGCTCAGACTCTATTTTCTTTTGCCCTTCACATAGGTGATGCAATTCTGATCTAGGTTATTCATTTCTTGTTCTAGGTCAATCATTTTCTTAATGCACCAAAACTATCATAATAACTCCAGCATAGATAGCAATGTTCTGATGATACTTAGATACTTTTCCACCTCCTTAACCCATTTTAGATTTTAAAGTTATTGACTTAAATTATTTGAAAGGATATCACAGATTATTCACTTGTTTGACCAGTATATATGGAAAAGTTGATGGCATTTGTATCTTATTACTTATATCTTGGAAAATACAAAAATAGAAATATTTATTTGTATTGAATAATGACTTCAAGGTGGAAAGGTAACATCCATCAGAGGGGCAACATTGTTTCATTGAGTCTATAGAAAATGATAACTTTAGAGCAGAAAAGACTAACCAGTAATGACCAATTGGTCCAACAAATCCAAATCCAAACATACTTGTGATAGCTACCCTCTGCCAGTTGATCTTAAGTTTTTCACGTTCATCCTGTTAGGCAGACAAGTAACTCATATCAACAAGTGATCGACACAATTAATTCGATGCAGGCTCTCAACCATTTTCAACAAAACATATCAAAATTCCATATAACATACTAAAAGAAGAAGTTAATGCATAGTTTTTGTTATCACTTAACAGTCATTTTTTCAAAATTCAGTTCAATGATAAGCTATCATGGACTATAGAAGAGAACAGAAAGATATTTTTCACAAATTGAATTAGTCTAAAGAAGGCAGTTTGTTAACTTAACTAAGTTGGCAAACTGAGTTGGCACATATCTGTCTAAAGCAGCATGTGCAATCTTGACTCCTTCCTTTTCATTTGTGACAATGTGAAAGTTCCAGTAACAACCTGAATCTTAAATACCAAAATACATCACTTTTTTCTTTAACAAAGTACCCACTTTATTTTATCTCCAAACTATGCATGGCCAGATCTGGAAGCTCAGATCTACAAGAGAACGTAAGATCTTTTTGCAGTCTAGGTGGCACTATACAGAAACTACCAGAAGACCCATTAAGTTTCTCACTGCCAACAGAACTTTTCATGGTCTAGGAGCATATGCAACCTCGTTTTATTGACAAGATTTCATTTCTTTAGCTCCTCAGAGAACCTATTCTTCAAACTGTAAAACAAGAAGCTTTCAACAAAGCCATTGAAATAGGTGCAAAACAACAAAAAATATTTCTATCACGTATGTTTTTGGAGATTAAAGAACTCTGACAGACAATCCAGTATCCTATTCCAGCTGTTATTCTGGAGGAGTTGAAAGCAGCTAATACTGAACTAAAAGTTTTTTATTGAAGGCTTAGCAGACAAAAACACTCAAAAAGTTTGAAGCAATCTCTTCTCAAACACTGGATAGAACAAGTTTTCAATGGGTCCTTTTCTGAAGCCATAAAAGTCTAATTCAGACTAGCAGCCAGAGGTTGCCAATGATGAAATTACCTTCCAATGGCATCAATCAACATTCTGTGTGTAAATTACAGGTAAAGGCACATAAAAAAGCAACTCGCAACTGCCAGGAACCAAAATTCCAAGTTAAAAATGTTTGATAAATAAATGGTCATAAGCAACTTAATTGCAGCTTTTTTATGAAAGGATACTTTTTCGCAAGCTGCAATACATAATCATACAAAGGCATTTACTTATCAAAATTGATTCATCCAACAGGAAACCAAATCCAGAAGACATTTCAGGCCAGAAAACCATATGGCTAACTTTCTACACAATCTGCAAACAGATAATTTTTCATTTACCCTTCTCCCTTATCCATTTAAAAAGTGCCAGTTTACATTTAATGCTACATGTAGTTAGTATATGGTTTAAACTTTATTCATTGTCCGCACACCCCTGATGTGCTTTAATAGAGCATTGTTGTTAAAACACAATGTAGAGGAAATGAAACAAAAAGAAAATAGTCGTTTCAGTAGCACGATCAATGAGGAGACAGTGAAGGTAAGCAAGCTCTCTCCATGCAATCTCACACACGAGATAAATGGATCTATAAGCAAATTCAAACAGGCCAAGCACATTTGGCGTAAAATAAGATGAAAACGACAGTGCAGCAAGAAAGCAAAAAATTGAAGAAAAAAAAAAGGTTAAGAACGGCAGAATAAAATAAAAATGTGCGAGACCATCAAAACAAACCACATTTGGACTAATATAAGGGCAACTTGGTTTGAAGCCGTTTTGCTAAGAGAAAACAAAGACAAATCAATGGTAGGAATTGAGCTTCAAGACAAGAAAATACAAAAGTAGATGAGGCATGAAAGAGTACCAGAACCAATGAGCCTATTATTGCGACTAGAAATCAACACAAGGAAAAAAATGGTAAAGAATTACAGGCAGCTTAGCAAGTATCTGGCACAGAACCAGTCAGCTGGACAAACGAATAAAGGTACCAGCCACGGATTGTAAAGACAACAAAACTACCAATATCGTCATTCACAGTCATCAAATTCCACAACGATAAAGAACATGTAATGCAAAGACTAACACCATTCAGTTAAAAGCAGTAAATACTAAAAGAAAATCCAATAAATGCCGTACGCCTAACGTAGCAATTGCCACCTTCAAATAATCGCGACCGGAGGGGGATTGCCTCCTTGATGGTCACCTTGCCAGATACCCATTCAAGTAGCCTCCTACGAGATTATAAGGCATGCACCAAAAGACAAGTAATGTAGAGAACGACAACGAGCTGAAAATAAAGAGCACAATAAGTAGAACTTACAGCGTGTTCTTTCTTTGCATTTACGGTAGACTGAGTTATAGCCTGCGCGGCAATGTCTCCCACGCCCCACAAAAAACCGGAGCTGATGATTTGGGTCTTCACCGGATGAACAGTCAAGCACCTCTGATACCATTTCCACACATTCAACATCATCCAAGTAAGAGCTCTCCGGTGCTATAAACAATCAGAATAGATTGAAACGAGCGAAAGAACTTCCCGATGTCAGCGCTGAAAGCCTGCAAGAAGGGAGCTTTAAGGTTGAGGCGTTTTGAGGGAGGGGAGGAAGGGCGGGTTGTTCTTCTTGTTCATCGGTAAAACTGACTTTTTAATCTTAAAAGGTTTTCAACCTCTCGAGGGGGTTGCGCGTTCGACTTATATTCCTTAATCGCTTTTCCGAGCTGTCAACGTAAACCCATAACTTTTACAAAAAAGAGAAGTCCTAGGTGAGAAGCAAACGAGACGCTCATCTCAACCTTTCTTTTCTATTTCTCTGCGTGATCGCGACCGTCTATCGGTCGAATTCAGCTCCACCGTTAGCGTGCCATCGGCCCATGACTAGCAGAAGCAGCCCATAAATACCAAAAGAAAATGGAATATATTTTTAAAAAATGCGGGATATTAGAAAATTAGTTGTGGATCAATTGAGAATGGACTTGTCTCATGACTGAAGAGATGAGTGGACAGGAATCAGGATCACTTAAAAAAAGCCCATTCGAGGCCCAGTTGTCTAACTATAAGGGAATAAGGATAGAAGAGCCCAACTCCTATATTTCTTTAACGAAAAATAATCTTAGTTATTTTATAATAAAAAAAATACCCTCGATTTTTAACTTGCTATATTTGGCTGTCAATAACATATTACTTATTAGTGCTCTATAACATATTTAATAACAATGAGTTATTATTTTTCTTTTATTTTTAACTAAAATATTCTTGTAAATCTTAAACGGAGGAATTTCTTCCCTCATATATTTTTAGATATTGATGTCATTATGATATTTAAAAATTTCAGATGAACTTTTATTTTTTTTGGTGAATATTTTTTTCATATTAATCTATAATAAACCAATTAGCTACTACCCATTTAATAAAGTGTAATCGAGTAAAAACAGGAAAATCTTTTTTCACTTAATAATACATTTATATTTTATACTGACATGATAATAGTTTTGTGTAACGTTAACAGTTAACTACACAATTACCCGCGATAAAGTCTGTGTGACAGCCAGCTTTCAAGGCTTGGATTCTAAGATGACTGAAAGATTATGAACCCAAATTTCAGAGAAGGGAAACGAAAAAAAAATTCAGTACAGAATGGAACTGTTAACAAGACAAAAGAATAATGGAGGGAACTGGGAAGCGTGAGTGTCGACTGTGAAAAGGGCATTATCCTTTTATGGCCGAGAAGAAGGAGAAGAAAATGTGGAAAAACACCACCCACTAGTATTTACTTTTGCAGCTTTGCAAGTTTTTCTTCTTTTTTCTAGCCGTATTCTTTGTCCATCATATTTTGTGGATAAGATTTTCCAAGGGCGTGTCTAAATATTACATGAAATGGAAGAACGCAAGCTCGTCACACGGCCTGCCTCGACTGGCCTGCGGGACAGAACAGAGGAGGTACAGCAAGTTGGTATCTTTGTTTTAAATTTCACGTCTCATATGTTTCAGTCGAGTGGGGTGGAGAGAGTGTACAGGATACTGTGATCGGATTAGTTTTAACGTCTTGAATGTCTTCTCGGTTTGTGACGCTTCCAGCTTCCATTTCTGCAAGCTTTTCCTTTCGTAGTAGTGATGGCCTCTTAGAATCTTGTACTTGGCGCTGGATTGGGAGTCAGTTTTTCTGCTCATCATTGTCAAGCTCGTTTCGTGATTAATTTCAATTTTCAATTTTGGATTTTGATCCGATTCAGTGAGGGGAGCTCGATTCATGTTTTCTTTTACTACCCGCCTTTTCTCAGGCTGGGAGGAAATTCGGGTACTGATGATATCATAGGAAATTGAACTCGTTTATTTAAGCACGGTGTAAATTTTACGCTTCCCTTTGTACCAACTAGTTTGGAGTTTGTCTTTTTGAAAACCATGCTTGCATTTTCTGATATCTGTATGCTTTCTTCGGGGAAAGCATAGCTTTGCTGAACTTTTCTGTTTCCTTCGTTTCTTTTTTAGAACTCAGATGCAGATTATTGAATAACAAATGACAAGGTGGCAATTCAAATTTATCTTTGTTGAATAATTTAGTTTAGAGCTATTTTTTAATTATTTATTGACCTCGTTTAATGAATCAAACAACGTCAAGAGAAACAAATATGATGTACATATGGGACTGTATTTCGATTGCAATTCCTCTATTTACTTTTTTAAGTAGACCTTTTATTGCACCGAGCAAAGCTAAATGTTTCTTCCAAGGTCGTCATATGATGCCTATACTCTCGTGGCCTTTTCACCTGAACTGATTGTTTGGACATATTATAACAACAAGTCATGAGTCGGCTGTCTGTTTGGACAAATAATCATGTGGAAGAATTCTTATTTCTTCATAGCCAATTCTTATTTATTCAGTACCTACTAGTGTTTGAGATTTTCAAAGTAATTCTGTAAGGAGCTATAATCTTTCATCTGGCATTTTGGTCATATCTTAAGTATTGCCTCACTATACTTAACATCTGCTTGAAGTTTGAAATTATGGAGCTGACTAATATGACAGATGTCAAACAAAGTTTTTTTTGTTTTCTTTTCTTTTTTTTGAAATATCTGAAATGAATGAATTGCAATCCTGAAATTGAACTATATTCTCGAGAGGATCTTAATGTCTCTGGACCCCTAGAAATGGGGTGATTAAGCAAATTATACCACATCTGATTTTAATCTTTCTGAAAATTTCTTACCCACTAGTTTGATGGGAGACATTGTTCACTCTACTTATGTGTAGATTCTCTTTTTTTTATTCCTTAGATAATATAATCATAATGTTTTGCATGATGTATTTTTTTCTTGTATTTTTATCCTTGGCAGTGGCTCTTGTGCTTGGCCTTCAATATCCATGTAATGTCTTATCAAAGGGATATCTTTGCCAGTTGATTTTGCTTCATGATATTGAGGTGCAAATATAAGGGTATTGAAGAAAATCCAGTGTACTGAAGTTGTAGATAGGAATGGCCAAGTATGTAAAAAAGGAGCTACATGTAGAGGGAGAAGATCATATTAAAGCATCAACCCATAAGGTATGGATCATTTAATTTATTTTTATAATGATTTCTGATGAACTATCAAGTAACCAAGCTGATTCTATTGCATTGTCTAACCATATCAAACCTAGTCACGAAACAAGTAGAAATATTTTGGTTTTATTTTATTTTTTATGTATATTTAGCGTCTCAAGATTAGCAATAGAATTTTCTGGATCTTCAAAATTTCATGATAACATTTTATGAATATCATGTTGAGCTCAACAACGTGGTACCTCTTACATATTTGCCTGAGCCCAAACCCCTGTGAATTTTGTTTAAACCCAGTGACAATCATTTTTTTCATAATGATTTTAAATGTCTCCAGTAACTTTCTAGAAAAAATATGATTTAGTATTTAAGTAATTTACTAAAATATTCAAATTTGTATCTGGCAGCATTTCTATTTTTACTTTGCATGTCTATTGTAATGTGAGAGTGACTGGTGTTTTTTTTTTTTTTGAGGAAGGTGAATACATTTTACTCCCAATTACAAGTTTTACTCCCAATGCTACTGTGGAGACCCGAACCCAAGACCTCCCGCAGCAATAACTCCCATGGGACCACTGAGCTAATGCCCAAGACCCTGGTGTATTTAGTAACAGTATCATTTTCAATAACCTAAAAAGGAAGTATCATTTAACCTTCTGAACCTTCTGGAATTGTTCCACATTTAACCAAAGTATGAAGACATTGGATAATTTAGTAAGGTGCAAATTTTTAAATCATTGAAATATACTGTCTTTGCCTACTCAAACTTGGATATGGGAAAGCATTTTTCAGCAGATTGTCTGCACAGACTGTTTATTTACATTCCTTAACCTGGATGCTGGCTAATTTGTACTTGATCTTGTTCAGGAACAATGTCCACCTGGAAGAAATCAGCCATCCCCACTTTCAAGTTCTGCAGTTTCCAAAACTCAGAACCTGTGTCCTGTCTGCTCAAGCAATGAGAACTGCCAAACAGTCCGTGCAAAAACAAAGCTTATGAACATCTTGATTGAGAAAGGCAAACCTCGTGACGTGTTGCCTGTCTTTGACAGCTTGTTAGAAGGTGGGCATAAGCCTTCTCTTATAACATACACAACAATATTAGCTGCCTTGACCGTCCAAAAGCGTTTTGATGACATCCCTTCCCTCCTTTCCCAAGTTAAGAATAACGGAATGAAGCCAGACTCAATATTTTTCAATGCTGTCATTAATGCTTTCTCTGAGGCTGGGAATGTAGAGGAAGCTATGAAAACCTTTTGGAAAATGAAAGAAAGTGGATGTAACCCAACAACTAGCACTTATAACACTTTAATAAAAGGGTATGGAATAGCAGGGAGGCCGCATGATTCAGTCCAACTACTGGATATGATGTCCAGGGAGGAAAGCACGAAACCCAACTTGAGAACTTACAATATTCTTGTCAGAGCTTGGTGTAATCAGAAGAACATTAAAGAAGCATGGAATGTGATGTATAAAATAGTGGCTTCTGGAATGCAACCTGATGCAGTTTCCTATAATACCTTAGCTAGAGCTTATGCTCTAAATGGAGAAACATTTAAGGCTGAAGATTTGATATTGGAGATGCAGAATATGAATGTGCAACCGAATGAACGTACTTGTGGAATTATTATTCATGGATACTGCAAAGAAGGCAATATGAGAGCAGCCTTGAGCTTTGTTTACAGGATGAAAAGGCTTGGTGTTGTACCTAATTTGGTTGTTTTCAATTCTCTCATAAAAGGGTTTCTGGACATTACAGACACAAATGGAGTTGATGAGGTAGGTATTCTGTACTAGAACTCTTTCTCCCTCAAGTTTCATTAACTGCAATTAGTTGTGTTGACAGTGAATGCTGATCTTCTTTTGAAGAAAAGCCTCATCAAATTATTAACTAACTGATTCTTACTTTTGGTTTTGATTGGCAAAAGATCATTTTTCACATATCCATTTGAAGAGAGAAATAATCCAGCTGGCACACCTTTAATTTTACCAAAAAAGGATCTTAAGTGTCTGTTTTTTGTTAATAGAAACATTTAAATTATGTTATAGCCTGTAATGAAGGACAATGTACTCTTTCCTGTGCTCCCAAATGTTAGCCGCTTATTAATAGTTTTGTTGTTTTAAAAAGTAGTCATAAATTTTCTCAAAAAAAAGTAGTGACACAGATATGTCAAATAGTAAGTGATTAAAGAACCACCTCACTTTTCTAGTGGTTTTTAAAATTCTAGTTTTTCTATAATGATTTCAACTATTGAACAGGTGTTGACGTTGATGGAAGAATTAGGTGTCAAACCAGACGTGATAACATTTAGCACCATTATGAATGCATGGAGTGCAGCAGGACTCATGGAGAAATGCAGAGATATCTTTGATGACATGGTCCAGGGTGGTATAGAACCTGACATCCATGCATATAGCATCCTAGCTAAGGGCTATGTGCGAGCCAGAGAACCCGACAAGGCTGAGGCCCTTCTAGCAGCCATGCAGCAATTTGGTGTCCGCCCCAATGTAGTTATTTTTACCACTATTATAAGTGGTTGGTGCAATGCATCCAAGATGGGAAATGCAATGAGGATTTACAGACAAATGTGTGAAGCTGGTGTGTCTCCCAATCTGAAGACATTTGATACACTAATATGGGGTTATGGAGAAGCAAAGCAACCATGGAAAGCAGAAGAAATGCTTCAAATGATGGAAGAAGCTGGTGTCACGCCTGGGAGAAACAGCATTCAACTTGTTGTGGATGCCTGGAGAGCTATTGGATTAGAGAATGAGGCCAATCGGGTCTTGGGTATTAAAGATGTACCGACAGAGAGCACAGAAAATGTTTATCAGAAACAGAGTTTGAATGCTTCATACTCGAATCTGTTACAGATGCCTGGTATTGTTAGTGACTCAAATGGAGCTGCCAAGAAAAGCCGTATGGTGTTGAGAGACTCTGAGCCTTCGTCAGAGAGCATCTGGACTGCTAGTAAAATGTTTCTTGGTCAAACATGTAGATTTGGTGCAAAGTCAGCAATTATTTGCAGGAGGCAGCCTCAACTGCAGTTTGGTATATATGGGCAGTTCATAAATTCATCAAGGGCGGTGTTCTTAATTTAAGGAGCTCTGGAACTGGAAAACAAAAACTTGGTCCAGCTTTATGCTTTTTCAAAATCTGAATGCATGCCTTCTATGAGAAAAATTTCAACGTTTTATCCAGCCATTTTATTTGCGTGGCCAACATTCTCTCTGGCTCTGTCACATGTATGTTGGCAGTCAAGTTCTTGATATGATCTCTCTCGCAGTCAAATTCATCTATTTAACATTTTGGCTGTAAAGTTCATGAGCAGGTCTCTTACAGCAGAACAGCAAGTTCTTGGAGCCTGTCTTAAGTCTGCCATTCATCTTAGCTCCATGTATAAAGTGACAACTGATTACTTTCATATTCAAGATGCAGCTGTAAATTTTTTCAATATCACATTGTTCTAAATATTGTTGTAATGCAAATCAGCCCTTCTTCAGTTTTCCGACTCATTACCAGCGTGAATTGCAGCTTCCCTTTAACCCTTTTAACGGACTCAGCGTTTCATTGTGATACCTAATACATGGAAATGGAGCGTTGCAGGTGGTAAAATATGTAACAAAATATTCAGACCTCTTCTAGAAAAAATATTAATGGTAGGAGAGACAGAAATACAGAATGGTTACCCGAAATGCTGACATGGCGGACATCTGGAACAAATAAGAGTTTCAATTCGAGATTTACTGCTATAGAAGGCAAGATAACGTCAGTTCGGTGGGTTTCCTACACCACTGGTGTGTGAGACCAGAATCACTTTACTTGGTACCGTTCATTCCTCTATTTTCTATTGTGATCGCAGGAGACTTAAATTTTAATCCATTACCTCGCCTAATTATATGAGATTACTGGTTCACTGAAGCATTACACAACGAAAAGCACTACTACCCTGGAAAAGAGACTCAGGAATTCCAAACCGTAAGACCTGACCTAAAGCTTGGCAATTTTTCATGGGATTACTTTTGAAGTTTCTTCTTTGAGACTTTCATTTCATTACATTCTACGACACTACGACAAGAAGGGTTATCTAGACAATAGGCGACAATAACAGAATTAGCTCCCGTCCGACTTTGGTTTTATACAAAAACATGTCAAATAATAAAAGGGCGACAACAAAATTAACTCCGGTCCGATACACTTAAATATGAATATATATTAAGTTACAAGAGCTTCCCACCAGCTTTGTCTAAAATAGCTGCAAAAAAGCGTTAAGCATCAATCCCGTTCATTTGCAGCTTCATACCCCAAGCCTCAATCCAGTTCATTTGCAGCTTCATCCCCCAAGCGTCAATCCCGTTCATTTGCAGCTTTATACGCCACGCCTCAATCCAGTTTATTTGCAGCATTCTGATGATTGTACTTAAGGTCAACTTTTGTCTGATTTTTTATTTGTAGTTAATTCTTCTTGCTCTGAAGATGGGATTCTACTGATAAGCCATATAAGAGCAACTCCAATCAAAGCACCAGAGAGATGTGCAACATGGTTTACATTTTGCAAAGAATAGCCTCTGACAAGAGTCCTTGACAACCCGGCTGAAGCTTCTGCTGCTTCCATCACCTAAGTAATTCAGTCCTTTGTAAATATCATCAAAATGCGGATGAATAATGGAAAATATTTCCTAATCCCTAATACATGCCATGAAATATCACGTAACTTCTTACATGCCTTCTCTTGGATTACCTTAAAAAATATCAAGGTTCAGGTCCCATCAGTAAACTCGGGCCTAGATTCACCCAGAGAAGGCTACCTGAAGTTAGGGGTCCTGTTCCCAACACAACCACCATATTCTAGACATTAATTTATGAGCTTCACTTCCAGGCTCACTAAATTGGCAAAAAACTGGGACATGAGCAACACAAACAAGGTGCAAGATTTGGCATAGCTTAGGCCAAGAGAACAGGTGTACCACTTGATATATGTTAACTAGGTTTATGTATATCCGAAGAACAAGCAGAAGTTAGAAAGCCTTTTTCAGCTAATAACAAAACATTTTCTCCAGTCATTTTTATAAACAATTACTTCCGCTAACTACAAACTAATTTAGAAACAAGATGAAAACAAAGAAGAGAATCAAGGACCTAATTCCGAAATGAAAAGAGAAAACAGTATGTCAGGGTGAAGTTGTCAACAACTTCAAAAGAAATGAGATTACCAACCTTCTGAATAACAAATTGGCCAAGAATAAGAACCTCAAGAATCTTTCTCCAATCCCAGCGTATCTGCAAAATGAATGAGCAAAAACATGGCCGTTGAAAAAGCTTGTGTTAATAATCAGTATGCATTAGAAAGTAACAAAATTATAAGTTCTAGTCTTACCTTGACAAGAACACTGATAGCAAAGAGTCCAAATACAGCACCAGAAGCCCCGACTGACACTGCATTTCTTGGGAGAACCAACCATGAGACAAGGTTTGCACCGGCCCCTGTTACAATATAGGAGATCCAGAGAGCAACATTTCCTTCCTCTTCTTCAACAAGCTTTCCTATGGACAAACCAGATTTGAAGAACAACCTCTTAAAGCTTGTCTAAAAGTTTGTTATATAAATGCGCAAAGAGCATAATGAGATTAAAGAGAAGCCTCACCAAATATATACAAGAAAAATAGATTGCTGGACAGATGGTTCCTGTGGAGGATTGTAGAAAATCAAATCTTGCAGCCAAAGAATCTTGGAAGAGAAATTAGACATTGGAATCCTCAGACACAGAAAATGGAAGTAGCACAGGATGGCACCCACCAACTAGCATGGCAAAATGCTGCAGTGATAAACTGGAACCACTCCGGATAGGCATGATATAGATAAAGAGCTTTCATCCCCCTAAGCTGAAAACGAAGTCATAGGCAACTCAAATCATAAGCAACACAAACACCAAGGACAAACAAGGAAATGCACAAACTGAAAGAGGTGGGAAACAAAGCCAGAATCCCAGATAATTTTGGAGCATAAGCTTAGATGGAAGCTATAGTTGTACAAAAACAAAATAGATGTGCAAGAAGGATATGAAAGCACCTGAAGCCAGTGATCTGCTACATAAATACCAATATTAAGAAGCAATATCCAAAATATTCCATTCACTCGTTTGCCTGGTTGCTGATTCCCTGACTTTCCCAATTCCAGCTGTGAAATAATATCTAATAAACCATAATCAGGTACCTAGATATCAAAATCTACTACAACAGGAAACTACACAAGTACATCCACTGGGAGAAACTTTTAGGAAACGATCTGATTGGTTCCCAGCAGGATCAGAGGACCTAAGACTGAGTGATGTGTCCGTATGATTTCTAAGGTATTTAACAGAATTGACCAAAAAGCACCATATGTATCTCAATAACAGATACAGGCCTTCCGCATAAAAAAAAATTAGGCCCATCACAGATGCTTACAGTATATAATTTGTTATAGAAAAAACATGTAAAGCTCCAGTACTTAATCAATTAATATTCAGGGTAAGGGACAAATTTAGAAATCTACTCGAAAAGTATTGCAGCTAAAATTTTTAAAAATATCATCAGGATCTGGTCAACGACAGTAGTGCAGAAGTACCAAGAGAAAGAACTGATGAAATATCTAATGTCTGATTTGACAATTCCTTTGTAAGCTTCAATTGAAATTCAATGGTAGGACCGATGTTGCACTCTGATACGGGATAAAGCTAGTATACATATTTGTTGATTTCCATTTCATTTTACCAATTTCCTGATATCTAAATGATCATAAATTCAATTCATGCCTTCAATTATTCGGGAATGAGTTTAATGCAATAATTCTAGGAACATTTCCTGCATACAATCGTGGAGACTTTTGCCTAAATAACAATCATAAAAAAATAATAATAATAAAAAAAAAAAAAAAAAAAAAAAACCATAGGATAGCTAGCTTTAAAAAACTTATGTATCTTACGATAATAACAAAACTCATTTGCTACACCATTTCCACTCAAGCCGGTTTTCATTTCATGTACAACATGTTTTGCTATTGCATTCTCGTTTTGAATAAAACAGTTCTCGTTTGAAAACGAACATCGAATACTTAATGAGCTTCATTTTGACTGGTAATTAAAGTCAAGAAGTAGCAAATTGACAAAACAAGATCAGGACGAACAGAACTAAGATAGCTCAAAGTGAGAAAAGTTAGGAGTTCAAAGAAACGGGAATGAAAAACTCGAACGCTAGTGGAGCTTGTCACTGAATTCTAAGCTGAACTTCTTCGGACTACAAATATAAACAAAGAGCACATAATGTTCAAAGCAAACAGAGCAACCCACGAACTGATACGACGGAAACTACGGGGAACGCCGCACCTGAGTTTTTCATCTTATATACGTGCCGAAATCGCGATGCCGGAAGAACCATTCTACCACGTTTCAATCCTCCGGATTTCAAGAAACTATAAATGGCGCGAACGTGAAAACAACGACTGGATTTAGACTGAAATCTATGACGAATGGAAGTTGAAGCACTGGCAGCAATTGTTCTATTCCCCGGAAGAAACCCTATCAGCGCCATTTTCGAGCGTTAGAGACACCACGCTTCCCGATTTCGAACCTCTTACGTTTACCACAGAAATGAGTCCTTAGGTGCCGGAGCAGCCGAGCAGCTCGTCCTTGAGGAAGTATGGTACTCAAGTCTCAACAGTCTGGCAAAGTTCATAATGTTGATCGAGTGGTGGAAATATATATCCATCAATCCATTGGACTAACAAACGATCATTATCCAAGATCACAATCACAGACTTCCTTCGATAAAAGAGAGTTTTTTTCTTTTTCTTTTTTTTTTTAAGTCATTTTATTAAAACTCAGAAACAGTATTTTATCACATTGCAGCCAATGGAGAATTTAAACATGCATACTAAATTTTTCATTTTCCAAATATTTATGAAAAAATTGAGTTAAAAATATAAACACTTGATGATTTATTTATGATCAGGGGTTGAGACCAAAACTTAAGAACAATCACTACTAACTTAAACATTCTTCCTTGATGATTCATTCGCTTTTGTCGAGGCTTACATAACTAAAAATTGAAGTAATTCCTCAAATACGAAAAAACGATCACAAGGGCAAGCTTCTTAGTTCTTACAATTGTTAACCTGGATTACAGAGAATGACACTGGTGGTTTAAACATTTTATTGATTCTTAAAATTCTGTCAGTTAAAAAATAGAACGCAGATCAGGTTTAGGCGTCTAAGATCCGTCCGTCCGTGACCACAAACGAAGCTACCTCCACTTTGGCAACATCCCTGATCCCTCCACGGGGAATTGCTTTGTCAAGTTGTTGGTACTCTCTTAATAAGAACCAGACCTGCATGGCTATTGAACCAGAAAGCTAGAATTCTTTAACCTCCTGCATTGAAAATTAATTACATCAAGCCATTTGCCGGCTTATTTTGACGTCTACATACCTCCCTTGCATATGGAACTGCAATTTTGTTCACCTTCACTCTTCTTTCTCTACAAAAGGACGTTCCAGACCAAATTGAGACGGCACTATTGTTATACAACTGATAGCAGCAACTAGTAATTCAAGAAAGATAACAGCAACACACCTCGCTCAGAAATCTTTAATGGACAGTAAGACCTGAAAACATAAACCGATTGGATGTTGCATAATACAAATGAAAAGCTAGCGTACTATGCCTCTACAGCTCTACTCCTTTTCCACTTTCTTCATTTTATGAAACAAATTGAAAATACATGCAGCGTACCTTCTAAGCTGCCAATATAACATTACTATATATAATATATATTCCTCCGAGGCTTTGTGTAGATGTTTCAGCAACCTCAACACTTCTGCAAATCTAAAGCTAAGAAGAAAGGTCCAGACACTGCAATCACAGCTCAATAACCTAATACCGACTGAGCAGGATAAAATCATCATCGTCCATGACTTGTACATCTTTCTTTCCTATAAAATTCTCCCTGCCCAGAGCATTCACGATATTGAAAAATTCAACTCGCCTTTCATGAGGGAGAGGGACATAAGGCAGTCGAAAAACAGGCCTCGCCACTCCCAACTGTGCCAGGGCAGTGTTCAGACCAATAGGATTTGGTTCCTGAAATAGCCATTTAATTAAAGGCATTAACCTTGAATTTAAGGACACATTGCTCCCCTGGAACATGAGCTTATGCACCAATCCCGGAACTAGGTTGCTAACAACCGATATTACTCCCATAGCACCATATGTCCACCTTGCATCATGACATTCATCATCGTTACCACTCCATATGACCAACCCTTTATCAGTATAATCCTTGATTCGATCATTACCCATACATTCTTTTACGCCTGCCATGTTAGCATTTTCTGCAAGAGCGTGGATCACACGGGGTGGAATGTCTTGCCCAGTTCTAGAAGGCACATTATAGACAATGGTAGGGCCCATGGAAAGAATCGTCTCAAAATGAGAAATCAACCCTTGCAGGGAAGTCTTTCCATAGTAGGGGTTAATGTGGAGTGCTGCATGCATTCCCACTGCAAAACCCTGTTCTGTTGCATGGATTGCCTCCCTCGTTGAATTACTTCCTGTGTTTCCAATTACTTTAATGGATCCACCAAAGCAGTTGACAGTGTGTCCAATTAGCATGATGTGTTCATCCCAGCTCATAAGTTGGCCTTCACCAGTTGTGCCTCCCACAATTACACCTTCAACTCCATTTACTATCTGCATATGCATCAAGGCATCGTAAGCTTCCAAGTCAAATCTTCCATCTGGTAAGTACGGGGTCTTGATTGCAGTGATCAGTCTAAGCTTTTTTATATCCTCAACTGATGTCCTACATTAGCAAGAATTAAACATTGTATTAATGGCAGATAATTGTTACAACTCACAAGCCCCGGCAGATAATGAGAGAAAGATCAATCTCACTACTCACTCGATAAAAAGCTACTCATCATTCTCACAAAGTTAAAATGATATCTACGAATCAACAACCCTCACCTACAAGACAAAATGAAATGCTGAACTACCGAATGAATAAAAATTTGGCAGTCGAATGAACCTGTTTTTCACTTCAAAACTCCGCATTGGGAGATGAAAGTTGGAGATAATGGCCGCTTCTGGGGACCTCCACTTGACATTCCTCCTGCACTTTACAAACCATAGGGATGTGATGATATGAGAAAATACTATCAACCATAAGAAGTTAGTTGGCAATTAAAACAGGAGTTTATTGTAGGAATACAAATGTGTCTTTCTTCAAAGAAAAAGAGGAAGAAAGTTAGCATGATCAAATAGAGTTAAGTGATCAAAAGATAATACTCCAGAATTACAACCATGACATTTATGATATTCGGTTATCTTTGAGTGGAAGTAAAGGACAAGATGCAAAATAATTGGAGTAAAACACCCATAGTTGCTAATGTCTATCAGGTTTCTGGAGCATAGTAAAACCTGCCCTAGGGCATACTAGTGGGTATATCAACCATGCATCCAGGATTCCAGATAACAATAAGTCTAATATAGGAACTTCCCAGAGGGAAGAGGAAAGAAGACAATATTCTTCAGCAATATAACACAAATACCTCTAGAGTAAAAAGGTTTTTCCACAACAATTTTGGTCTTGTTCGACATGGAAAGAAAATGCATCTAACAAGCAAGTCAATTCCAGGGGAAACCGGATCCATTTCAATTAGGCCATGAGTGTCGAGCCAACAACTAGTGAACATCTTTATTTTTATTTATTTTTTCCAAAACAAACATCTTCTTTCTTTTTCTCAAACGAACTAGCGAACATCTTAACCAAATGCAAAGGTGTCAGACATCTACTAAGATCTGACAGGTCACTAGGATGCTGAATAGAGCAATTTATAAGTAGAACAAGTTGTAAATTGTGAGGGAAGAGGCAGCTGGGGGACCACTTGGAGATCAAGTAAGGGTGTACTCAAGGAGGCCCAAGCAGGTCATTACATGGGACAGCGACAGAATGGGGTGAGGATCATGTGATCCTGTTGTAAGGTGCCACGTATAGGCACCCAATGGCTGGGAAAGTATACAGTGTAAAAAAATAACAAAGAAGAGGGGGGATGAGAAAAGCAATATGCATTGAACAGGAGCTCAGCAAGCTCTGGGGTTTTTTTTCTTCACTCGAGGACACCCATTCGTTCCTTTTCTGTGTTCAGCAATCTTTCTTTTTATCATTTGTAGAGCTGCATTCTATTTGTTTTCTTGCAGGAGCCTAACATAAATTCTCAAGCCCTTTTTCTCTCTGTAGTAGAGAAAAATGTGTTAGGAATGTTTGTGACATCTTTTAAAAAATAATAAAAAAATAAAGTACAACAGAAACATCTACATTAAAAATTAAAAAAATTCAAAACTACTCAAGAGAGAATAAAAATAAAATGTAACTATGACACTAGTGAATTAGAAGTAGCAAATGCACTACTCGAATCTCCATGGTACTCAAAGGTAACAAATTATTTGGGTGAAGAAAAAATAGCATCAAGCATAACCAGTATACCCTTTGAACTAGAAACTAGTAATTATGGTAGACAGGAAAGAGATTAACCTCTTATATGACTTTGGCACAGTACGTTGAGGCAACGTGAAGGTTCCATTTCCTGAACACAGGGTATCACTTCTCAATGATGACATTTGCATTGTCAGCTGGTAACACAGATACTCCAAGTTCCAAAAACTGACCTACAAAAACAAAATCTTAGTCAGAAGTCATCAATACAGATCCAGCTCAAGCACTCAATCACGCTTTTTAAAGCTATTAGCAAGCTTAACAATACTCATGTATTGAAATGTTATGGACTATTTTCCTAAATAAACCTCATCCACAGAAAACAATAAGGATCTCAAATACATACTAATATCTGTAAAACAGTTTGAAACTTAAATAATAATATTTGTTCAATTTGAAGCCAGTTCAGAACTGATCAAATGAGTAAAGTGAGACGGCAACAAACAGTAGCTGATTCTTATGCAGAAAACAAAAGAACATTTAGGAAAATAGTGAAGAAGTACTTCATAGTGAATGTCAATTTGTGATCCTTCATATCTGTGACTCACAGGGCTGTCTCACTTCACCATTCTTTTAACTTACAGCTTCTAGATGCAAAAACCAGGAATCCAGACTTTTTGGTCAACTAATGACAATTTTTAAATCTTCTAGTAAAAGTAGAGGCTTCAAGAAATTCAAAGAAAAATTAACGCATTACCGGGGGGACAAGGAAATGAGAAACCCAAAATTAATGCACCAGATTAACTCCACATTTACTACATGGCATTCTTTTCATTTTGTATCTCTCTCAATCCAGGATCAGCGTAAATCCAGATGAACAACTAAAGTCCGGCATTAGAAAACATAATGATAATTCAAGTAAAATATTTTCATGCATGACATAGTGTTTGTCCGCTCACCACAAAGCGAAGAAAGTCATTTTTTTCTTCTCTGAAATAACAAGTCCCGGATGAGCTCATAACAGTTCTTAACATCACAAAAGAAGCAAAACATCTAAGTTCCAACCAGGTATCACATTCAAAGTCAGCAGCTTGAGTGGAAATAGATACTCAAAAGCACCACTGGACGGGATACAGACAAATGGTTAAATAATCACGCCAACACTTCACCACGCCATTCAGAACATAAACAAACAAACAAAAGCCGAACTTGCCACCTTCAAAACTCAAAACTCAGAGGCACCAAAACTGACAATATATATATATATATATATATATATTAAACAAAAGAAAAAACTAGAAGCATAAGTGTCACTAACCACTAAGTCTACCTTCCTCACCAATTACTCACGTAGCCTACTTCCTTTACTTCCTCAACCTCCAGCTGCTTACAGTAGTTGAACGAACTAATACTTCACAAAACTATGCACATGCAAAAAAGTAAACCAACAAGAACGTACCAATGCACTAATATGATTGTTAAATGGTGCCGGTAGCTGCCGCTATGAGCGATGGAGCATAAGCGCCAGCGGCAACTTCAATGCAGGGGATAGAAGAATATGGAGTGAAGAAGAAAGACAGTGGCGACTTTTAGGGCAAGATAGGCGAAGTGAGTCAAGCAGAGTGCCCTGGTAGCAGTCGCCGGGCTCAACAAATTCCCGGTAGTCAGTTGTCACTGCCCCCGCTGAACTGGATCAGACATAAGGAAGGTAGATCCAGTACTATAATGGTGTAATGAAGCCCATTTATGGAATCCTTAAATGGACTTATTAGAGAATAGGAAGACCAGACACGAATGAAAGCCCACCAGAATCCCAACCCCACACTCCCACAGAACCTTGTTATACAAGGTATCAATTTGATATATTTACCTGATTTTCTATTTGTAAATATTAAATGTGAGTAATAGCGGCACGGGAATTCTTGTTTATTTGATTATTTTAATTTTATCGTACTTTAACAAAGCAACACTACATAAACCAGAGATGTGAATACCTCAGCAGCAGAAAAGAAACCTTTTCTTTCTATATATTATTGAATACAATATTATGAATAAGATAAGGCAATCCTGTACCGAGTTGTCAGTCCCACGTGGCTGCTTAAACCTAGAGGCAGACATCGTGAATAATAAAAAAATAATCTGCGGGTACACCTTAGATGTGAGTATTTGACCATGTGCATCCGTGTGGACTACGTTGGCTCCATCGGAATTATATACGAGTTCAGATTTCAGGTGTTGTAAAGTTTCACATTATGTTATACGGAAAGTAATGCCCATTTAAGAGATTCATATCGACATTAGTATAGTTAATCATAAACTAATTAATATGAAAATAACGACATTAATAGCTATCTTTCAGCATGCCATTAGTATATGCTAATAGCTGGCATATTCTTAGTGTTCTCTAGTGTTTGCACTCCGAAGCTCAAAGTCAATAATCCATAAAATAAGTAGATAAGAACGTCATAAAAGCAATGAGAGGATCAGTGAAATTGTACGTACCTTTCCCACTTGTTTGGTTCCGCAGCCAGCAGCCTTGACCTAACCCACTTACTCATTCCGTCTGATCTTGCTTGCCTCAATTGAGCAGCAGGTTCGTTACGTGCATTCATGATCGTGTGTAAAAGGAGACTCGAGTGGACCTCAGACCTTCGCGATTCAACTTTGGTCAAGTTTGGTGCCAATTGGGAAAAAAATAAAAATAATAATAATAATAATAATAATAATAATAATAATTGTACTTTTTTATTTTATGAATAATATTTTAGTTGTACTTTTTCATTTCGAGAGGCATCGACTATCTTTTATAAGGTCACGGGAATCTATTAAAAGTATTGACATCAAAATCTTGGCATCATTAAATGTTCTCGTGGGTACAACTCCCACATTTTCCTCGTGGGTCCGTCCAGCGGGACTGCCCTGCCTAACCGTGGCCAGTGTATATTTGTACTCGGAGCGTCTCATGGGTCATGTGTACGTTTCTCCCATTAAAATTGGGTTTATCATGAAGGGTCAGTGATGTTACATCAGGTGCAGTGCTCCCTTATTTCGACTCCCACAGATAATTTGACGGGTACCTTATTATTATCTCATACGAACGGTATTTTGTATAGAGTATATAATAAAAATATTTATTCCACGTACCTTCTAGTTAGTAAACGGAGTTGGTGGAACTTGGGTAATCGCGTGGATTTAACACCCCTAATATGAGGAAGTAATATAATATTAGGCATAAACTTTTAAGATCTGATTTAGAAATTAGTAATTTTGGAATAAAGGCGTCCACATGTTAAAAATGTCCAATAGGACTCACCAAGAGCTGCCCTTTCCACAACCGAGTGATGCGGCAAATGGTAGCAAATGGTAGCAAATGGTCTTTTTTCTGTAAAGACCATTTCAGATAATCAGACTACATAAGGTAAAACCCAGTTGTTGAAGATCGGGAAACAATCGATAACATTTTATATAGGAAGAGTATCGAATCGAACACCAGAAAGAGACACACACAAGGATTCAGGTCCGAAGAAGATGATCGTCTAGTAGATCAGGAAATGTGGTGGTCCAGACCCCGACGGGGACCGCAACCTCATGTTGTCTGAAAAGGAAGGAAAGATAAAGACGAGAGAGAAGAGAGCCTCGCGGCTGGGGCTCCCTCAATTTCTCCCCCTCGCTTTCCCGGTCTCTGGTAATCTGTAACTTGTAAGCCACTACGGCGTATACTCTGGACAAGAACAATGGTCTCCCTTTCTTATGAAAAGTGCAACACATAGCACCTTTTGTTTTATTTTCTCCTCAAGCAAATCTCTCACTCACCGGGCGCACACACTGACCACATATATTGAGGATAAAAAACCGTTGTTTTTAAAATCGGATCAACAATCAAACCGGTAGTATGTCCGATTTTGGTCGAACCCGTTTATATTAGGTTGGATGGACCACGAGTTCAACCATTTTTATAGGTAACAAGACAAAAAAAGTATTTTAGTTGTGATGATTTATAGTGAACCGGACCGAGTAAATACGAACCAGACTGACCTCCGGTTCTGGTTCAAAGGGTCGAATCAGTCGGTCTGGTCCGGTTTTATAACACTAATCAAAACATGGTTACGTGGAGGAAAAAACCTCCTCTAAAAAGTGCTATATATAAAGCAGATATATTCAGTGATCCAATCTACGTAGCCTAGCTTTCTAAATTGCTTATTGTAGTCAACATTGGTCGTAAAATAAAGAATACAAACCAAAAACATCTTTTTCACATAAAAATACGGAGTACGGAGTTTCCTCTTCAATTATCAACCCCCCCCCCACTGGTAATCGTATCTCACTGACCCATCTCTCGGTTGTTGGGTTGGATTGGATCCCAGCCAATAAATCAAATTAAGAATCTGCAGGCTAACGTTAACGTCCTCTTCGGAATCTCCAGCAAATTAATACTTTATAATACTTTTAAAAAGTACAGATTCAAGGCGTCTCTTAAGTCCTACTGGACTCTTCCCCCCTTTCTCAATTTTGTATTCGTAAGAGCGTTTTTTCTACTCTGATTTTTTTTTTCTTTTTTATTAAGTTGCTCAGGCACGTGAGATTTAAGTATCGGCGACATTGGAGGGTAAGTTACGTTACTTTAAGTAACGTTTCAGAGCAGGCGAGCGGCGGAACGGGGAATCTCGGTCTTTTGTGGCCTTTTTGGTTTTTATACTCCACGGAGGCTAAAAAGGTCAATACGGAAGATTCTGGAGCGCGGCTCCGCCGCTCCAGGGGCCCAGTTCCGGTGATCCCCCGAATCGCCGTCACAGAACCCGGTTTTTTTCTATCTCAAGAAAGTAGAATTCATTTTTTAAATTTCGACAAAAAAACATTTTTAAATTAAAATATTTTCAATATTTGCTTAAAATTCGGGGCATGACTCAAAAGAAGATATATATATATATATATATATATATATATATATAAAGGAAATAAGGAAATATAGCCCTTATAATTTTGTTATATGTTATAACTCACAAGTTTACACTTTATACTATTATATGTAGAGATTTTGCCAGAAATAAGACAATCTTGTTAAATTGTTAGATTTATTTTCTTTTCATTTTCAAAATAAGGCTAATTACAACTCATAACTCATAAGTTATAAGAATATAGTATTTTATACTTTTAGAAAAGCCAAAATCTGGAATAAGCAAGTGGACATCTTATCTAATTCTAGCATAATTATCACAAAAGGAAAATGTGAACCATGAGAATGACTTGATTAGTAGGGGTTAATCAAAGGTTCACAATCACGAAGCTCGAAGAGTCGTGCCTCTTGTCCGGGTTGTCCCGAATCTCCCTGCATCTTCGTGGCCCTTTCATTTACATGCGCGCAGCTGGGAAAACTTCGGAAGGAGCTCTAAAGGAGGGTCGTTGGCTTTTTATAAATAAACGTCCTTTCTCTCTCTCTTGGCCGAACTTATCGGTTCTTCGAGCTCGGCTTCCCAGAGGTTTCTCTGTTGTCTTCTCGGGTTTTTCGTTTGTATTTTAGGCACGCATGCGTCCGATTCCCACCTAAATTTGCTCTGTTTGCTTTTGGCGACCGCTGCCGGTTTTCTGTACTTCCGACCGCCGAGCAGGTATTTCGGTCGCGGATTTTTTTTTTTGGCAGTCGGAGGAGGAGAAAAAGTCGGTCGCCGGCGTTATCTTACTCCTACTCGTTGTTTCAAATTGTTTAAATTCCGAGGCGTTTGCCTGATCCTTTTCCTCTTGTTGAGCGGCATTTGCTTGATCGACTGCGATTTACGGCGGCCGACATCTGCGATCTCCTCGTGTCACCTTCGTCAGGGGCCGAGTCTGGGAGGGTAAGTTGGCTTGATCGTCGTTTGGTCGATCGGACCGAATTTTAGCGTTCGGAAAGTTGGAAAGTCTGCTTTGAAGTTTTTAATTGTGGAAGACACAGGATTCTGTATTCTGTTCGTATTTCTGGGGAGAAAAGGGAGAATTTTTGAGTCACGAAAAGTCCGTCATCCTTTTGGAAATAAGAACATTTTTTTTTCGTTGCAGGCTCTGATTTACTCAGCTTTAACCGCGGAAAAAAATGTTTTTAAAAAGCTTTGCTTGGGTGGGTGGAGAAATTATTTTAAAAAGAAAACGCTACTTGCTCAGTTCGGTCGCATTGTATGGATCTACTTTGAACATAGACATCGTGCATGAAGGGAGAAGTTCTGTGCTTTGGTCAATTTCTTGCCGGAGCTGTGTTTCGGCGCAAGGAAATTGATTTCTGGTTGTCATCTCTGATTGCTCGGTTCAATTGTTGGCAGATCTTGGTGGAAGACGATACCCTTCACACTTTCTTTTCCAAGAGGTGGGAGTTCAATTTCTTCTGCCTCTATTTGATAAAACTCCGAAATAGACGTCGGAAGTACCGGCGATCCTTAGAGGAGGGAAAGACTTTGTTCTTATGGCTCGTTCCGGTGCGACATGGCATGGTCTGCGATCGGTGGCGACTGTTGCTGTCAGCTTTCTTCTCGCTTCTTTTCTTGCTTCGGCTGAGAGAAATCTCATGCGCGACCCCTCGCAAAGCTCAGAGATTGAAGATACTAATTCGGGTTACGTTCTTAAGGTCATAAATTTCTTGTGGCAGCCCGATGGTTCATCTTACCATCATGTTTGGCCGGTAAGTGTATTCATCTATGCCACTGACAGAGTTTGAATCCGTTTTTTTATGCGTTCTTACGGTGCACCTATCCTACCAAACGAACAAAGTTGTGTTGAGAGCATGTGGATCGGATAGAATATTTCTCCATTCCTACTTATTTTTATTTCTATTTTGGGTCAATATTATTTATTTTATTTTTTAAACTAGTAACTGGTAAGGTTTAATTTGTCATATAACTCTGTATAACAACCTGATCTTTGAGAACCTTGAAGATGTCTGATTGTGGATTTGTCTTTGCAGGATATGAAGTTTGGATGGAAAATTATTCTGGGTAGTCTCATTGGATTTTTTGGAGCAGCTTTTGGGAGTGTAGGAGGAGTTGGTGGGGGTGGCATTTTTGTTCCCATGCTAACACTGATCGTTGGTTTTGATCCAAAATCATCTACAGCGATATCAAAATGTAAGAGCATGTGGTATCGTATGACTGGTGTGCAACATGTTTTCATTCGAACTGCTGAGCATGGTTTCCTCTGTTTCAATTTACTATGCATTAGCAGTTATAATCTTTTTGCGATGAAATTGATGACAAGGGATAGTTTCGCGGACCTTGTGAAAATTCTTTATGTATACATGTCATTACGACTGTTTTGGCTTATATTAGTGTAACTTTTAACTGCCGAATCTGAACTGGACTAATGACTGGCCATATTCGGTTGGTGGAGTTCTGCTTGACTATTGTTTACATAAGCTTTTCAGTTATTTCACACAGGAGATGTCCAGTGTCTGACCTCATTAGAAGCTCTTTAACCTGTTTTGCTACAAGTGCTTACGTTCAAAGCTCTTTTGTTGGTAGGCATGATCATGGGTGCTGCCGGGTCCACTGTTTACTATAATCTCAAGCTAAGGCATCCAACTTTGGACATGCCCATCATTGACTATGACTTAGCGCTGCTTTTCCAACCAATGCTTATGCTTGGGATCAGCATTGGAGTTGCGTTCAATGTGATTTTTGCTGACTGGATGGTCACTGTCCTCCTCATCATTCTCTTCTTAGGTACTATTGGCGATGATTTGTATTGCCAAAATAAGGACATTTATTTTTAGCTAAAGGCCAACTCTTGTGTATGCAGGAACATCAACCAAGGCTTTCCTCAAAGGTGTTGAAACATGGAAGAAAGAGACCATAATGAAGAAGGTACTCTGTTTACAATTTTCTTATGGTGCAATGTCATTCTCAGATACACCTGAACTTGATCCCTGATATGCTCTGGTTACTTCTATTTTCAGGAGGCAAAAAAACGCGCTGAATCAAATCGTAGGTTCCTAAAGTGTTGTTATTTATTTACTCATCTATTTTCAGCAAACATGTTTTCAATATATTATCTTTTTGATTTCTGAAGGAACAAGTGGTGAAGATGTGGAATACAAACCTCTCCCAAGTGCCCCTGGGGATGAACCAAAAGAGGCCAAGGGAGATACAGCAGTAAGTTAGCTTCAATTTCTTTTTCTGAGAACCCCCCTTTTTGTTATTTTTTCTTTTGATAAAAATGAGTGTCACTTTACAGGTTTTAATCCTGCCTAATGTTTGATACTGACTTCAATGCCTTCATAGGTGTCTGTCATTGAGAATGTTTACTGGAAGGAACTTGGCCTTCTCGTCTTTGTTTGGATTGCATTCTTGATTCTGCAAATCGTCATCAAGGTTATCAGTTTTTGTTTCCTTTTGCAGTTCTCATTTGTTCTCCTATCTCTGTTCTTTTTTTATTTTTTATTGAAGAAAGGTGCATCAAGCAGTCAAGCTAATGAGTTTGTCCTGTTGGATGTAGAATTATACAACAACGTGTTCAACTACATACTGGATTGTGAGCTTACTGCAGGTACTGCTTCATGTTTCTTTTCTTTTCAAACTAACAAATTTAAAGCAGTCCTTGTGTCAGGAATACTAGCTCGATTGTGTTTCTTTTGAGGGAAATGATTATCCTTTTTTAACTGTAAACCTGGTCTTGTCTAAGTCAATGTTCAGCCAGTAATTATCCCTTTTTAAGTTTAAACCTGCTCTTGTCTAACTCAATGTTCAGGCAGTAATGTTTTCCGTGATTCTCTGAGTAATCCCAGTTTAAGAGAGACAATTTTGGGAAATATGTCTTGCAGATCCCAGTATCTGTAGGCGTGTCAGGATTTGAGGCAGTTAGTTTATATAAAGGAAAGAGAGTGATAGCATCCAAAGGTGATGATGGAACGAACTTCAAAGTCCACCAACTAATTCTGTACTGTTCTTGTGGTGTGCTTGCTGGCATGGTTGGGGGCCTTCTTGGTTTGGGAGGAGGTTTTATTTTGGGCCCTCTTTTCTTAGAGCTCGGTATCCCACCTCAGGTTTGTACCTTCATTTGCTCCCTTCATTTCTATAGTTCTGTTATAGACGTTTATGTTAATGGCCGTTCACATGGATAAACAATTCTTATGCTGAACTGTGCAAACAGGTTTCAAGTGCTACAGCTACCTTTGCCATGACATTTTCATCATCCATGTCGGTTGTAGAATATTATCTATTAAGGCGATTCCCAGTTCCTTATGGTATTTTCATCATCCATGTGCTTTACGACCACCTGAATGAAGTGATATTTTGTATAATATGGTGACATATCTGATCTCTGCAAATGTTGTTGGTGACATTTCTCTTCCGCATTTGGCAGCTCTCTACTTTGTTGCAGTGGCAACAGTTGCAGCCTTCGTGGGGCAGCACGTTGTGAGGAGGATCATCATCATACTCGGAAGAGCATCACTCATTATTTTCATTTTGGCGTTCACCATCTTCGTGAGTGCAGTTTCATTAGGTGAGGGTCCTTCATCCCTGGACCAATCATTCTCGAGAGATTTTTTGTTTTCTGTTTGATATTAATATTATATCTGGTGGTAGAGTTGAAATGCTTAAAGATGCATCAGTCATCTTCTTCTCTTTGAATTTCATGATTGCAAACTTATATTCTGCTACCCTACCATTTGGGTCATTAAAAGATGTTATGAAAGTCTCAACCAAACTAATAGGAGGATGGATCTGTTGGTTTAAGTTTCTGTAATACTCCAATTTATCTTTCTATCCAGGAACCCTTTTTTACACTCTTTATTTTTTCATTTGGTAGGTGGTGTCGGGATCTCAAACATGGTTGGAAAGATCGAGCGGCACGAGTACATGGGATTTGAGAATCTCTGCAAATATGGAGCGTGAGTGAGAGTTTACAACCTGGGCGATCCATGATTAGACATTGTGCTCATCCGACCTCAAGCCGGCCGGCCTCTTGTTTCTCTTTGTTGTACCAATTTTTGAATTCCTAAATTCAAGTAATAGATTTTCACTAGTTCCTTTTTGTCCCCCATTCTCTTTCCCTTTCTCTGTGTAATTTAAACGTCCATTTGGCTCCAATCAGCCGGGTGTTTTGTCTCAATTTAGTACTTCTTGGAATGATTTTAAATAGTACATTATAGCTTTTCAGTGCGCATTCCTGTGACAAATACGAAAAACCTACAAAGGTACCAAAGAGGGTATCGAGTCCTACAAGCCATTGGGAACCAAACCCCGGAGACTAGGAGAAGTGAAGGCGGCATTACGTTTATTTTGATTCCTCGTTTGTTCGTGTAGCCAGTGAGATCAAGGAAGCAGGACGTTGACTCCCTACGGCAACCCACCTGCAATTTTGCAGAGATCTCATAATGTGAACAATCGGGAGCACAACTAGATTATAACTTCAAAATTGAGACGTTTAGCTGTGGCACACTGAGATATGTATAGCTGGGTCACGCTGAGATGTTTAGCTGGGTCACACTGAGATGTTTAGATGAGGTACGTTTGTCGCTGTAAGGTGATGGTGACCATGTGATGTCTGAGAGTGAAATTATATTGGCCATTTGATGGGTAATACGACAACAGCAGCAGCATCCAGTCTCTTGTTTGGTCGATCAGTGTTTGGATAAAAATATATTATTATCGGTTCTACTTAGAAAGTGTCTGTGCCTTAGGACCCGACCGGCTGATCGCCGGTGGCTGAGGCAGAAATTGTTCATTGGTGAGCTTGCGTTAAACCTAGTTTCAACTTTTAATTCATTTTGCGAATTGAAATGGAAATCTTTGCTATAATATCTTAAATAACGCTTACTAGTAAAGGACAAACACTTAAAATGCGAATGAAGGTTCAGAGAAATTTCCGCACAGTGAAGAGGCCGTGACAAACTGAAATTCACTGTGGGTTTTGTCATAATCTGTACGAGTTTCTCTACGCGACATTGGAGTTCATCAGTTCGAGACGCATCAGCTGCTTAAGACAAAAAAACTCAAAGAAACACAGATGCACGCACACAAAGGGATAAAAATACGGCCATGTCGTCTCCTTGTTCTGATCGGTGCTCTTGGTACATTTTGTCCTGGCCGCAAGGTGGTGCCATGAAACACCAGGGGAAACCAGGGAGAAACTTCCTGCATCTTGTTTGCTTCTTCTGGGGGTTTATAACTTATATATCATGTGGAACTCGTTCATCAGCGAAGGACATTTGTTTTCAGAGCAAGGGAATGTCTATATGCACTTTTATGGTTTGAGAAAAATGGGCCGGGCCAGTCCGCCTGATCCTGGATCCCCATTTTGTATAAAGATGTGAAACGGTGCCCAATTGCCCATATATGTACACGAATAAAAAGGAAATTTTTTTTTTTTGCTGGCTGTGGGGTTCGAACCCACGCGCACTTATGTGCAGAAGATCTTAAGTCTTCCCCCTTAACCTCTCGGGCAAACCAGCTCGTTGTTATTTTATATCAGTTAAAATATATAATATTTTATAAAAATATAAAATAGGATTACGTATTGCCGTATTGGCCCAGATTTTATTTGTTCTTCGCTTCTCGTTTCTGACATAAGCGGCGTACTTGTATTGGATGAGAGGGGAACTGTCAGGGGGGCGGGAAGATGATTTCTCTGCAGCATTTGCCTCCCTTTCCCTCCTTCATATCTTACGATCACGGAGGCGCGCCCTTGACCTCCCTCCATGGAACCCTCCGTCCCAGACCCACCAATTTCTGTGCTTCTTCAACTTTCGGCAAAGCTCGCCCTGTACAGTTCATTGTGCGGAAAAGCCCTAGTTTTCTCCGGTTGGGCCACTTCATCCAGTTCAATCACTCGCGGAAGGTAAACTGCGGAGGTGTTAACCACTCTGGTGATGAAAAGAAACCCGTTTTGGAGATAGATAACAGTGGCGGGAGTAGAGGGGACGGTGGGGACGGAGATGGGGATGATGGTTCAGAAGAGAAGCAGCGGATATTGCCCGAGTGGCTAAACGTGACGTCGGACGATGCGAAAACTGTGTTCGCAGCTCTCGCTATCTCCCTTGCTTTTCGCTCGTTTATTGCCGAACCACGGTTTATACCGTCTTTGTCTATGTTCCCAACGTTTGATGTTGGTGACCGTATTGTGGCCGAAAAGGTATGTGTTTTTGGGTAGAGCTCTCTGGTTTTAATTTCCTTTTTTCTGCTAATTTGTTTTGCTGACACGCACGTACGTAATTAGTATTACGTAGTTCAATGTGGAACTTTTATGCTAAGGATAAGCAGTAAGCATGGCTCGTTCTTCTTGCCCTTTTACTGTGTATCGTATGATGAACATCTTTGTTAGGCTTAGAAATGCCTTCGAAAACTAAATCGGATGGGGAGTTACATAGATAGTGGCCACATTTCAGTTAGGGGCCAATATTTCTCTTTCCCTTTTAGGATACGCTTTGAATATTGTTATAACTTCAGGACTTCATCTATAACAGGTCTTTTATCTCGAAAATTGCTAGGTTTCGTACTACTTCAGAAAACCATGCGTCAATGACATTGTGATTTTCAAAAGCCCGCCAGTCTTACAGGTAAATGTTATATTGTGCCTTGAACACTGAAAATAATTCAAGTGCCTCTTTGATATGCTCCTGAACTAAGGATGTATTCTTCAGGAAGTGGGATATACTGATGGGGATGTCTTCATTAAACGGGTTGTCGCAAAAGAAGGGGATACTATTGAGGTGAGCCATGGAAATTCTCGGTTTGGTTTGAATGTTTTAAAGTCTAGTTTAGAACCTTTTTCAGTTTATATGATTCTTTCTATTTTTTAAAGAAAGGAGTTATATTCAAGTTGTGACATGCTTCCCTGTTTAGTAGTGTCGCGCATGCCTTCTCCTTTTAATAGAATTCTCTGTCCAAACCAAGAAAATCTGATCTGATGGGAGTTAAAATACCTCTTAGTTTTTTTTCGTTATTGCAATAGTAGGACTAGTAGCTGTTGTGATGGTTTGGCTGGTTTTTGTCTTTCTTAGAGCAAACTTTGTGTTCAATTTAGTGTAATACATTAGTGTTAGCCTACTATATATATTTCATTTCAGGACGAGCAACAGCTTAATCTTTACGTATTTGGAAATTTTGCAATTAGAATGCCAGTGTTTAATGTATTCAGCCTTTGGCTTGATAGTCACATAGGGTGGGGATTTCTAGTTTGAGGCCTTGACTTCAAGTATCACTAGGGCGGCAAACGGGTGTCATATGCATGCTTAATCAACATTCACAAAAGTGTAAAATTTATCAAATGTAAACTATTTGAACACTTCCCTACGTACCACCTGCACTAATGTCTCTGAGTAATCTGTTCTCTGTCACTAAAATTATCTCTGTAATGGCAATGAATCATAGCAATCATTTTTTTATGTTTTTTAGTCACCTGGTGAAGCTTCTAAATTAGTTCAATGGCAGGTTCATAAGGGAAAGTTAATGGTGAATGGCGTCACAAGAGATGAGAATTTCATCCTCGAGCCACCGTCTTATGAGATGAATCCCATTGTATGTTTTGAGGAGTTCTCTCACTTCATTCTCAGTTGTTTACTGCACTTTCTTGTCGTTGTTTTGAACTTCTTGCTTCTTTATACCTTGCAGCATGTCCCCAACAACTCGGTGTTTGTAATGGGTGACAACCGCAACAACAGCTATGATTCACATATATGGTACACACACCAATTTTATTCTGGGTATTTAGTTCTTTCATGTTCTGGTTGAGATTTCTGATGCCCTTCCTCTTTTTCGGATCTTCTTCTTAATCATCCAGGGGACCGCTTCCAACCAAAAATATACTGGGACGGTCAGTGTTTCGATATTGGCCACCTTCAAGGATTGGCAGCACAGTTCTTGAAGCTGGGTGTGCAGGCGACATCAAACAACCGAGCAGCCCAGAGCCTGGAAATTGAAATTTTCACAGGCTAGTGTACTTTGGTTGGAGTTTTAGGCTCACCATTCCCAAGGCAAAACCAACACCAAGTTTTTATTGAACTCTTTCTTTCCGTTTGATTTATTAATTGTATTCTGTGTTCCTTCGGTAAGAAACATTTTAATGTGTAACCCCTCTGCTCCCGGTCTATCATTTTCTTCTGTATATTGTAATTCCTGTCAATCTGATAAAATAGCAATTTTGTCAGTAGAGAAAATTCAGATATCTGGTGCTTTCAACATGTATCATTATTTTAGCACCCGATATGCAATTTCACTTGCTAGATAATAAGAGCCAGCAGAATTGAAGAAGCTAATTCATGTCTTACAACAGTAAACCCACTTGGATATTGCTGCTACTTGATGCTTTTATTTATCTTGAACTGAAAGCACAAACGTAAAAATATTACAAACTTCCCTCTGATTGGTTCGATTGATTGGTTTAATATACAAAGCCAGGAAATATATAGAGACAGAGATGTTTTCTCAGCTCAAATTATCTGAATTTCTGCATTTAAGGGTAAAAATTTATTGATGAAATGTTACCAAAAATTTCTTCATTTAAGGCTAAACCCATACTTATTTTTTGCATTATTACTTATCAAATATTAACCCTGTAGTGTACACTTTGTAAGTAGGCTACTGTTGATGCAATAGCCAAAAACACTAATACAACTTTCACTGATCCTATGAATGCTTGTTGGCAGGAATTGCTTCTGTACCTTCGTTCCCAACTGGGTTGTCAACACCGGTCTATAGTTCATCCTTCCCTGCTTGATCTGAGGATAACACTCCATCTGAAGCTTTAACTTTCGTTCTAATGAACGAAGCCAACTCATTAAATCCCCATTTGTTTGAGAGTTTGACCTGCAAAGCAACATGTGCAGTTCAAGATATTAAGGTTGAGAAAAGCTGAAGTACACTGTATATATCACAAAGCAGTTACCGGTTTTGTTTTGTCTCCAGATGGGTAGAACAAGAGTGTTGGGTAGTCGCTAACCTAGAAAAAATGAAGAGCACTCAGCGAACTCACGTACTAAAATATGTATTGGTATGAAGAATACATAGCATATGCAAATAAAAAATAGTGGAATGTAAAGCAGCAGTCAGGATATTTTCACTCATAAAGTTTGAAGAATACAAATTGGAAACTATTTTCAGAAAACAAAACTAAGAAAATTCTTTGCTGGATCAAAATGGGAAAAAGCTCCACAATTTAAGCACATTACTGAACTTAGGGGACTTCTATTCCTTGAAAATGTTAGACTGGCTAACTGTTAATCACGTTTCAAATTTAACAAGAGACATCCAATAATAAAAGCATGCTTTTGTGTTTCAAATATTTGTATCTGTTAATTACTCTGAGTTTATTTTAATTTTCACGTCCAAAATTTCTAGCTCCTGGTTCTACATATTGCAAGAAAAAAGTGCAACATTAACTTTGTTGTTTGGCCAAAGGATCTCTTTAAGCAATGTAGCATAGCAATTCTGTGCTACTCACAGAAAGGTGCTTTCCTCTTTTCAAGTATCTCTGGGACAGCAGGAAGGGAGTAGGATGAAAGACGTTAAAAAATTTTGAACCAATTTCATTAATCCAGAAGCTAGCATATTCCACCTTTTCAACCATGGAGCTCCAAGTTGAGGCCAGTAAGATTAACTAACCGAATCCTTTGTTTAAAAGCGATGAAGACTCCAATAATACAAACTTCAGGTAAACTCCTCTACCCTTGTAGAGACTTGAACCTAAAACCTCCAACTACTAAATCCCGTGTGCTCACTGAGCTTCTGCTCAAGGTCACTAACAAACTGAATCATCAGTTTCTGGCTACTGACAAAAGGCAAAGATCAAGATGGTATTCCGTACCAGAATTTAAAGTGCTTAAATTCAATTTTTGCTTCTTTTTACAAGAATCTTATTAGTCGTGATGATACAGGTGGGATTTTGAGATATAACATTTTAAAACACTTTTAGCAAGGTCATCAATGTTTCAAGTCAAAATCATGTACCTCCAACTTCGGATGTTCATTTGAAGAAGCATCTATTCTGGCAAAAGTAAGAGTATCTAGCCCTTTGAAATTTTTAGCCAGTTTCTCTATCTGTTTGGCTGTGGTATCACAGGTGATGCACCAGGGTGTGTACACCTATTGTTTCCAAGCAATTCACATAAAAATAAGTCAGATAAGGTCACCAGCCAGTAAAGTTAGAGGTCCCTTTCTTTAGAATTAAACAAAAATAGATACTATCAGTTTTCAATATAGTCTATAACCAGGAAAAAATAAGTAGGCGAAGTTTTATAATATCAAACAAACCTCTAGAAGAACATTCTGAGAACTGTTTAGAACTAGTGCATCAAATGTTTTCCCGACAACAGCCTTCACAATTCCTTCCTGTAATGTCAAGCAGATGTAAAACAATGTCACAACTAAGTCAGAAAATACCAACAAAGATTCGAATTTCCTGCATTTATACACTTAGCAGTCTTCAAACTTATCAATTATTACTACAGAATTTGGGAACATGAATTACAAAATGTCGGACGGTTTACATTATAAAAAAAACATGCAGCTACCATATTGGTCAATGCAAATGAACTTAAACAATTCGTGGATACTACTTCATCAATGCAATGTCCTCACAGTATGGCTGTTGAAGGCATTAGCAAATGCAGAATATCATAACCACCATAATTGAATCACACTCTCAAAGAATGCAAATTTTAAAAGTGAGTA
Source organism: Aristolochia fimbriata (assembly GCA_019845555.1). Taxonomy (NCBI): domain Eukaryota; kingdom Viridiplantae; phylum Streptophyta; class Magnoliopsida; order Piperales; family Aristolochiaceae; genus Aristolochia; species Aristolochia fimbriata. Next base: position 3,530,837 of record CM034078.1, read on the forward strand.
GTACGTACAGTATCGGGTACTAGATCTGATTTGTAATAAGGAGGTTGAGTACCTTGGAGCAGCTTTGAGCAGAACTCCTAGAAGACCCAATATACAAATAATACTGAGAACCTCAATGGTAAGAATTATATTTAAAGATAAAATCACAAGAGATGAAAGAACTTACTTCCAAATTGCTAGGTGTAGGATCTGACTCCAACAAATACTTGGAGCCAATAGCATTATCAAAAGCAGTCACAAGGGGATCTTCAGTTTCAAGTCCGAACAAAGTCAAAAAGGGTTTTGCAAGGTTATCATCTTTCAAATCAACATATATGAACATTATCTGTACCAAATTAAGCAAATACATAAATCATCTTCAACCAAATAAATAACAAAGACATAATCTAGATCTCATAAACAGTGCACCACAAGAAAGAAAACCAAATCTGCTTCGAGAGGGCCACTACAATACCTTTGATTTAAATTTTTTAGCTACATCTTGAAGAGGCACAAGCAGGCCTTTTAGATCATTAGCTTGTGAAAAAACAAATACCTGAAAGAGATAAAATGGCCATAGAGGGAATATTTGCTGGATCAGTAGGATGTAGATCTGACACAGTTGAGACCCGTGGCTCATGATCCAAATTATGAGAACAAGGTACAAACAAAGTAATAGGTGGAGTACCTGGAGCTTGATGGGGCTAGCATAGACTCTTAGGGCATTATGCTCAGTAAGCATTGTCACTAGTGGGAACTTGTTGTAATCCACAAACTCTAAAATTTTGCTCTCTTCGAAATTACTGTCTGAAGGATTCAAGAACCAAGAAATAACAACAGATAATAAGGATTGGACTTCAAGTAATTAAGTATATAAGTATAGCACCAATGACCTTCTTCAAAAGGGAAGATTTTAAATACTTTTAATGATACTTAAAAATAAAGGAGAGGGCCTAATATAAAATAATTTTTTTTGAAAGAGAATACAAAATATATGAAAGGATTTGACAAAATGTGATCCTGTGTTTCCCTTATGACCACTCTTGCAACCATGCCAACTTGAGAGATCTCAAACTTAAAGAAACAGAAAGTTTTTCATTATGAGCAAAATTTATAGTGCACTTTTAACTTTAATGAACTTGACTACCTAAACCAATGTTGAAGGCAGCACACAGACAGGTAATCAAAGAAAGGGAAGTTGAGGTCTCATACCCATCTAAATCAATATTAGAATGTTGAACAACCCCATGAAGTTAATGGAGATAATGGCTTACCGTATACCGCATACTGCTCAGGCTCTTTTTTGACAAGACCAATGAAATTATCCTTTGCTAAATTAGGGAAAAGAACTCCAGCAACTTCAGGACTGCTAGTAACAATAAACTGAATTTCATTATTAGCAGTTGCTGCTTTCACAAATTCATTGTAACTGGATCCCTACAAGAAAAAGGAGTCAGTAAATCATCACTAGATCATAACCTGTATTGTAGCAATCAGCCTAAATCAAGATTTGGCTAAACCAATAGAGATCATCTTGTCAGCACAAAATTTCAACATAAAACTATGAGCCAGCCATTATAACAGACAACAGTCTTGTTCCATTCCATACATTCTAGAAATAAATATGTTAACGATAGCGGAAATCATATCAGTTGTCCAGATATCTGTCAAAGATGTATGGATCCAATTCAGTTGTCTAAAATATGTAAAAAGAGAAAAATGATGCAAGTTCCAAATCAGTTGTCCAGGGTGCATACAAGAAGAAAATGATGCATTCCCAACAAAGTCTTATGCTATGCTTTTTATTAAAGGCCGAATAACGCATTGGGCAATCAGAACCCTTTAGTGGCTCATGTTGAAAAGAAAAAGAAAAATTACCCAAGCTCAGTCATTATATAGTACACTTGCACATCGATGAGTTCAAATACCTCAAAAGTCTTGAACAGGCCAAGGACTAATACTTGATACTTTTTAAGAGCTTCTTCTGCTTCAATTGTCGAGGATACTTTGATAACAGGGTTCCCAGTTTTTTTCCTTGCCCAGATTACTATTTCCTCCCTGCAAAAATAACCATGATTAGAAAAAACAGGAAAAACAAAACAGAAGCCACAGCACGTCAGACATCAGTTTGTAACGGTAATTTAGCAGCAAGATTGTCAAGAGATGTACATTCTCCTGTGTACACCCACGAAAAAGCAGAGATATTGTCACCAAATAAGCAGGCATGCCAATTACACTAGCAAAGTTGAGACACAATGTGGAATACAAAAAAGAGAACCTTAGCATGTCTAAAGACAACAAAAGTGTGTAGGCATTGCAAGTATAAGTATTCTGCACCACTGACATCAAAACATTTTGTAAACAGAAAATTCAGATAATGTCTCTTACCTGATAAGTCCATTCAAGAAAGACTGTTATTTTAGTTTTTACACAAATGTCTAATTTATGTGGACCAAAAGGATGAACTCCATTTTTTTTTGGAAATGGAAACAATGTAAACAATGTAAACAATTATCAACTTAATATTGGATATTTAGTGCTTAGACATCTTTGACATAATCAAACTGATCATAATCGAAATGCAAGAGGCTTCCAAACTTCAGAACATAATGGGAGAAACCCAATTGAAAAGAAAAAAATGTTATGATTCCCGGTCAAACCCCAATTGAAAAGAAAAAAATGTACAGACGCCGACAAACCGCAGGGGAAAGACAAAAATTGTGTACACCCAATGAAACCGCAATGGAAAAGAAAAATATAGTACATACCCAGTCAATCCACCATTATACGGCAAAGCACTCCCATTAATGTAAAGTATCAAAGTGGGAAACCCTTTGATTCCAAGAAGTGAAGCCGCCTTGGTGTGGCGTTCAGCGTCAAGTTTCGCCATTAAAAGAGGACTCCCCATCTCCTTCAAAACCACTGCAGCCTCGGCAAACTGAGGCATCAGCTCTGCACTTCTATGGCACCAAGGCGCATAGCCGAGGAGAAGAACAAATTCATTCCCGTCGATCACCTTTTTGGCATTTTCATTTGTGAGCTGAAGAACAATTCTTTGAGCTTTTGTCAGGAGATCTGCCTCAGATAATTTCTCCCCGGCGGGTAACTTTTCCTCTTCGTCGTCAAGTGCCAACAGTTCCTCCAGACCTTCCAAATCATCGTCTTCATTAAAATGCTCAGAAGCCACGATGGAGATGTAGAAACAGAACAAGAGTGAGAAGAGGAGAGTGACAGCGAGGAGTTTTGAAGTCAATCTTCTCGCGACCATTGTGACACTTAGGAAAACGATCGATGTGTTCAGTGTAATCCAGTGCAGAAAGTATCCACTCAATACTAGTATTGCTTGGAGTCAGAAATGCAGAAGAAGACAAGCACCCAAATAGAAAAACTGAAGTAGCCAACAGACTTAAAATCCCCAAGTATAAAACTCCGGATGCGAAACCAAAAACTATTTCGGTGGAACGTTCGAGTGCAGGATGCAGATCTACTTCCCCCGTATCAGTCAGTGTATGAACTCCTATCCAATTACGCGTAAAATCCAATTGAAAAAAACCCAAGCTAAGAACCCTCTGATCCGCGACAGCAAACTGAAGGATGGGGGTTCACTAGGAAATCTTTACTGTTGAAAATGGGAACGAAACTGAGCTGTCTGAACTCTGAAGAAGTAGACGACTCAACTGAAGTATTGACTAGAGGGAAAAGAAAACTTGAGAAAAGTTATATGAAATTAGAACTTTAAGAGCTTGGACGGGAAATGGAGACATAACGAGAGGCAGAGACGACGTTATTCAGAAGTGAGAAATAATAAATAATGGGCTTGCTCGTCCCGCGAGTGAGCTGGTCGGCAGGGTAACGCAGTCGTTCTCCAGATCTTCTCCTCTCCACAATCAAAACTCTTACGCCAATGACGCCTCAATTCCAGCTAAAATTATGTAATTTAATTAAAAGCCTTTCAAATTAATTAATTTATAATTTCATTTTCACCCGTTCAATAATTTAAATAGAAATTGTTAAATAATATTTGTATATAAGTAAAAATATAATTTGCAATTTATATGTTTTTCAACATAAACTACAAGAAATTTCGTGTGAGGTGAGGCATTTTTACACTTGGATAGTTGGATTTATATATCGAGATTCGGCCAATGCCAATGGGTTAAAAAAGGTTAAATATAATTTTTTATTTTTTTTAATTTTTTGTTTAAAAATCACTTGTATTTAAGAAGGTTTCGGATATGGTATACACTACAGGTTCGGCCCAGCCGATTTAATCACAGTTCGATGAATAGAGACCCGGCCCATTAGACTTGGGAGAGTCGTGCGCCGACGGAAACCGAAACCCTAGTTTTTGGCTTACACTATAAATAATAGCGCCCAGTGTAGCTGCAGATCAGAATAGTCGCGGTCTTCTTCCCTTTCTAGCTTTTGCAGGCAATCGAATGTCTAGTTGGATTTGTATAGTCTGGGGTTCCTCCCGATTTTGTGGCGATTTTCTTCTAGTCCAATCTATCTCTCTTTATGTGTTTTGAGTTTTTAGGGTTTGTTTAGGGTTTTGTGATCGGGCGATGACGATTTCAGTGAAAGGTCTCGTTCGTCGTAATGGCTACCTGCCTTGCCGACCATCCTGATATATCACCACCCATATTCCGAGTCCGATGCTAAATAAAAACCTTTTTTTTGTTTTTTTGTCTTTTTTTTTACATGCTTCCTTTCCATATCGTCTATGAGTGTGTTCTTATTCAATCGCTTCCTTTCCTTATAATCTATTAGTTTTTATTTTTATTTTTATTGTTTTCGCAAGTGATGGCCGATGATTAAATTCTATTTTTAGACAAGCATATGTCTGAATCTGTTGGTGTAGACAACCTAATCTTCTCTATGAGGCCTTCTTTCCGTTGTTCTTGTGTATTTTGTTTTTTTGTCATTCCTTCTGTTCTTTCTATTATTTGCTTTAATCGTCGTCTTCTTCGTAATTGCCGAAGTCGATGATGAGGTTTAGTATTTCAATTGTATGAGAAATACATTGATTACAGCAATACTACTGCCTTCCTTCTGAGGCTTTTGTTTTGTTTTAGTTTTATCTATTTTTGTCGTATTTTACCATTGAGTTTGATTTCGTGTGGTCATGTGATGATTAGTGCATAGTTCAAATGACGATCTCTTTTGAGATTGTGATTAAAATTTTATGTCTTTCGCTCCTATCTGATGACCCACGCTTTCTCTGAATTTATTTCTCCAATTTTCTCAGTTAGTTTCAATTCACGTTGTTATGTCCAAATCGTTCAATGTGAGTTGGGTATCTTACCACCGATGTTTTGCCGGCTTGTAAGACTAGTACTTCGATAATTATGCACATGGAACAGTTGGTTGAAGACTGGAAAATAACTGTACCATCGCATGCCTATGAATATAACTATAGCCTCCGTTTTCAAATCCATCTAGGCATATAGCGGACAGAAATCTTAGCATAGGTAGGACTAGTTACAAGTTATTTTTATGACAACTCAGAAGACCATTTCAAGCCAATGGCAATCGGATGTGGCCAAAAGAATTCTAGCCGATGAAAAACATTGATTACTGTAAATTTAACATCTTAAAACTTCAAGACTCATGCTAGAAATAAAGGGGTGACAGTAGATAGATAAAAAAATTTTTGTGAGAGCGAAGTGGGTAAAACTAGATTTGACAACTGCATAACATGCATTACCTTATAAAATATTATACATTACATGATAAGTATCATTCTGTTGATGGAGCTTCAAATATGGCTGGTAGAAGTAGATAATTTTAGCCAGGGAACCTGAGGGGATCATAGGAGCAACAGGTCCAGTTCAAGAGTCTTTCGATACAAGCGCAGAAGCATTTGCGACCAGAAGAAATTACTACTCTGAATCTGATGAATTGGTGCTCTCTTTTAGCCGGACACTTCTTTTGGGCTGCACTTTGTGTGCCGATGATTCACCTTCAAAAATGATAACTTCGGCTTTTGCAAGCCTCTCTTCAAGTTCTTCAGTAGAGAACTCGTCAGTCCCACCTAATTGGTCAAATCCAACCTGCCATTCAGTTCAAACCACAGTCACCATTGACACGTCTGCCAATCTTAATAAAATGAAAGCATTGAAGCAAAAACAAAGCTTTATGTTTCTTAGGGATCGGATTCGAACCACATAATCTTCCACTTTAGTTTTCTTGATCAGGGCAAGGGTAGGTAGCACAACTATCTTGAGCCTCTCTGCCAGAAAAGGACTTTTCTCTGCATGAATTTTGACAAAGCGGGTCTCTATATGCCTCTTAGCCAATATTGCCAAGTGCTTGTCCATCACCTGCAAAAAAATTTCTAATATTCATAACTCAGCTCAAATAAGCTGGCCTAGTAGTATTCATCGAACATATAAAATCGAAGCACCATAGCAGTAACTTGGGCTCCATTTGATAGTACTACAAATCTTGCCCACATGATCTAAACAGAACCTACCAAATGAGAGTTTTTTTGGTCTTTTTGCTCTAAAATTTGCTAAACGGAGGCAGTTTGGTCACACATAAAAGTTAAAATAAAATCGTTTAAAATGTTAGTTTCCTTATATTCATTTCCAATTTACTGAACAATTGCTAAGCGCCACCGGTATCCTCACCACAGCATTAATTTTCCAGAGCAAACCATCCGTACCTTGCAGGGCCAATTTTCACGATAGAAATGGCAGACAACGCGGTCACTGGCCTTGACGACGGTGAAGAAATCCTTCTCGGACGGAATCTCAGAATACTCTCCATGACCGAGGGCGATCCAGCGGGATCGCTTCTCGGCCATTTTCTTCATCTGCTGCAACCTCCGTTCACGCAGGGCCTCCAGATCATCGAGGTCCAGGCGATCCAACGCCGAGATTTCATCGTCGAGCTTGTCCTCGACGGCCTTGACCACCGTCAAGATCTGCTTTTCCAAAATCTACAAAAAACAAGAAAAGGACCGCATACATTTTCATCGAGACACCGAACAAATGAGAACTAAATAGAAAAAAAAAACAGAAAAATGGAGATACGCCTAATTCCTAAACTCACCTCCTGGACACTTGGATTCTCCATGGACGGATCGACCAGGGAAGGAGGGAGGGAAAACAGGTGGAGTCCTTCGAGTTTCGAGTTTTAAGTTTTTAACTCGACACCAAAGACAGACAGGCAGGCACGAGATTCGAGAAACCGCATCCGCTGAACAGTAGGAGGCTTGGGCCGTTTCGCATAGCCCACGCCGAAGAATGGTATAGTGGATCAATCGAGTTAGGAGTTGGGCCTACTACCCGAGTTTGAGCATAGTGAAGTTGTACACACTTAAGCAATCTTGTAAGTTGTACCTCTATTGTCTTTCTATTACTTCACAAAAGATGATTTATGTTTTTCTCGTAAATGAAGCCAATTACAGCATGTAAATAAGACATTTGTTAGGGAAAAACATACAGTTGTTAGGCCATTCTACATAGAAGACTATATTGTATTATTTGTGTATGTATTTGAGAATATTATTTAAAATTATGTACTTTTTATTTTTATGTGGTAAGGTAAAATGTATTTTTAGTTTTGTAATATTCTTATAGAATGTGAGAAAAATAAGATTCATTTTTTATCATAAAGTAACTTACTTTTCTAATAATAATTATTCTTACAGGCATAAATTAGTATGAGGGCTAATTTCATTGTTTTGGTTTTCATAAGATCTTGAATGTTCAGAGGTGCAACCCCCACTCCCCAGGGCAAGAACCTTACCATATCTAAGACTAAACCCTCTAGATCTCTACATATTATCAAACTTAAGATTAAACTATTACAAGCAACTTCTCGATGTCGCTCCTGGTCGACCTGAAACATTCCCAACCACAGTGTAATCGATCCACGCCTTTATAGTCCATTCTCGGCCTTAGTTTGCTCGCATAAACAGTACCATGCCTGCCATCTACATCAAAGATTGTCGCCGTTACATATAATCTATAACAATTACTTCCATTAATATTCACCTCTCAAATAGAGAAACTGTAACACAAGGCATGTGGCTCCCATCATCAAAGCAGCAGCAGCAGCTTCGAATGCTATCGGAGTTACTGCTTACAAGGATGAGCCAGATTATCCGCATATCAAGCAATGGAAGCTCACAATCAAAGCTAAAAGCATATATCCAGACATAAAACAAGGTATACACAAAGCGTTTACCGGTGCAGACTTCATATTGCAGAGTTCATTCGTAGGTACAGGTGTCCCGAGCAACCTTCAAGGGCTTCGTGTTCGTCGAGTTCAAGGAGAGTTGGCAAAGGACGTGCTTGTAGTGCTTTACTCTCACCAATTTTCCCACCACATTCCCCCGTGATCGAACTGTGAACTCCAACTTTAGTGGAACCTTGCCACCGGTTCCACTTACAGCTAGACTTGCCCCCGCTCCATAAAGGGGCACTTTGGTTCCCTCAAGGACGACCGTGTAAGTTCGACGGCTTTTCCTTGGTTGGTAATGCTTCTTCAGCTGCAATTGAAATGAGATGTCCTTAGAACAGAGCTTCTTATGTTACTGTTCTTATTTTTAAAAGAACAATTCCAGTGACTCTGGAGCTCTCTATGTCCATTTCACACTGCTAAATGAAAACATTGACTCCTTGATGAATTAAAAAGAACTATATCTTGGCTGAAGAAATGTTGAAAGGGATAGTCACCTCTCCTGTTGCAACAGGGATCTCTGCATAGACGAGATTGATTGGTATGGAGGTGACATGAATGCCAAACAGTGTAGCGGGGTTATATACACTGATTTTCAATGAGCAGTTCATTGTCACCATCTTAGTAGGAACACCTGTATAATCTGATCCCTCCCCAAAATAAAAGTTGCTTAAAGCCAAACTCTGCACCACAAGAATACCATCAGGACCAATGCATACAAATTATGACAGAAAGACAGTGTATAGAAGAAAGAAAAGACAAACAAAAAGATAAAGGAGGTTGATCTCCTCCCTCTAATCCCCCTCCAAAAGAATAAATTGAAACAAAAAAACATCCTAAACTTCCTAAAGGCTCCGAAGACCAATAAGCAGAAGAATAACATCCATGTTTAGTAGAATTAGAAATGAAGGATCTTTATAAGAGGCAAAAGAGTAAAATTTAGCTAAAAAAATTGACAGAAACTCAGGTAAATAATTGGAGAAATGAGATTACAACAGTTCAGACTGATAAGTGCTGGACGGTATAAACTTATTCCATAATTTTTAACTTTTAGAACAGAGAAAACAAAGATGAAGATTCTTGTCCATTTTTCTCATGAATGCCAATATGTTGGCTGTGAAAAATGAAGCTCATTTGAGATTTCCATGCCTCAGAAACTGCATTCATCATCTAGCTAAAGAAAAACCAGTAAAGATTGATTAAGTTATACATGCAAAGCAAGAACTGAAGTTCCCATCTCCTTTCATCCATTCACAGTATTTTTCCTTAGCAAATCTAAGAAACGACAAAGGATGTGAAACTAAATCAAATATGATAGACTAAGTTCACCTGTGAAGAAAAATGAAGTTGCAGGGTCCTAGGATAATCTACATATTTGACTGACACTGTCAAAGTATTCAGCTGCACGTTATGACCGGTACTTTAAGAGCAAAGGGCACTACAAGAAAATAAAATCAACCTACCTTAACCACAACTTCTGCTTTGTATGGCCTACTGGCACCCCAGATGATGAGGCAAAAGACGGTAAACAGAAGAACAAATCCCATTAGAGCAAGTAAGATCTGACAACGTCTAGAAAATTCTTTGTCTCCATCAATATCATCATAGGAGCCCTCTTCTTCAATTACAGTACACTCAGGCCAACCTTTATCATTTCTCTTCCTGTAACTTTTCCGTCCCGACGAAGACCTAAAGGTCCCAGAGAACCTGCTTGCTGAAGAAGCCCTTGAATGGCGCCCAAAGGAAGGATGTGAAGGGGATTCCATCGGACTATTGTAGACAGGAGTTGCCTGCATTGACGAGGACTTGTCCCCATCATGCGAGTCTCGAGATGGGCTTTGTACATAATAAACAGGTCGTTTTGGAGACCTTGAAGGTGAAGAAGGAGCTAAGCTGGTGACATCAGAATCAGACTTAGCATGCATCATTTTGGACTTCTATCAAAGACAACCAGTAGAGGGGCCGAATGTCTGCAGAGGGATGTAAAACACCAAGAGATTAACTGTAAATGCTTCTAACGCCAGGGAACTGATATGGACTCTTGCGAATGGACAGCAAAATCTTACCTTGAAGTACTCAAAAACGTAACATCCTCGTATCTATCCAGAAAAATAAGCAACAAAACTGCTATGGGTCACTTGGATATTGTCAGAGGCGACGCAGAACTATGAATACCTGCAAGGCAGTTCGAGAAGACCCTGAGAACCTTTGCTAATTCATATAGGTCATAAACTCATTACCACAAAATGGAAACAAAGGGACAGATGCGCAGATTTCGCAATCAATTGCAAATCGCCATATAAAACACATGTATGAAAAGATTCTACTCAAACTAGAACTTCAAAAGATTAGATGAGTAATACCGGCATGAAAGAGAACGAATAAAGACCATAACCGGAAAACGAACATAAAAGGTCTACATTGATTTACCGACAAAGCGTTTGCTGAAACAAAAACAGAAAACAGAGCAGTCAGCAAGAAAAACGATGGAAACCCAAAATTTACTAGACGAACCGTTCTCTTCCTCGGAAAAAACAATCGCGAACAGCTGAGCTAAGAAATGCATTCTACAAGTTAACACCTGAAAAATACGAATATTCGGAGTACAAAAATTACGAAGACTGATGCCTAAGAAAGATCAGTCGGACTGGCTTTGAAGCATCAGAATCCGAACTCTGGAAAAACCACCATTTCTATAAAAAAAACATCCACAGATTCTCGAAATCCCAACTACAACCACTCAGCATTTCTCAGAAACCAAGAAATTCAGCTTTCCTAACCGTATGGAAAAAGAAAAGGCAAATAAAAACAGATAGATTAAATAATCTCCTTGAACAGTTGAAGACTTGAAGACGGTCCAGCAAATAAAAGAATTAACCAAAATCTCTCAACTTAAAAGTTCACAAACCCTCGAAATTCGAACCGGAGACCAAAATCACGTGATGGAAGGATCGATACCCTCTGGAAAAAGAAAGAAGAAGAAAAGCCGGTTGCAGAAATCTCAAGCACTTGAGCAATTCCCCCGAGAATCCCCGCAGAAGCCGCTATAGAAACGCAAAAAATTTCAGAGTGATCGAAGAATTCCGCTTACGATTCAATGATCTAGCAAAGGAAACTCCGTGCTCAGAGAATGCATCTGTCATTCACCCCGTCTCTGCATGAGAAAGCTGCACAGAGAGTGTGCTTCTCGCCTCTGCCTCCTGCAGGCGAAAAGCCACCACTACGATTAAATACGGCAGGGAAGTGCAGATACACATGTAGTACAGAACCGGAGCTGCCTCGGAGCCTAACCTGGCCATCCTCTGGTTCGAGTCGTACGGATCACAGGCTCGGGGTGTAACCGTCGGCAGTGTCTCTCTCTCTGATGATTGCCGTTATTCTCAAACCCAATTATTGACTAATTATGATTAATACTGTCAGTAATTCAGTGTCTCTGACTTAACTACGAAACGTGTCAGCGGAAACTTATCGAATTCCACTACGCTATCAAATACATGAAGTCTATACCATGATAATAAATGACCTTTTGTTTCTAAACCGAGTTAATTAACCTTAATTATCGATGATATTACGCTTAGAGTGATATAGGGCTGATGCTTTTATTACGCTTAGAGTCACCAACCTGCATTTTTATATATATCCCACAAGAAAGAAGACGACGCACTAGAACAATTTGAATAATGGATGTTGTTTGATATTTGGTAAGATGGACGCTTGTGAATGGGAGAGAGCCTCAAATGAACCACGACCGTATTTATTTTCCTCCAACTCATGACAATTCATGAACGAAAGCGATAGGCCAGCGAGCACTCCACTGCAATTTACGTGTTCGACAAATTGCCAATAAATAGCTCCGAAAGTGACAAGACGCAGTCAAGGCCACAAAAACACATTGTCCGGCGAAGAGAGAAAACACAAGCATTACCTCGTAATGCACGCCTTGGACACCACTGCAAGAAAGATTGGAAGAAAGGTGAGGGAAAGTCTGGAAGATATTCATTGATTCCAATTGTGGGAATTTTGACTTCAATTTGTAATGTGCTCAAGTTTGAAGGTTCGAGCATCTGGTATGAGTTTACATTTTGGAGGACAGGACTCCTGATGCCCACCCACCCAAGGATGAAAATGCAAATTATCCAACCTCCTGCTGTTTAATTACGACACCCTACAATTTACAGAAAACCAAACCACACTAGCGACATATGTGACCAAAACTATTCTCATGCCCTCTCTTAATCTAAAGCTTAAACTGCTTTCTTTGGGGGGAAAAAAAAATATCAGACATGTTACATGCCGCTAGAATGCTGCAGTAGAGAACTTGTCTGAAGAGCATTGCAGGAATCAAAACCACGCGGCCCGTTCTAACAGCTGAAAAAAGAGAAGACGCATCACCAGATGAAATTCCCACCTCAGCTTCTTACAGCTCTATTTCTCTCTAGGACTGACTGAGGATCCAGAGTTGACAAGATCTGAGGCATCGACATGCCACCGGAGACAACGATTTCTGCATAATAATGCACCCAAAGATTTGGATTATTTTAGAACCCAAAAAATGTTGGCATCAACATTCAGGGGAAATGAAAAGAATAAAATTAACAACATAAGCCTCATCCAGTCAGACCCAAAATCTTTATGTGCACTTGGAGGTAAAATCAACCAGGGTCTAAATCTCAATGGATGTCTAACTTGTATTTGATTGAAAAAAGGCCACTCACCAATGCCTTCACGGACAGATAAGTTTGGCCTAATGACATCTCTTGAGTTGATGAGGAATATATCTCCAATGTAAAGATGGTTTGTCGGGACGTAGACACAGCAGAGCTCCTCCTCACCAGCATAATTCTGGATAACCAGATTTCCGGATATATCACATCAGTACGTCTCTATTGATAAGGCTAACAAAATCAAAGTAGCTGTAGTATTTTGAATATTCAAAGATGGAAAACTAGCAATTACAACAAGCATAATTACCATGAAAAAATACATGCAATACAGACTAACATATGGCGAAAAATATAGACACAGCCTGGTAAATGCATTTAGAATTACTTAGCAAGGGTATGGAAGACATACAGCAATGCATTAAGATTCCATGAGAACGAAAATATTAATTAAGCAACAGATCAGAATGGCAAACTTCTGAGGATGAAAATTCAAGCGGTTTGGCTACAATGTCCTTTGACTATCCACTGTGGCACTGCTATGACACATTCAACAATTTCCCAGATGGATTATCAGCCCGATTATGTATTACAAGATGAACAGAAGTTTACTCTTTGACCACCCAGAGTAGACTCATTCAAAGCTGTTTGAAACACAAAGCACGGTCTGTAATAGACATGGGCAGGCATGATGTTGGTTTTTCCCAAAATAAAATGCTATCTACAGAAAAGAGAATTTTCCTGCTATCCAACAGAAAAGAGAATTTGTCTTTTAACCTGAACCATACAAACTGTTGCCAGACCACATATTCCGAGATTTCACCAGACACATGAGCACGATATAGCAAAGGGAATTTCGAAAAACAGACTAATTCAACCACAGTTATATGTTGTAAACAAGAAAATAGTTAAACACAATAACCACCTTCATAAGACCAAAAAACCAGTTGTCATCTCAAATATCAGAACACCATGAACTCATTAAAACTGACATAAAGGAAACTGAGTTATAATTCAAAATATAATATATACATCAAAAGTTTTGCATTATTTCGGACCTGGAGAACAACCACCGATGTGATAAAACCAAATGCATATTCACCAATACGTGGATGCCTTATGATTGCCACTTCCTTGAAGGCATGAGTATTCTGATCTGTAATCATGCAAAGGATGTCAGGCATGCATTCCTCTGAATACAAGATACAAACTGCGTATTCTGTAAGAAACCAAATACATAAACAATAAAAGATAAACTGTACCAGGCGAAATGGCTGAACTTATTTGCTTGGAGGCATTATAAATATGGCGAACAAAAGGCATACGCTTTATAAACCATTCTCCAAGGCCTAGAACAGAAGCACCAAGCCATGATGACATGAACACCCCCACCAGGAAGATGAATGTTACTGAAGTTATGAAACCAAGCCCTATCCAAAGAAGTAAAAGTCAAATAAGCCATACAGAAAAATATTCTGTGGACTGTCTTCCTATCTCATAAAACAGACAAGTGTACCAATAATGAAAAGATGTACACCATGTGTAACAAGTGTCAAAGTTACAGGTGCATGAAGATTAAAATAGGGTAAACAATTACTAGTAGATAGATGAGAAAAAAATGAGAAATAATGAGCATATTTTCTGTCAGAAACACTCAAAATTTTTTACTAAATGGATGCATTCATGAATTCATAATCCTTTAAGATCATGGACACTCAACCCAGAGTTCACTGGTGTATGAGACACCAAAATATTACAAATTTATTAGAAAGGCAAAAGCCTGATACTCTTTGATAAAGCAACTGACAAGCAAAAGAATAGGCTGCCAGGAATAGTTATGAATACTCACCATTACCATCAATGATATCCTGGGTGATCAATACGGTCAAGATTTCAGTCTAGACAATAATTACTGCATAAAATCGACTTTTCTTGACAATTTTACGATTTTAGAACTATCAGTGGTGTTGAAAATGACATTTGTAGCAGATATTATATCTTGCCACAGACATAATATCTTGCAGTAGACAAAATCTTGCAGACAAAAACCCTGGTACTCCATAGCCATTAGTTGATACGTCCACCAACAGAAAAGCATAAAATGAAAAGGATTCAAGAACTAAGAAATGGGAACTTTTATGTTATGCAAAAGACAAATCTCATGCCATCTTTTATTATACCTTGTACATGTAACCTGAGATAAATGGACAACAAAAAGGCAACCACATGGCTGTAGACAAATACTGTGATGGAAGAGATTATTACCAAAGATGTTGATTCCAAGTTGTTCATATATTGGGGAGAAGAAGCCATCTACAAAATGTATAAACCACCAGGTGACATAGAAGGTGATTGCTATAGGAAATAGAATAACACTGCAACATAAAAAAAGAAAGAAATTACAAACAATTCAGAAGACATTTATGAAGGAGTGTAATCATTCATCACATGAACAATGTCATAATCAGTTACTAGTGTCAACAATCACAAATAGAATGAAAAGTAAAAAGGACAAACATGCATCTGGCACACTAATAAAGCAATCACACGAAAAAAGCAAGACAGACTCTGCACGAATTGCTGTTTGTCCAGATTGACAAATATTTAAGAGAGAAAAAATGCATAGACCAGCGGAGATGTAAAAATTGGAAGTGGTAGCACACTTCAATCCAATGCAGACATGAATGATCAAATCCAAGCATCAGAAATTACTTCGAGTCCAATGCTTGGAATTCCACAGTTCAACTTGGACATCATGAATGTGAACAGAAGTTTCTGAACCAAATGTTGACATGGTCAGGTGTTGCGACACTAATGAACAGAACAAGCAATTCAATGGTCAAAAATGTCTTGGGGAGACATTGAAGACAAGTCAACATTATGGCTATACAATTAGAGCTTTGCTTCGTGCACACATAACATTCCGTAAGAACTAAGGACTATGTAATTCAGTATTTTCCCGGAGGCATAAAGCTGGCATGTTATTTCATTCAGTAAACCATGCATTGCCTATTAGCTATTTCAACTGCCATTCTAGATTTTTTAAAAATATTTTGACTTAGACATATAATATCTATAGAATCAACAAACCAAGTCAATATGGTGACTGTTTTTTGCTATAAAAATAAATATAATTTTTAAGTTTACATGACATACATTACAAATCCACTTTATTTAACATAAAAATATTCTTGATAACTTATTCCTTAAACTTACTTTTTTATGTCTACAAGAACTAATATTAAATAATAATATTTGAATGAAGGGATTTTTTTGTTACTGGAAGGAAGAAAAAGCCACTTTTTAAAAAAATTCTCTACTCATGCAGAAGATATTGAAGTACCTCCACCCCAACGGTTCTCATGAAATGCACAACAGTCAGGGTTTGGAATAGTTTAAATTACCAAGCCAAAGATGCCTCGACCCCCTTCTTTTATCATATTCTAAAAACATCAAAATTGAAAATAAAGACAACATTTAAAGTGTAAATTAGTTCATAGCTTCAAGTTTATTCTGATTTCTTCTTACAGACAACTATAAGATGAAGCTTGGCCATGTGTATAGAATTTTTTTTTTTTTGAATGTGGTGCATTGAAAAATGAACAGAAGCAAATGAATTTTTTTTAAAAGACTTGTAAGGCCGTACAAGTCTCCAAGTAATACATCTCAGTTTCTAACCACAGTGAGGCTGCTGCTGCATGCAGTTTTCAAGTTAGATGTGTTTAATCCTGAAATGGCCAAACTCATAATTAGACCAGATCCCACAAGGAACAAATATCACTATCAGTTGTAACCACACTGGCGTCGATTTTTTATGCAAGCCATCTGGTTAAACTATAGCATTTAGGTTTCAAAATGCCTGTTACAGTTCTTATAATCCAGTAATTCCAGCATTGGATTTCCATGAACTTCGATCATTTGCAAGAAATATGTGAAAGTTAGTTGCAGTGTCTGTTTACAAAAAAAAAAGAGTAAAAAAAATTGAAATTTAGATCTTTGGGATATTTCATAAAGCAAATATTCACACATAAAATCAGTGACCTGAAAAGTAGAAGAGACAAAAAACTCAAGAGAAAAATTCAAGTAGAAGGTAAATGCTCCTCTCATCTAAACAGTGAGTACGGTATCTAGGAAAGCTAACACTAATCCCATTGTACACTAAGTTGCACTGATACTCAGGCATTTTGGCAAGGAGCTCAGTGCCCAAATATTTTAGCCTCTGCCAGTAAAACCACTGCATTTAACAAACCAAAGGAAATCCAAATAACCTTACGGGGGTTTAGTCGTTAGAGAAAGTGAAGTTAGAGAATATAAATTCCTGGAAAACAGAACTTTTTCAGGTTAGTCACAGTAAATTCCCAATAACTTTCAATTATCCTAAAAAATAGGAGAGAAATCAGAGTTTCAAGGACAGTGTAAATTTAGAGGTGTTCTGAGAATTCCATTTCTCACCTCAAGACATGGAATTTTCAACTCCCCCCAATTCTCTGCCTTGACAACCTACCAAACTTAGGGGAGTACACACAAAAATCAAAAAAATCTTCATGTATATTTAAAATTAATTTCTTGTCTTTTAATTCTTTTTAAAAAATCAGTGACTACTTATTCTCAAACTTGTCAAAAACTTATTTATTTATATTTTTATTTCTTCAAATAAAAATTTAAAATAGTTTTAAATGTTTATAATGATTACCACTTTTTATGTTTTGAATTCCCTTTCAATAAAATCATAATTAAAAAATTATTTTATTTTAAAATATATATAAAAACTTATATAATCTTTGCATGAGAAAAAAAAATAATATAAAAATCATAGATCCTTTCTTTAGGACTTTTTTTTTCTATTACCATTTAAAATATAAAATACTTATAATAAGAAATTATAATAAAAATAATTTAAATATTTTATAATATTTTAATTAAAGTGATATATACTAAATTAAATCATTCAAAAGAAAAAAATATGTTTGTTGGTAGTAAATAGCTAAATATTTAATAAATTTGGTTAATGAGTAAATTAATCAAATAGTAGGATCATTGTATAAAAACATAAAAATATGTTTACTAAATAAATATTTATCATCTAATGCATTATATAAAAATTACTCATATAGGGAAAAGATAAATTCTTTGTATTTATATAAAAAATAATAATTTTTAAATTTTTCTCTCTCTGAAACAATTCAACAATAACTTGAAATAAAATAATTATTTATCAATCGATAGAATTCATTAATTACTTTGTCCATATAGCAAAGTCTCCCAAATTCTCAATGTTTTAAACTAATGGTAGACTTGAAACTCTGTGTCTACCACTAACAAGAGAAAGTTTTCCCTAGAAGTTCACTTTCAGGGAAATCATTGTCTATGACTTCAAATTCTCCATAAACATCGAATTCTCTATGCACTAAACCCTCGTTAAGATCACAAAGTAACAGAATCCCTCTCTCTCTCTCTGAGTGCAACTAAGGCAGTTCAGAGATCCAAAAGTTTTTCATGCAACACGGTCACTCAGATATGATGTCACTAACAATACAAGAAATGGCTGCCTATAAATATCCTACAGCTTTGAAGCAACCAATGAGACAGTAAAAAAACAGAAGAAGATTCTTACATTCCTGTCATGAACTTTTTCGAGGCCCAGCTACGAACAACTTTACCAAATGCCTACACAAAGACGTTATCAATTCAGTTAACAAATGCAAGCCAATATCTCCATATAAATGAAAATTGTATTCAAAATGGTGAAGTCTAGGATTTTAAGGGAAGTCATCGAATAAATTTACTTATAAACTTAATCTAGGATATAAATTTCAAGGTAACATCACTAAAATAAAATGGATACTTCTAAAACCCTAAAAAATTCTTCACCTGAAAATCTTCAAACAAGTTTTTATATCATATTCCAAGAGTTAGTGTTTTTTTTATTTAAAATAGTGAAATTTTATTGTTGTATATAATCTTAATACAAGCAGTGATTCATCAGTATTTACATATGCTAAGTCTAATAAAGTTATCTACTATACTTTGAGTACACAGGTATAGTACTACATGCTTTGGGTTAGTTCTTCCATTGGGTGTCCTATTTGAAGTCCATCTCTTTGTACCCCTG
Organism: Aristolochia fimbriata; assembly: GCA_019845555.1. Taxonomy (NCBI): domain Eukaryota; kingdom Viridiplantae; phylum Streptophyta; class Magnoliopsida; order Piperales; family Aristolochiaceae; genus Aristolochia; species Aristolochia fimbriata. Next base: position 3,549,779 of record CM034078.1, read on the forward strand.
CCTTTGCAAGCCTATCAGCAGCTGAGTTTGCTGAACAAGGTACAGCCAACCAAGCTATTCTCCACTCTGTTGTTATATCCATGAGTTAATGTCTTTGTCTATGCATATATAACAAATACCTAACTAATCAAAATTCAAATGTACATTATCGAGTAGAAGTTTTATGTGGAAACAGAACATGCAGAGGAAATAAAAAAGAAAGACTCGAGCAAATTTAAGCTATAATTTCCTATAAAGAAATAGATATGGAGAAGATGTATATCTGAAGCTAGTTCAGAAAAACATTGAACTACTGATATCTGCAAATTGACAAACATTGACTTTGGCCAATGATAATAAAATATATAGAAAAAATAAAAAACGAATAATAGACATATAATAGGTTATGTATGATAGTAGCCGAGACAAAATGATACATCAGCTCAAATCATCGCTGCATACAAAGTGGAATCTAAACCATACATAGTAACTAATCAGAGACACGTACAAGATGACTATCCAGTAGAGAAAGTTTTACAAAATCTCAAAAAAAGCTGAAAAATGGTCAATTCAATTTGATAAAGAACAACAGGAACAGTAACATAGGAAATCAGTTCAGATTGTATCACGCCTCCAGAATGGTAATAAAAAGAAACGGTTAGTTAGCTAAAATTCATCATAAACCCACGCGGAACGATAAAATAACAGAAGTTTATGAGCAACTCATTTCGGCGGGAGCATCTCATTAGCTGCTGAGAGAACGAATTGCAGTGAAAGTTAAATACGCAATGTAGGAATTGGATAAAACCCGTCAAACCGCTCAATCTAGAAATCACAGTGCAGCTAAATGACAGTTGCATCAGTAGGTCTGAAAAAGGTTTTGAGGGAGAAACCAAAGATGCCAACATAAATGACTTTGACCCTTCACATCAGATGGATTCTGTCTACAGTATGTGACTGGAATAGGTCCTTACATCTTCCTCGTCGAAACGAGAAGCAACCCACCAATGTTACACAAATCGGCCAAAACAGAGTTTGTTAGCGTGATCTATACAAAACCCGGAACGTGGAATTCAGACAAGCAGTCAAACAAGACAACAGACCACGTATCAGGTCGAATCAATTAAAACCATCCCATGGAAATCTATCGTCTCGCCCTAAAAAACACGGCCAGCGTCGTCCCTTCCAACAATTTTCGACGAAAATGGTACATGCAACGAAAAAGCAACCAACCCCGAAATCCACAATCAACGAACAACCAACCTCACGACCGGAATGATGAGAAGAGCCACTAGAAGAGGAAGAAGCTTTGGAGTCGACATCTCCGCCGGAATCGGCCACCGGAATCAAAAGCTCCCGATCTCTTTCTCTGTTCGCCATCGGAATCAACGACTTGTCGTCGCCCATCCGGGTTAAAAAAACCCCGAGTCTTCAACGCCTCAGAGAGGAAAATTTCCCCCCGCCACCGATTAAAATATCGTTACACAGATAAGACATTCGATGACTCCGAAACAGGACCCAAGAAACCCCCTCGTATTTTCCCCTCGCCGGAGTCTTCAACCTTTTCGGTCGCCCTCTCGAGTCCGGACTCTCTCTCGCTCTCTGCTCTGTAAGACAATAGTGAAACGGCTGCCCACTTTTTTTAATTTCAATCTTTTCCCGAAATTGAAAATTCCCAACAAAACCCGACTCTCAGCGCCGAATCTCTTTTTCTGTAACGGCATCGACTGATCGACCCTGTCGGGTGCGGGTCGGGTTGAAATCATGAACCGGCCCGGACTTTACCCAAACTTAACAAGCCTAAACCCTTCCAGGTAGAACCAAGCTTGGCCAGCTAAGCAACGGTTGTGACTTGTGAAATGCATCTTCCTTCAAATAATTGAATTTTTTTATTTAATAAATAATTCACAGTTATATATTTTATTATCTTAAATTACATTAATAATAGATCGAGGCCTGTTTGGATTGGATTAAAAAATAAAAATTGTTTTAAGTGCCTTATAAATCCTTTATTTATTTATTTATTTATTTATTTATTTATTTATTTATTTTAATGAAATGCTCATTTGGAAGGGGATCTTCGCATTGGAATTGGATCAATTATTGGGAACATCTGCTGGCATGTCTCCATATTAACAACTACCTGACTCTTAACAGAAAAAATGTTTCAAATAATGTGTTATTTACATTGCGACAACACATGGCTTGCAACATTTTATAATATAAGGGTGTCAAGTTTACCCATTTACTTGGTTTACCATTCTACCTTTTATTAATTTTACTGATTAATAATCGTTCATTTACCTAATAATAAATGAAAAAGTATATGAAATGAAGGCATTTCATATATGATTATCTAATTCTTCAATTAAGGAGGGTATATTAGTTCTTTTTTTTTTTCACATATTGGAACTAATTTTATATAGAACTATATAATCTACCTGGATGAAATTGTGATCCAAGTTTTTTAATAAATTATGTAATATTATTTCAATTAATAATTTATTTTATTTTTAAATATCATTTTTCTTAAGTTTTTCTACAAAGTTATATATATTTCATTTTTTTATAGTTATATAGGAATTTATTATTATTCATTTATTCTATTTATTACCCAATTATAAATAAATGGTTAAACTGTACATAGAGTAACTTTTTCGTCATACCATCTATACCATATACCGATCCGTTTGTAACATACTTAAGGTTAGCATACTCTTAATTAATCACATTAACATTGTTAATATGCTCAAGGTTAATGCTTCAGTTTAATACTAAGTGTCACGTTTTATGTTTTGAAATTGATTATTATATTAGATAGATATGTATCTTTTCTGGATGAGGGCGACGATGAAGCTGGGCCCACTAGGCGAAACATGCGATATTCCTTTATTTTTATAAAGAAAACAATCAAAGAAACATAGTCATGAAGTTAAAATTGTATAATCTAGTCGCGTTCGATAGACTTTCCACACTTGTAAAGCGCGAACCGCGAAGCCGTGAATAGAAGAAGACGAAGCGAGAGCAGACGCAACGCAAGTACGCAGCAACAATAAAGCAGAGTCCTCAATTTCTGGTGGTGTGGGTTTATTAAATTTTTATTGTCACGGTAGGCGGTCTCAGGCCGACCTTCCGCTTTTCCTTTACTCCTGTTCATTGGTCTGTCCGTCTCTCTCCCCCGGCTGGGTTTTCTGTGCGGAGTATTTGCTGGGGAAGGGGATTTGTGTAGAGGATCTCTCCGTTTCGATCTCTGGGGCCTGATTGCTGAATAGGGTTTGGGCGGAGAAAGGAGGAGGAGACGCCATGGTTTTCTACTTCAAGGCTCGGCCCGAGGCAGGAGATTACACGATTTTCATGGGCTTGGACAAGCACGAGAACGAGGAGCTGATCAGATACGGGTTTCCGGAAGATATTTGGTAATACCTTTTTTTTTTTTTTTTTTTTTTTTTTTCAAATCTCATTTTCGGGTTTTAGATTTTACTTGTTGTTTTGTTCTAGTCGGGAAAGGAGTCCTATTTTTTGCCTGTGAACTTCATTTTTTTGTTCTGTTAATCAATTGATCAATTTATTCATTTTCCGTCGACTGCGTCACTCGTTTAGGCCGTGGGGGATATTATCGATTTTATCTACGTGTATTAGGTTCATGCTCAGCTCATAACTCGGAGGTGCTTTTTCAAAGCCAGTTGGATCCAAATGTTTGAAATTATAATTCATCATGTCATGATAGATTCTTGTTTTCTTGCATTTTGATGTTTACGTGCAGTACTTCGTTATCAAACACTTCGGTTTTTTTCGGCCTAGTACCCTACAGCTCGTGCGCTCATAGAATAATCTTAGTTTTTATTTACAATGTAGTACCCTTATAGGGACTGAAGGTATGATTATTTATTTATTTATGTTGGACGAGGCTCAGTTTGTCAATGTGACATGCTGTAGATAAATACCTCAGTTCCCGTTTGCATCAATATTAAATTGATTCCCACGAAGGTAACCAGACCATTATAAGTTATCCAAAGCCTCATTTTTTTTTGTTATTTTTATGCTTTAATTGTTTCAATTTATTAGTTTAAACATGTTTCAAATGGATATCCAAGTTTTGTGTTTGTTTTCTTTGTGTTTTTAATGATATTTTCATGTTTTCTTTTTCAGTAATGTAAATGGTTTCCAGTAGTTTCCTGTCAAAATGTATCAATGCACTCATAGCAAATTGTTATTAGCCACACATTACAGTTTTTGGTATGGAAGAACTGCTGAAATTTAAAAGGCTTGAATCTATTATCGTTCTCCTTTTCTTGCAGTGAAAAATTCACGTCCCGAGAAGCCATTTTCATTTTCATCTTTTCTTCACGTGCTTAATCAGGAGAAGGTTTTTCCATCACGATTTCTCAATTCGACTGAGCTTTTCTGATTGCTTTCTGAATTGTCCCTCCCCTCACTTGCACCAGATTAAGCATTACTTTCATGTATGTTATTTGATATTTATTTCTCATTTTGGAATGAGTTTCTTGCATACTCCATTATCCCTCATTTCTTCAAGGTTAAGCATTTTCCAAATGTTTGGTTTGTCTTGTATGGTTTCAGCATGTTCACACGTTTCCAGATTTGCTTAATTTGAAGATCTGTTGTAGTTTGGAAAAGTTTTCTCTGTTACTAATTTATGCCCTTTGCTCTAATCAACAATCGTCCAATTTTCTTAGTCTGTATATTATACTATCTTCCAACGAACCTAACTCTCTTCTGTTTCCCTGGAACTCTCTTATGCTTCCATGGAATATTTCTATGATGTAAGGCTGTGTGGCAAATATTAGAACTTCAAACTCTTCTTCTTTTAACAGTTTATATTTTTTCCTGCACTAAGTTGCACATCCAAAAAGTTGTTTTGCTCTCCTTGGAAGAAAAAGTAAACAATTTCTTTACTTGATGCAGGTTCCACGTTGATAAAATGTCATCTGCCCATGTTTATGTAAGACTGAACAAAGGTCAGACTATTGATGATATAAGTGAAGGATTGCTCGAAGATTGTGCTCAGCTTGTCAAAGCAAATTCCATACAAGGTAAGTTCATTTTGCAGCTGCTCTTTTCATGTACCAAGCACCCTAGAGCCATTCAGGATCAAGGACATACAAGAATTTTCAGTCTATTTTCATTATAAAATGTTTGGTAATGAGCCTATCTTGGTTTTAGTCGATGAAAATGTTTTAAATACTGTTGCTGAACGTGGATCCTGAATTGCAGGCAACAAGGTAAACAATGTTGATGTGGTATACACCCCTTGGTACAATTTGAAAAAGACTCCGTCCATGGATGTTGGACAAGTTGGTTTCCACAATCCTAAGATGGTGGGTATTGGTTTTCTTTGTATGCATATAGTTATACTCATTCCATCAGGTTATTCCATATTCTTTGATGAATTCTTGTCCCACATTGAGTATGATGCTTGCCAACCTCTTGAAATGCCAAAGAGCTTATACTTCTTATTCTGATTCTTTATTACCGGTGCTAATTCAATGGATTTTGTTGTTAAAAGAGCATGCTTTGCTGCATAAATTTGTTAGCATATGGTCTCCATTGTGGAATTTGTAAGCTGAACATATATTTGAGAAGCTGCGCTAATGTGCTAGAACACCTTGGTTTGAGTTTCCATCCATGGTTAAGAAGATGATGTTGAGTAGTTGTTTTTCTTTTCGAGGAGCAAACCCACCATCAAGATGGTGAGGGACCAGGTCACTGAAATTCCCTAATGGGGGTAAAATCATCAAGACAAACACAGAGATCTGCAAAACTCACTAGGTGTTTGCTGCACGTGCACATTTTAGCGTACTGATCAGCTAGTGAGTTTACTTATTCGGCATGTAAGACCAATTGATCAGAATACTAGCAAGGAAGCTTTTAATATGCGAAGACTCTTGGTAAAAATGGCAGTGTCGTCGTCTTTGACACATGAGATCACTGATTCAGCAAGCCCCTCAATGACCATCAGGAGGGAGAAATACCTCTAGTAGGTTTGGATCCCATATGGGAGGGAATGTTCTGAAGGGATTGTAATAGCAGAGAATTTTACAGTAGTGGTATCTAACCCGCTCCACTGAATCAGAGGAGCCCAGGTTGGCCTATGTGCTAATGTTGAATTTAAATTTGGGCTCGGCTCATGGGACAGTAGTAGTTAGATGACACAATTAATTTCCATTTTTCTTTGGTCAGCCACACAAAGATCTTGGAAATCAAGTGAGGGGGGTATCCCATACAAGGAAGTTCTTCGAAGTTCCTGATCAGTGTTGGGTTGTGGTTGAGTTTTGTTAATTATGATGATTGCAGTATGGAGGATTAAACTTACGGCCATCTCACCATTACCAGTGATTGCTAACGAGATGCTTTATGATGAGTTGCTTTGATTTATGGTTATATCTATCGCTTACAAATAGTTGAAAATAGAATTTCTTTATGGACCTTTTTCTTTTTCAGTTATTACCTTGTTTAAGTGGTCAAGAGATTGATAACACAGTTCATGTCCAGCGGAACATTTTCAATGAATGCTATCAGATATCTTCCTGCATAGGAGCTGATTATATTACTATTTGCTTTCTGATGCAGTGCTTAGTTATTACATAAAAGAGTATCTTGGAGTGGTTCACCAAATTAACATGTAGTTCTTTTCTAATTGACCACCTTTGGTGATGCAGGTTCGGACTGTAAGAGTAGAGAAGCGCATAAATGAGGTCGTTAATAGGCTGAACAAGACAAAAGTGGAAAGAAAGCCAGATCTGAAAGGTATATTCTGCTGAGACTGGTTCTTTTGTTCCTTTTTCCACATAAAATTTGTGCTTTCTCCCTACTTAACTGCTTCTGAGGACTGAATTAAGACCAAGCCTCTGTGTACATGTAGCAATAGTAATATTGTTTAATTATACATATTCAATTAGTTTTAGTAAGCCTCTTCTTTGGTTTGTTTTGCAAAACTATTTCTATCTAGTTAATTGAGCATATCATCTGTTTGTAATTTTACAGCTGAGCGAGAAGCGGTTAATGCCGCTGAGAGAGCTGAACGAAAGATGCTGCTGAGAGATAAAGTAAGTCTTATCTTTTATTATTTCTGAATGTAATGTCACTTAAAAATATTTTTATTAGTCAAACATTAGAATTTTGCTCAATTTTGGCCATGATTACTCAGCAAAACAAGTATTGAAAATTTATGAATCAAATGCAAAAGATGTATCATGCCTGATGCTATGTCAAACACCGCTCTGCCCACTCCTTGTGCATTAGGGATTAGGAGGCAACCCTTCTTTAGCAACCGAGTCATACAGCAGTGTCGACTTGCAGGCTTGGGAGATTGATTTAAACTTGTGTTCTACTCTCGCTTCATGAATGAATCTAAAGATGCTGTACATCAGCTTGGCTCTCTATTAATATTTATCATTTCTTTAAATGGTAAATTCCTAACTTAACCTTCTTATTTACATAGAATTAAAAAATTGCTTAAATCTGATGGTAATAACTTGCTATCATGTATCCGAAGGAAAGTATATTTCGGGTTTTATCATTTAGTATAGTGTTTAATACTCGGCTATTATTTCAATTAGAAGGTCACATCTTAAAGCAGGGTACTGCACATAGGTATTTTGTTTGTTCCCTGTGTTGGTACTGGTCTTCTTTTTTTCCTTTCCCTTCCCATCCTCCCACGTGTGCTCTTGAGGGCTGTCATAGGGGCACCCCTGCTGACAATGGCACTGCTTTAGGCGGGGGGGGGGAGAGAAATATCGAAGGACAAGTGACTTACACTAAGTCAAAATGGGGACTGAATTTTCTCTCTAAAAAATAAAAATGTCCTTTTTGAACAAGGTAATGACAAAATACATTTAAGAACAAGTTATAATCTTAATACTGTGATTTAAGGCCTCTTGGACTCTGCATTGTTGCCTCAAAAATTGCTGGCCTGCTCCATATCGAGGAGGTTGTTGTTGGTTAGTGGTCCAAGGTACTTCTTATAAAGCTATGCATTTAGCTTTAAATTTTTGGTTGTTCCTGGTCTCTTGTTCTTATGTCAGCTAATGACTTAGCTGACTATTTTGCTTAAGAGGAAGCCTCTGTGCAACGTCTTATTTTTACAGACCCTCTGTAATTTGCCTTCAGGCGTCCCTTTCGGATTTTCAACTAATGCACTCGTCCTTGAAAGGAGAAAAAAAGAGTGGATCTAACTGATAGAATTGTAATAGGAAATTAACACAATCACTTGTTGCACTTGTATGATGTGTTAAGTGTTAAGCTACCATGAAAAGAGGAGTTACCTTGTTGTCACTACGGTATTTTCGTGGTTTGTCTTGGATTGGTCGTCATCTATTTTTTCAGATCGATCACGCTGAAATTCTCTGTTTTTATAAATTTGATGCTCATTCTGAGTTGCTGTTCATGCAGAAAAGGAGAGAAGAGATGGAGAGGCTTGAAAAGGAGAAGCAGGCAGAGATTCGGAGTTACAAGGGTCTAATGGTGTCGGAGAAGATGACCTCTAACAAACAGATCGCTTCTGCAAACAAATCTTTGCAGGAACTTGAAGAAGATTTCATGTGACATGTGATTGTCTATATTCAACAAAATTCCCTCACTGTGTTCTTGCCCGAAGTGCACTCCACTTTCAATAATATGAAGTCGGAAGGACTGGGACGCAGGTGTTCTCAAGGAGCCATAGTGCAAAAACAGTGTCGTATTTATGAAGTGACTATCTACCTTGAATTTAGGGTAGCCAAATGTCAACCAGGGACCCAACCTGTACCAGTCCCTGTTTGATATTTTAGTTTCTTATACTTGGAAGAGCAAAATGACTTCCTCAGTGTTTCGATACCAGCGGTTTGTGCTTGTATTGATTTCTTTAAATTGTAACTTGCATCAAAGAATTTGCCATTGTGTTTCTAGTGTGTGTTTTTTCTTATCAACTTTTCCCTTTCTCCATGGTTTTGGTCACTAACCTTCAAAGAAAATGGTGCCCATCATTGATTGTGTCGTATGGTGGTTAGTATATTTACGGTTGTTGGCTACCAAGTGTTGTGTGATCGATCTTTTTCTCTTGTGGATTAAATGGTTGATCACTAAATCATGATTCAGGAACTCTAAAATTTCAATTCTAACTTTGGTCATTCAGTAAACAGGGTTAGTGCTTGGTGACTTTGTGTTAAGGACATTAATGTCTCCTTACTATTCTAAATTTTTGTGTTAGTGAAATCTTAGTTAGTCAAGACATAAAATTCTCCTTATTAACTTGGAATTATCTTAAATTCTCTTACCATTCTAGCACGATAAAATAAAATATGGGATTTTATTTACTCAGAACTTAGTATCAATTACTTCAAATTTCTCTTTACTCAACACTGATCAATATGATATAATCGCCTTTCATAAAAGACACTAAAACGTTCTAATTATTTTCGGTAATAGGATATTATAATATGTGACATAAATTAAATGTCAATTTTTAATAAAAGACATAAAAGTCTCTCGATTTGAAGGTCTATATATTTCAATTACTAATTTAAGTGTTCAAGGAAAGAGGAAGCCCACTCTGGTGGGTCCAGGTCCATCTTACAAATATGTGAGGGGAAGCTTCCACGATGTTGCACTCTGGCTTAATGCCCACCGTGATATTTAACCAACCTCGTTTTAGAAGGTTCACGGGCTCCCCTTATAAAATGTAAATAATAGCGTCGCTCGCCTCAAAGGGATCTGCATTTCTCGACCCGCTTCGGATTCATTTGGGCCTTTTCACTTTCGAGTGATTTTTTTTTTTTGGTAGAATATATTACGACGTTGAATTGCCAAATCTGATCATTGGCCGATACGATTGGTTTTCTTTTCTTCCGGGTAAGTAGATCGAGAACGATGTGCGATTGGGCAAGTTCCTCAGGAACGCTACCCGAATAGTTACGGATCTCTCAGTTTAGTTTGTTGTGGAAAGCTGCGAGGCTAGTAGTTGCAGTTGGATTTCTATTTTAGTTTTTAGTTGACGTATCTACTATCCAGTTAACGTTTGCTTCCGATCTCTTGTGATGTTGGGGTGTTAATGGTTTGAGCTAACGGGAGAGTTGTTCCTGAATTGTCTTCAGTTGTTGAATTGGTGGGCGTCCTCGCGGTTTGAAGGGACGACTTGCTGACAGGTATTCCTTGTTGGAAAATTCCTCATTCCTTTATCTTATTTCCCCTTTCATCTTTCTTATTTCCCCTTGATTTTGTATGAGAATATTTGTTTAGGTTGCGATTTGAAGATGGGACTGCCAAACAAAACTTCGGGCATGGAGGAGGAATCGCTGGAGATCGGCATGGGTATGTGTCTTCGCTAGCTTTTTTTTTTCTTAGCGTTTTTATTTTTATTGTTTACTGTTATTGTTATTAATTTTTTCTTCATTGTTATGTATGACCATTACTACCGCTGCGTCCATGGAGTACATATTTGCAGCTAGTTATCACATTCGACGGCAGATCTCTTATCACTTGATTTAAATTGTGTTTTCTAGCATTTCCTTTTTTTACCAACTGAATGCGTGAAAGCCTATGTAATTGGAACTTTGGAAATGCATAAATTAGAACTCCTATTTTTTCAGGATTTAGTAGGTATGAGAAACTATGATCTCTCTTTTCAACGAAGTTGCTCCTGACATGAATCTTAGTTACACGCCTTTGTTTGAGGAATGCATAGTTTATTTCATCTGTGTTGATGTTATTCCAAATGATCTCATAGTTCAAGGTGCCAAAATTTGTTTGCTGGTTAAGGTTCTCTTTTTCCAGCTTATTTGCTACAACTGTATGAATCTAGAGAGAATGAAAGATTAGAGTTGTGAAATTGCCATATATTTGTAGGGTACTTAGTGAGGCTAAATACAGTCTATATGGAAGTTACTTTTCCTGTGATGATTTTCTTATACACTTGAACTCAATGACATAGTTTATCTTATGTCTTATTTGAAGAATGTTAATCTTCAATTTGTCATGTATATGCGCTGCAGAGTATAGGACTGTTTCTGGAGTTGCAGGGCCACTGGTTATTCTGGAGAAAGTTAAGGTATGCTTGTTAGTTCTCATTAAGCATACGTACTTAAGTTTCTCCACTGCCTTTTGGTTGTGTTTCTTCACAAGATGATTCCTGGTTCAACTTATGATTCCTCTTGACTTGTCAGGGTCCTAAATTCCAAGAGATAGTCAACATACGACTAGGTGATGGCACTATTAGAAGAGGTCAGGTCTTAGAAGTTGATGGGGAGAAAGCTGTTGTTCAGGTGGTCCTTCATCCAATTCTTTTAGCTTCCTGAACAATTTCTTCTGCGATACAGCCGCACATGATAGCTAAAATGCCCTAATTCTCAGGTTTTTGAAGGAACATCAGGAATTGACAACAAGTATACCACAGTCCAGTTCACTGGGGAGGTAAAGAAGCCCTTCCCATTTGGTGGAAGATACTTTCTCTTTTTCTGTTGATATCTTAATTATGCTTCGTAAATGCTCGGGCAGCATGACTTTAGCCTGGGGAGCAGGGTTAGTGTAAGGTCTTTATTTATAAGTCTCATCTGGGATTAGAAAAGGGCAATAACCTTCAAAGAAAGAGAATTTTTTTTAATCAAACTGAAGATTTTTTTTTTTCTAATAGTTTTTATGAGTACTCTTGTTAAAGGAAATATAAACTGAGAAGATTGATGGATTAAAGGAGGAAGAGTTTGCTGCTCCTAGCACCTTTTCTATGATGTTGGTTTCTAATCTGACTATAATGCTGCTTCTCATTTATTGGAGCTAATGCAAATGACAAAGTATCTATCTCACGGAAAAGTATAATTTGATATTTAAATGATAAGTAGGATTTTACTGGCACCAAGTCAAAATCTAAAGATGAAAGAAGACAGTAAAGAGTAACTTGAAGAGAAAATGTAATAGGTTTTGCATAAATAAGTGATTTCTCTCTCAATCCAATCCCCTAACATGTGACAATATTTTTTATTCTTCCTCAACATTTGACCTACATATATGTTAAACTTCATGTAATACTTGAAAGACAAGCTATGGACCATATATTATTTATTATTATATGTAATCTTTTCCTCTGTTGACAAGAAATTATTTCAATCATCCGATCTGCTAATATAAAACTAGGAATCTTATCATGTAGTATGTTTAAAATATAAATATAAATTCTGGAAATAGCACATTTTGGTGGAATTCTGCATTTCCCAAGGTGAATCTTGGAAAGAGAGAAGGATGTTACTCATTCTATTGCTTTGTTTGTTGTATATCCATTGTTTCCTATTTGCAGATTATATTTCCTTTGATATGAAGGTTAAAATGCAGTCTGTTTATCTACTCTTCATATTCACGACTTCTCTTATCCTCTATGACCATGTAGGTTTTGAAGACTCCTGTGTCATTGGATATGCTAGGACGCATATTTAATGGTTCTGGAAAACCTATTGACAATGGCCCTCCCATACTGCCAGAAGCTTATTTGGACATTTCTGGTACATAAAAAAATTATGTGGCTGAAAAATAAGCTTAATCACATAAAGATATATGGTACAACCAAATTGTGTGTTTCATCCATATCTTGTAACCCTTGTTTTGTTGGTTGTAGGAAGTTCAATCAACCCTAGTGAGAGAACATATCCGGAGGAGATGATTCAAACTGGGATTTCTACTATTGATGTCATGAATTCCATTGCCCGTGGACAGAAAATTCCTCTCTTCTCTGCTGCTGGGCTCCCTCATAATGAAATTGCTGCTCAAATTTGTCGTCAAGCTGGACTTGTCAAGCGCTTGGAGAAATCTGATGATCTTCTTGAAGTAATTTTCTGTCAAACTCCTTGCATTATGGGACTCCTAAACTTGTCTATATTGAGTCTTGCAATAGAATTTTTTGAAAAGCATAGATTCCAGCACTGCAGTTGGTTACAGTGAATGATTCAATTTTATGGACTAGATGATGAGGATTATTAATGATGTTTGATAGTCTGAATTCCTTCCCGATGTGGAACAAGACAATTTCAGTCTTGAAGGAGATTCATGGTTATTTGCAACCTATAGATGCAAAAGGATTCTGCTTCATTCTTTTAAACAACAATAGACTTGAAGTTGTCAACTTTCTGCTTTTCCTGTTGCTCTTGATGTATAGCTGGGTTGATCCCTTAACATGATGAATTTTAAATGCTTATCTTTGAAAATGTGATGCCGTGAACATTTCAAAACTTATTTGAAAGAATGATTTCTGCTTATAGATTGTTAGTAAAATATTGATTTTTTCGTTTGCAATTATTATTAAATGGGTGCTGTTTCATTCTCTTGCTAAAAATTATCTTAACATGGTTTTTCTTATCCATGTTTATTGTATCACAGGGTGGAGAAGAAGACAATTTCGCTATTGTATTTGCAGCTATGGGTGTAAACATGGAAACAGCACAGTTTTTCAAACGAGATTTTGAAGAGAATGGTTCTATGGAGAGAGTGACTCTCTTTCTGAATCTGGTAAATTAAGTGTTTGTCCATGTAACTGTCCTTGTTCTCTCGAGTTCTCATTGTACAATTATACTATATATGTACTTCTATTTTCTCCTTTAATGTTAATGGCCGAGAGAAGCAGACCTTACCTCCACTAGTGCTAATCTAAAAGTATCTCTGCGTACAGGCAAATGATCCAACAATCGAGCGCATTATTACTCCTAGAATTGCTCTCACAACTGCAGAATATTTAGCTTATGAATGTGGGAAGCATGTCTTGGTCATTCTGACGGATATGAGTTCATATGCTGATGCTCTTCGTGAGGTATTAAATTCAGTTTACTCTTGCATGCATGTGGGTTCATTTCTGTGGTTTTAATGGTGTTGCGTATTACTTCTTGCAGTGGTTATGTCTCTGTCTTGTCTTTTGGGAATTAGAATATGAAACTGGCTCTTATTAATCCAGCATATATGACTGTTGGGAAAGTGTTCTTGCAAAAGAAACACTGAACAAAGCAATTTCCTCGGAAAAAAAAAGAAACACTAAAAGAAAGTATTGTTCTTGGTTGAATTTAATTTGGAAGGCAGTAGACTACTACATAAATGAAAGAAAAAGAGAAAAATAATAAATGACCTTTGGGATCTTTGTGGTGACTTTTCAATGCCTGTGGAAAAGTAGGACGGTTTTGTCAGATAGGGTTGGTTAGTTAAGCAATGATCTTTACACAGTTTAAAGATGCCACAAACTATCTTATCTTATGGTATATCTTTAACTTTATATGATGGAATCTTCTCAGAGTATCTGACCTCTTTAGGCAGTTAAAGATTTAAGATGTCACAATTTGTGGGTCCTCTTTCACTTTACATGATCACATCTTTTCAGACTATCTTCTTTAACCTCTTGTAGCATGTTTTTTCCTATTACTATTTTTATGCTTATGTTGATGTTGTTCTAGATCCATGTTTGGAAATATAATGTATTCAATCATCATATTCGTGTACATAATTCAGATACGTTGCCCTGCATCCAAATAATCTCTAACGTAGTTACCCTTCTAAAATTATTGCTTGGATACTGAAAAGAGCTATATATTTTTCCTTTGAGTGGTGGTTAACGTGCATTTCTAGCTTCTAGTGATACTAGATGAATAGATAAATAGAGTTTGCTAATATAATATTTTGATGCATCCGAGCTTGTGTTGCTGAAAGGTATCTGCTGCCCGAGAAGAAGTGCCTGGCAGACGTGGTTATCCAGGTTATATGTACACTGATCTGGCTACAATCTATGAACGCGCTGGACGTATTGAAGGACGGAAGGGTTCTATTACCCAAATTCCTATTTTGACAATGCCTAATGATGGTAGTTTTTACGTTTGGCTGTTTGATTGCAAGTTTATGCTATGGAATTTCTTATGTGCTAAACCAATGATACTTGTGGATCAGATATTACACATCCTACACCAGATCTTACGGGTTACATCACTGAGGGTCAAATATACATTGACAGGCAGCTTTACAACCGACAGGTTTGGTTCCATCACTGAGCTGTTGAGCCTAATATATGGATGACAGCAAAAGCACAAAACATTGTATTATTTACTGTTTTTGTTATCATGCTTTTGGTTCTTGTATTCTTTAAAATAACTTGCACAGAAACTATATTACTGAAAGTATCTTTTTTTAAGAACATTACTGAAAGTAGCTGAACAAGCAAAAAGAAAAAATAGAAAAATAAGATGTATACAAAACTACAAGCTCATATTGTTGTCAGAATTTATTACCTGTTCACCATGACGTACAATTGCTACAGAATGGTCTTTAAGTGATGGTGTGGCTAAATCTGTGTGTTGTTCTGTCTTTTAAATAATTATAAAAATTTGAAGTTATTTTGGCAGTTATGTATTTGATAAAGACAGCTGATCTGTTTAATTAGACTTTTGTCCTGATCCAACTAGGACAAATTTTTTTTGCACTTCTTCCATCAGCTTACTCATTCTTAGGTGTTTGGTTTTGTATTTTGTTATGCAAGCTTATTTTAGCTCTTTTG